>OW796117.1:1392500-1749503 GCA_941860345.1 Chrysodeixis includens | reverse complement strand
AAGTGCCACTCGCTGCTGCCGCTAGACGACATCGTGTCTATGATCACACACACTGACTGTATACCAGAGGTGAGGGTTGTGTGGCTTGTGTGACTACTAAAGATCTTTTGTGTTTTAAATACCACTGACGGTATGTGTGTTATGAGGCAAAGTTGAAAATTGAAACGGTAAATGAAAATTTTGGGGAACCAGCGAAGTTTTTAACTTAAACGATTTTATGGCCCTGCAAAAAAACTCATAGAATAGGGAAATGCTTTACTTTCAAACTGTGCAGGATCGGTGGTTCACGTCTTTAGTATTCCAAGTTCCAAATAAAATTAGACTGTGCTTTACATTACTGTGTATTTAAGTTAAAAACATTACAACTATTTACATTCGTGTTGCTGCTTGCGGTGACGACAGGATAAGAGAGAGAAGCGCGCGCGGGCGGTAAAACCCAGAAACAGCGATAGTGCTGTCAAAAACGTTTAAAATCGAACTCGCGCACAACTTTGTCGCTAGATGGCGACACGTTCTTACTACGCACTTAATGTCTTAACGCGATTGATCACAATGATCACTAGATGGCGCGAACACAAACATATTTTTTGTTTTTTTTTTTAAAACATCTCACCCTAAAGTGACAAATGTAAAATGAACCAGTATACTCAGTTGTTCCGAGATATCGTTAGCCACAGATACATAGAGCTCATATGTTCGCGAGCGAGTCTAATCACGCGAAATCTCGTCAACTAGACAAGTTCTCAAAGTGATCTAAGGAAACTGAACTATTGCGGACATCGACAGTGCGACTAGTCCGTAACACCACAGATCATGTGTATCGAACAACACGTTTTACTTATTTTAAACGATAAACGGGACCTATTCGCGATATAATTCGATATTTCTTTCCCCCGACGTTTCGGTCGAGTGGTAGCGACCGTGGTCACGGGTGACTGTCTAAAATATGTGTACAAGTCGCAAAAGTTTAAATACATTAATACGTTTTGGTTTACAGGTGAAAGAAGCGTACGTAGGCTTCCTGAACCACTGCTACATAGACACGGAGGTGGAGATGAAGGAGATCTACTCCAGCAACTACATGTGGGACCTGTTCGAGCGCTCGTTCCTGCACGACATGCAGGCCATCATGCATGGGGACTCGCCCACACAGCCGGCGCCAGGTGACGTATATTTATTACTATATTTACACTATGTGTAAAGGTCACTTATTAATGAGTTTTTGTCGGGAATGGTAAAACTAAGTTAGAGAAAGAAAAGGAGGAAGAGAGAAGGAACGTATAATAAAGTTTCAGTATAGTCTTTTTAATCTGTTTCCTTTTTTCCATGCCCAAAGGCATTTTAAAGTCTGCTTTAAACACCTCTCATAATCATAAATTTATAAATACCGTTTCGATGGTTAGGATTTAGAAGGAGAGTAAGCAGTGTTTTTTTTTGAAGGTATTAAAAATGTACACGGTTAATAATTTGTATTTCCCGATACAAATGATTGAATGGCTATAGATGACGATTCTTAGACCTACTGATCTGAGAATCGGTTACTATCCATTTTCATCCCTATTTTTCTCGAACGAACTCTCGGGCAACAGCTAGTAACTCTATACTATCTTCCTCCAGGTCCATCCACGGAGTCCCCGTCCCGCAAGCTCCCCCTGGGCACGCAGAAGGCGTGGGTCAACTACGTGACGGACGTGCTCATGCACACCATCTGCACGTTCTTCAACTCGCCCTTCAGTGACCAGAGCACCACGGTTCAGGTTAGACTGGGTATCACTTGTATTGTTATTGAAAGGAATGAAAGGTATAAAAATCGAGTTCGTTAATCGTTAATCGAGAACGATCTGTTTTTTTTTAATACTTCTGCAGCAAGGAAGGAACCCTGTGTTGCGAAGGATTTCATAAATTGTACACGATGACAATACAATCTGATTTAGAACAACAACAAGGATCGCACACATACTTGTCCTACTCGGTGTCGAACTCACGCCACGTTTCGCACAGTGTGTGGTTGGGCATGGTGTATGTGGTTGTCCTCTACCACTTGGCTATCCGTGCAGTCATAGACATACAAAAATAACAAATTCTTTCAATAGTCTTTCTATTCAAGAAACATTTTATGACTAAGGAGTTCGATCATTATGTTGCAAGCGTAGCAAACTTGTAACTTAAAACTCAAATTCTTAAAACTATTTTAGCTGATGTGTTGTAAATTTAAATACTTACTAATATTATATTCACTCCTCTGCTGCATGGAAACTCCACTTGCTGTAAGTATCTTGTAATATATTCTGTTGTTTGTGATTTTACTCGCGTGGATTCGATGCAAAAGAAAAAATACTTAATTCGCATCAGTTATTTTACTTCAATATCATTTTAAATTATTCTGCCTCTCTACTCTGTCACTCTACTTTAAATTCAATAATACGACTTTAATACAAACTTCCAACCCTGTTCTACCCCCCTTAGAGATGGGTTTTCGTAAAATCGATTCTTAGCGAATGTCTACACCCTATAAGAAACCTGCTTGCCTAATTTCAAGTTTCTAGGTGTTTTAGTATCAGATATTTTGTGATTAACTAATGAGTGGCAAGGTTCCTACTTATAGTAGTATTATTGAATATTGTGAATTGAAAGTCAGCGTTCTACTGATTTTTCGGTGAAAGGTCAGTGATGGGGTCAGCTAGTAACGTGCTACATTGTAGCCTAATTTAAATAAACCTTCATTGGTATTTCCCTTTTACACATATAGATATCTTTTAAATTACCTAATAGTACAGTACATCCAACAGACCCGCCAGTCGATATTCGTGAAGCTGCTACAGACGACGTTCAGCATCTACCAGTGCCCGTGGCTCACGCCGCCGCAGAAACTCAACGTCGAGAAGTGTATCAGGACGCTTAGCGAAGTCGGTGAGTATATTATTATTATGTTATATAGATTAGTGGATGAGGAAATTTTGTCTAAAGATGCTAGTAAAAGATGAGTTATTAGAACGAATATGCGCTGGAGGTCCAGGTGGTAAAACTATATTTTGGGTTGTAAGTATTAAGGCATGATATGCTGGCCTCACTGTCTAAGTGTTTACTTAGTGAGTTTGTTTCAAAAATCAAATAGACATCGATATCATACAATAGATTTTAATGCAATTTACATGGAATCATCCCTGAACTGTATAAGGCTAAAAACATTTTAAACTCCATTCGTAAATTACATCGCAGTCAAATACAGAAACTTTTACCACAGTCGACAGAATCAGTCCTAAATTTTCTCTTTATTTTTGTTTTCAGCAAAATCGCGTAGCATCGCCATTCCTCTGGAGTTGGAAGCGAAGATCCAGACAGTGTTCGAAAAGGCGGCCGCCCTCTCGCGGCAGACCAGCAAGTGGCTGCTGGCTTCCAAGACCTCCAAACTTGAGAAGATGGCTTCGCAGGTACAGTTCTTCAACTATTCATATTTAGATGAAAGTTAAAAGGTTATTTGACGTTAAGGTAAAATTAGTAATAGCAAAATTCCCTAAAGTTGCCTGTGATATTCATGTGAGGGCCTCAATAGACGTTGTACGCCTTATTTAAGCAAATTGATGACGCTCCCTTCTTATTTCTCGGAACTCCGTTGACAAATCATAATAAACATAGCGACGCAGAGTCGAACATTTGACGACGCAACGCAATGCATATTCTAATTGGACGTATATAGTTCCACCTTTCATTTATTGGTAAATCGCGGGGATCCTTCTTCTATCCACACCCTGGAGGGTGGATGTTTTAAGTAATGCAGGAATGCGTTGGCCTCTCCGCCTGGTATTGAAGCCGACCTGCAGAGAGTAAAGAGTTACTCCATCTATAGATGCCGTCATAAAGTTTACTTTTTTGCAGGCAAACTTCCAAAACGACAGATCAGTAATGGAAGGTCTCCAGGAGATCGTGGCTCTCTTAGAGGAACAGCTACGACCGTTGCTGCAGGCCGAGCAGTCGCTACTGGTGGACATCCTGTACAAGCCGCATCTTCTGTTCACCAGCCCCGGGGAGCTGTCGCACTCAGACACCAGCGGTATCTTCATATCACGGTAATAATACTATATTTAGTACTAGCTAAAGCCCGCAGTTTCACAGTTAAAAGTCGGTAATAGAAGTAAAAACATTATATCCTCAATACATATACAGCATGTATATTTGAACGACGAACTTATTGAAGGAGGGTGGTCAGTATTCGATTCTCGTCCCAAATATGTAAAAAAACTATGACCTTAATTTTTCATATAACTATCCGATAAAATACAGTATTTATGAACACAGAGCGCAAAATGCCTAATATCTCGCGCCAAACACGTGCCGCCGCTAAGGCAGCGAGCGCGCAAGCCCCCCCGCGCCCCTTGTGATGTCGACGACGAGTGCCGCGCAGTGAAATGCATTCATACCTACGTCGACGTCGGTCATTGACCGCGCATATGTTCGATAAGCGCGAGGGTGTTAAAACGTTGCGAAGTTATTAGGACTTTTTTTGGAACGATAATGTTCGTCATTAATCAGGGGTTTTTTTATTGTTTATACGTTTATTGGTGAAGTCTATGCATAAACTATTGGTGGTTTGAATAAGTCCGTCGTTCAAATATACATACTGTATACCCAAAGCAGTATAGTAGCCTGTTTTAATCTACGGTGTCAACTGTCAGCTAACTAACTAAAAAAATATTTTAAATTTGTTTAGCCATTAGAGCGTGAAAGAGTAACAAACATCCGTCCGTGCATACTAACAAAATATAAACCGACCTCCAAACATCAATTACAAAAAAAAACGTGTGAAATCCGTTGCGTGGTTTAAAGTTCTAAGCATAGGAATAGACAGCGGGCGGCGACTGTTTTATACTTTATATTGCTATTGGTTTAAGTGTTTATTACAAAGATATCATGTACATACGTAGCTATTTAAATTTAACTTAACAACTTTCAAAGTAGACGTTCATTTTGCAAAGTTGCGTTTATACGACAATAGATGGCATTGATAACTAATTTAAATTCCGCTTTCGTGTCAATAGATGACGTTGTTATGCTCTCCAAGTTGCGCTGCTCGCGTCAATAGATGGCGTTGTTACGTCTAAGTTGCGTTTGTTGCACCAACAGATGGTGTTGTTATACTCTCGCAAGTTGCACTAGTCGCGACAATAGATGGCGTTGTACCGCCTTTCTGAATCGCGCTATGGTTTTGTTACACGGGAAACGTTAAGTTGTTCCTCTCGAATAACTCGATTGAATAACAATCAAAAACCTGTTGTAAGAATTTTTTGTATAAATCACGCGCACTGCGCTAGTGATTTAGATTTCCATTAAAATTTTATCCTGGAAGTTAATACTTTTCAGATATTATGCTGTTATATCGATCTACGACCGGTTTTACAGTGTAAAATTGAATCGCAGTACGACAGTGTTTTCAATATCAAAGAAATTTATTGTATGTAGTATTTTTATTGATTATTTTCGGTGCGTTTTTTATTTTAATTACTCATTGATACCTATTCTTTTACATGGACAATAGTTTAATGTTGATGTTAAACGTACTATAAACGTGAAGTTAGCTAAACTATTGGGTTTATAGAGACACTAGTTGTACCCGCGACTTTGTCCGCGTAGAATTTAATAAAAAGTTAATTAGTTTATTTTTTTTTTAAATATGAGTTTTTCTAAAATAAAAGAAGCCTAAGTTCTTTCTTATTATATTAGCATCCTGCCAATAAAAGTCCCGTCAAAAGCGGTGCAGCTGTTTCTGAGATTAACGGGTACAAATAGACAAAAACTATAGCAAGAAAATATTTGTTTTCAATATACTGTATGTAATTCTTATGTATGTAGTAAAGAACGGTTATTTTATTATTACAAACAGACACTCCAATTTTATTTATATTTGTAGATAACATCTAAAACCATTACATAATTGTTAACCTGGAGGGAGAATTAAACCCAGGACCTCCCGGTTACCTGACTTCTACGCCAACAAACCAGTCAATATCATCTTCTGTTCCCAGACTGATCCGTCACACGGAGAAGCTTCTAGAAGAGAAGGAAGAGAAGCTGTGCGTCAAAGTGCTGCGGACGCTACGCGAGATGATGGCTGTGGACCCTGAGTACGGGGAGAAGGTATAATTCATACAGGATATAAAGTAATACACTATCCCATGGTTGCTAGAAGGTTTAGCTCTTGAATCTGCTGTCAAATCAACTGATCACGACTGTTGACCATAAAACTTACAACCTATTCGTCAGTCAAATCTCACGTCACGCTCTGTGAGATTTGACTGACGAATAACAAACTTTTGTATTGATTTGTATTTGAGAAACCAGGGGTATCTGTTAATGTGGCAGACAACATAGACTCAAGCATCCAGTGGTCACTGTATTTTCATCAACTATTTCATTGGCGAAGTAACCTTCAATAAGTATCGTAAATTCATTTGAATGTAAACGACAATTCTTAATAGCTTAAGCTTAAAGATTCGAAATAATTTTAGTAACACTGCATTAGTGGTGAAATGATGCTAAATTACATAACACATTGATTTATGAAAGGATACAGTATGACTTTCAAAAACTTATTGAAATTTCTACTTGACTACAAAAATCGGATACTTTATAATTACTTATTATGTAAACAGGGCAACCAACTCCGCAACAAGTTACTATCTCAATACTTTATCAACCGCAAGTCGGAGCCCAAGATCTTGCCACCGCCCTCCTCCGTCGCCGTCACACACGGGCCCGGTGGTAAGTACCTTACGTACACATATAAAAACACACACACATTCTCATACTTCTTAAATACTACCATATACAAATACACACACACACACACATATAAACCTAGTCATGACTAACACACTAATCACACAATTATAGTCAACTTTTAGCTGTAGTTTGTACAGTCACGAGCAAATACATGTATACACGACCAAACAATTGAAATTTTAAGTCCTAGTCAAATGATTTATGGAAACGTGATTTTTTTTCAAATTAAAGGTTTTACGTTTAGCTTACAATATCAGGAATATTTCATGACAGCTTCAGAAACGGATAAGAAATTTGCTGCAACGGTTTGGCCGTGTGTACACGTTTTTGCTCGTGACTGTACTACAGTTAAACCGCGGTATTATAGCGCCATCTAAAGAGCAATTAACTCTATAATCTCACAATATTCTACCGAATTAAAATTATTTATTTTGTTTAATAACAGTTAGTCTGTCATAACTCAAAACTAACACTATTAACTTCTAAAATCCGAGATATAATATAAATATAATTAAAACTATAATTGTCTATGCTCATTAAAAAACTTTAACAGTTCACTAGGTGACACTAGTGTGCACACATATAGCGGTAGATGTAAGCACTAACTAGGATTAGATTACAGTTAGATCAAAGGAAAAGACTGGCAAACTTTAAACATATTACAAAGTCTACAAAAATGAGATGTCTGTAATTTTTGACAAAGATGAATAGGAATTCATCCAATAAAATTTTCTCAATTCTTTATTGCGTACCATAACGTTTACAGGTTGTTAGTACATAGATAATTTGGTCACGATTATGGACTCTGTCGAGCACAGAATATAAAAATAGTAGGAGAGAAGAGGAAAATAGAGATTTTACGACCTACTATAAAAAAGTGGTTGAAATCGGATATGCAGTCGCTCAAAAATTCGGTATTCTACTAAAATTGGTAAAGTTAGAAGCCAATATATAGGAAAAAGTGCATAAATGTCGATGAAAATTTTGGTAATCACAAATTTTTGTTCAATAATTATATTTGGTACCTAATAAGAATCAACGCCAGTCTTTTCATTTGAATAACTAACAAAGTTAACACATAGCCTTAGTTAATAAAAACGACTAGTGCGGGTGTATGTACTCTGAAATGAAGGTGCCTTTGTTATACTGTAGTCTAAAAATATTTGCTGTAGTCTAGAATAAATGTAATCTCGATCCCAAGAGTCAAAGTACTCTAAAAAAAATATTTAACTCTTGATTTGACAAATCAGTTCTAAACTCTAGAGAGTAATCATTTTAACTGCAATAATAGCCGTATAGTAAAGACATCCCAGAAATTACAAACGTGTTCGACGCGCAGCGGGTTCGATACCCAGTTTACCACTTATTTGAGTGCTCTACAAATACTTGCGTCTGTCTGGGATTGGAAATGTCAATTTAGTGATGATCTCTCGCAAATATACTTACTATAAACAAAGGGGGATTTTTGGGGGACTTTAAATACTGCATTTAAAATTGTAAATATAACAAAGGCACCTAGAATACCTAACACTTGATAGCTTAGTGTAGCTCTGTTTGTCTGTCACCGCATGCGACGCAGAAAGCCACCCGCACCAGCTGAAGACAGGTGGGTCCATGCTGCGCGGTACTTATAGTACCAGATACTTCATTATTATTGTTGTTTGTTGCACTTGATATTGGATATTGTTTGGCATGTTTCAGATATATTATATTTATTTTAGCCGACTAACGGGACATATTCGCCATATAATTTGAAATTTCTGGACCACCAACACCCGTGACCACAGTCGGTGCAACTCGACCGAAACGTCGGGAAAAAAGAAATATCGAATTATATCGCAAACAAGTCCCGTTTCTCGGCGAAAGTTTAAAAACAATTGTGAACAAGATAATGAGTCTCATTCCTCTTTACTACCCGACTGTCCCGAAGTAAAAAAGTTGTTATGTATGTTCGTTTCGAATAACTGAACGCCTTAACCGATTTGGGTAAATTATGGTAATTATATGTAGATGGCAATGTGGCAATTTTGAATATTAGATAGTGAATTCGTAAAATTCATTATTTGTTATGCAGAAACACTTTTATTAAATTTTAATATGGCTATCATAAGAAACTGTAGAACACAAATTTTATCATTAAATATGCCAAGCAATGTTTTTAGAAACGTATACGACATGTTACATTATATTCCTTGCATGTTTGAATAGAGATTAGCTCCAGTAAATTTCACCTATCGTATTTTCCTTCAAAATGTGTTTATGTACCGTTGTTTCAGTATTGTGTGTGGTACTCCTATTCTGCAATAATCACCTTTTAACAAAGCTTTATTGCTAATCCCATTTATAAGTATTTAGCACCTTAGATTATACCTTGTTATGATATATTATATTATACCTTGTTATGAACCCCACAAACCTATTGTACATCTTTGCCCTACTTATTATGTGTTTGTTCCTGTTCCCAGTTTCTGAAAGGCTTATCAATTTAATGTCTTGTCAAATGTACTCATCACGATTGTCATTTGTTGGCTACCAACAAATGTTGGCCAACCAGTGCTTAACAGTATTTGAAACAATTGAATAACATTGTATTTTATTGATTAGCCTTCGAGTAAAACGTTTGAAAATGTGTATTTCTTATTCTAAATCCTATTTTTCCACTGTTGGTTTGAGTTGATTCCTTGCAACCAGCTACCAAGCTTTACCTTTAGAACTCGTGTCTATTCATGACTAACATTGCGTGCTATACAGCTAAGGTACTGCTGCGGACTGGCCAGACCCTCGCGCAAGTCCAGGCGCATCTGGATAAGGAAGGGGCTTCAGACCTGGTGGTGGACCTGGTCATCAAGAGCACCAACCGACAAGCTATCTTCTTGGAGGCAATACAACTTGGTCAGTATAAGTCATGACTAAAAATAATTAAAAAGAAATTTAATCTGAAACTTTTTTCTGAAGTTGTCCAAAAGTGGTAGGGAGAGATAGTCAATTAAAAAACATTATGTGCTCTGTTTTTGGTGTATATTCAAAAGTTAAGCTTACAGTAATTAAATAGTGCTGTTTTGTCGGTACAGGTATTGCTCTACTGGAAGGTGGCAACCCAATAATACAACACAGCATATTCACAAAACTACAAAACGGAGAAATATCTCAAGCATTCTTGAAGGTAAGAATTTTATTTATTGGCCTTGACAATTTTTTTGAAAATTTTAAGTAATAATGGTGCTTCTATAATACTTCTTTAACAAAGTCAGAAATCGCAAGACACAATATACAGTCTTTTGTTAGTATATTTCCGATGAAATCTGGTTACCGTTGTGTGAGGACTCAACGAATGTTAGAGGCAATTGACGTCGACGCGCCGGCCATCGAATTTTCTACTCGAAAGATCGCTCAATAGCCGCAAGTATCGCTATGGATCGATGGCTACTTTCAACATGCCGTTCACCTATTTCGATGGCTGCTTTAGAATAGTTGAGTTCTTACGTGGTAGTCGACCGGTTCCCTTTGGGTTCCTCCAAAATCAACGTTTATTTGACCACCATAAGCGGGGAAAAATAAAATCAACTCACATTTTTGGTGCAAATTCCATTAACAATCTGACAGTCAGCCATTTCTGTCGTCAGGTATTCTACGACAAGATGCGCGAGGCCCAGCAGGAGATCCGGTCGCTGGCGGCGAGCAGTACAGCGGCCGCCAGCAGCGACAAGCAGCGCTCCAGCTACTCCGACAAGCAGAAGGTGCCCACTGCTGAAGGTATGTACCATGCTGTACTGTCCCACTGCTGGGGTAACACCTTCGTCCACTTCCATTGATCTCGACTCTGCGCTACTTCTTTCTAATTCCCAAGGAGTACAACCGACTCGTCTCATTATTTTTGTTCGATATTGAAGTTCGATCCTTTGGACACCAGTCTTGTGCCAGATTTGTGACAGACTAAAATATTGATTTGTCTGGCACGGTTCCTACATTGCTATATTATTATAATGTAAAAGAAAGTCAGCACGCTACTGGGAAGTTTGGTGCGCCGTTTCTTCTCTCGTAGTGTAAGCAAGGGAAGAGGTGAAGGGTGGGCGATGAGGTGCTGTCTATTATTATTTTGACGTTCAAACTCTGCTACATTGTAGCCTAATTTGAATAAATGACTTTGGATTTTAGAAGACGCCGCAAATCGTACAGCACGCAAACAAGTCGCTGTTGTAAGCCTCCAATAGGACTACAATCTACACCATTTATTAGCATATCTGTCTGTATATAGGTACAAAGCCGTCCCCCGGCGTGTTAGTGGTGGGCGAGGAGATGGACGACGAAGTGAACAGCGCGTGCGGGTCCGCCGTACACGCGTACTCCGATATACACACCATGTCGCACGGTAATGTACACATCTACATTCTATTGTCTTACACTCTTGAGTGTCTACCACTTAAAGTAATATAGTTTAAACTGAGATGAAATTGAAATTGAAGTCATTTATTCTGTAAGTAGGATAACGCTGAATTCGACGTTTTCTAGCTTGCAAAGTGTGACTACCCTGAGAAGAAATGTCGAAACAAACTCAGGGGTAAACAACGCCCATTTTACACCGTGTAGTGTATTGTCACGCTTCTACATCAAATTAAAAAAAGAGTATACGAGTACAACTCTCTTAATTCTTTTTAACAATAGAGATATGTAATATTTTTGTCGGCCCTCTCTTTGAAGTATTTATCATGCGTCTATGGGCTATCACAGCGATTTTTATGTTTTATTTATTTAAAATAATGATAAAATGATAAATTTAACTAACCTTTTTTAGCAGTCATTTCTGAAGAGGTCTATCTGTTCAGTGTATAACTCTCTTACTACAGGCACTTCCGCTTTAGAGGAGATAATGGCGGAGAAGAAGGAAGGCGGTAACTCTGACGTGCTGCCGCCCAAGGTGGCCATCATGAAGCCTATCCTGCGCTTCCTGCAACTGCTCTGCGAGAACCACAACCCTGATCTGCAGGTAAAACTTTGAAGACAAAAAAATTGACTGAACGCAACTTACCCTCAAACTGCTAATGAATTCAATCATTAAAAAATTATGACTCTCGCTTTAGAAATTGAAAAGCGTAGCGTGTTAGGAATAAGCTTTCAAAATACATGCACAAGGAATGCGAATAGATCGACACTTCACACTAGTATTTATGGATCATGCAAATAGCCCAGTGTAAGATTGTACGCCCGGTACGTAGCGTACAGTAGTTTTAGCGCTTGACTACGCCACGTATTATTACGTAGGTGCGATTATAAACTAAGGGACTATTTAATATGACACAGGTTCCTCCAAATAATATTCTCTTCACCATCTTTCTTACCTCCTAGAATCTCCTGCGCAACCAAAACAACAAATCCAACTACAACCTAGTGTCGGAGACGCTGATGTTCCTGGACTGCATCTGCGGGTCCACGACGGGTGGTCTCGGGCTGCTGGGCCTGTACATCAATGAAGGCAACGTGGCGCTCATCAACCAGACCCTGGAGACCCTCACGGAGTACTGCCAGGGTGAGAGGGAATATGACATATTTGTTATCATCTATGTCCATTGTTAAATCATTGCTAGACCTTCTAGAATCTTCTTTGACATGTTTTATATGATATGATCCCAAGTTCTGTGCCTCGACAGGATCCGATCGATAACTGATCGCGACTCGTGAACCAATTTTGCTTCCAGAAAACCGACACTGATTTTAATATTTTGAGATGATTTTAATATTTTATTTTTTTAATATATTCTGATTGAAATATCCGTTATTTTGTTATATCAATTTCGAGACTGTGTTACAATTGCCCTCTTGAAACTCCTCTCTTTTATGCCCTCTTGAATTCTCAAAAGACTGGATTAAAATTGATAATATTTGGATTGAGGTAGGGGAGACTCTGGATGAATTCCCACAGCAGTGGTCATCAATTCATCATCAGTTGATCTTACAGCGAAAAAAATCTTCTCATTTTTCGCTTACCCACTTCTATTTATTGCTATATCAAATATAATTCAACAGGTCCATGCCACGACAACCAAAACTGCATAGCAACACACGAGAGCA
Organism: Chrysodeixis includens; assembly: GCA_941860345.1. NCBI lineage: Eukaryota > Metazoa > Arthropoda > Insecta > Lepidoptera > Noctuidae > Chrysodeixis > Chrysodeixis includens. Next base: position 1,736,660 of record OW796117.1, on the reverse strand, counting down.
ACGGCTTAGACATAATAACGGCATTGATATTGAACGACATCAACCCGCTCGGCAAGACACGTATGGACCTAGTGTTAGAACTGAAGAACAACGCCTCCAAACTACTGCTGGCCATCATGGAGTCCAGGAACGACTCCGAGAATAACGCCGAGAGGATACTGTACAACATGAATCCGAAACAGCTGGTGAGTGGGTGGAACTTCTACTGCTAAAACTTGGTTTGGTTGTCAGGTTTACTCAAAGTAGACATTGTAAAATTTATGTTATTAAAGATATTCTATCGCGATGTTTATTAAGAGTTTAGTTACGTGATAAAATCATCCTCATCCATCAACGCAGCACGTTTTTTTCTTCCATTATCAGACGTCACATTATCATTTACTCCTTTTTCATTCATATCATTCCTTATACAATCCATCCGTCTTTTCGTTAAGAGATGAAATAAGATTTAATAATAATCTTATTTGTTTCTTTTTTTGCAAATCGCAATTCGCATGAGTTCATATGGCGGTAGTTCGTCAATCATTCGAAACTTGCGTAGCTTCTTCCATGAAGAGCCCTACAATATTCCTTGAGATTTCTTGCTATATTTATCATTTTCTTGTAACTGTTCATATGACGTGTCCTTGCATTGCAGGTAGATGTCGCGTGTTCCGCGTTCCACCAGGAGCACGCCATGGACGCCGACTGCGACGGCGACGATGACGCGCTCGTGCAGGGCGTCTCGCCCAAGGAGGTACGTAACTTGTAAACTTATCTAACTTGATTGTGTCTATATCGCCCTTCCTCGATTTGGGTGGATTCTGGTTATTCGCAACGAGGTGGGGGAGGTCGTTTTATTAGCAGAAGTTCTTCCGAGGTGTGAGGGGTGGGCTCTTTACACCTACCCCTCGAGAAGGAGTCCTGTCGGACAGAAGCCAGCCAGAGTCACGCAGAGCATGCGTGAGCGATCCCGTGACTCTGGCTTAGGTAATAGAAGGGGCCCGGGGTGTTTTTTTAATTTGTGGGAGTCGGACATACCCCCACGCCGTGCCCTCGCCGTGGGTTGAAGTTGTACAAGTGTATTTTGTGTTACCAGGTGGGGCACAACATCTACATCCTGTGCCATCAGCTGGCGGCCCACAACAAGGAGCTGGCGGCGCTGGTGCGGGGCTCGCCGCACGGCAACAACGCCGACGCGCTGCGCTACTACCGTACTCACACCGCGCAGATCGAGGTGTGTGTGTGTGTGTGTGTGTGTGTGTGTGTGTGTGTGTGTGTCAGGTCACAACAAGGAGCTGGCGGCGCTGGTGCGGGGCTCGCCGCACGGCAACAACGCCGACGCGCTGCGCTACTACCGTACTCACACCGCGCAGATCGAGGTGTGTGTGTGTGTGTCAGGTCACAACAAGGAGCTGGCGGCGCTGGTGCGGGGCTCGCCGCACGGCAACAACGCCGACGCGCTGCGCTACTACCGTACTCACACCGCGCAGATCGAGGTGTGTGTGTGTGTGTGTGTGTGTGTGTGTGTCAGGTCACAACAAGGAGCTGGCGGCGCTGGTGCGGGGCTCGCCGCACGGCAACAACGCCGACGCGCTGCGCTACTACCGTACTCACACCGCGCAGATCGAGGTGTGTGTGTGTGTGTCAGGTCACAACAAGGAGCTGGCGGCGCTGGTGCGGGGCTCGCCGCACGGCAACAACGCCGACGCGCTGCGCTACTACCGTACTCACACCGCGCAGATCGAGGTGTGTGTGTGTGTGTGTGTGTGTGTGTCAGGTCACAACAAGGAGCTGGCGGCGCTGGTGCGGGGCTCGCCGCACGGCAACAACGCCGACGCGCTGCGCTACTACCGTACTCACACCGCGCAGATCGAGGTGTGTGTGTGTGTGTGTGTGTGTGTCAGGTCACAACAAGGAGCTGGCGGCGCTGGTGCGGGGCTCGCCGCACGGCAACAACGCCGACGCGCTGCGCTACTACCGTACTCACACCGCGCAGATCGAGGTGTGTGTGTGTGTGTGTGTGTGTGTGTGTGTCAGGTCACAACAAGGAGCTGGCGGCGCTGGTGCGGGGCTCGCCGCACGGCAACAACGCCGACGCGCTGCGCTACTACCGTACTCACACCGCGCAGATCGAGGTGTGTGTGTGTGTCAGGTCACAACAAGGAGCTGGCGGCGCTGGTGCGGGGCTCGCCGCACGGCAACAACGCCGACGCGCTGCGCTACTACCGTACTCACACCGCGCAGATCGAGGTGTGTGTGTGTGTGTGTGTGTTAGAGAAAGAAAGAGTATGTGTGTCTGTGTGAGAGAAAGAGAGAGAGTGTGTGAGAGATAGAGTGTATGTGTTAGAGAGAGAGACAGAGAGGCAAAATCTGAGTCCTGTTTCACTAACATCAAATTGAAGGAAAGAGTAAAACTCCGAAGACCATATCAAGCATTTCTATCCACTCTTTAAAACCACCTATCTAACTCCACTACCCCGTACTTATAGATCGTCCGCACGGATCGCAGCATGGAACAGATCGTGTTCCCGATCCCGGAGATCTGCGAGTACCTGCCGGCGGACAGTAAGCACCGCGTCTTGCAGAGCGCCGAGCGCGACGACCAAGGCAGCAAGGTCGCCGACTTCTTCTCCAGGCTGGACAATCTCTTCCACGAGATGAAGTGGCAGAAGAAATTGAGAGGTACGCAGCAAGCTAGTCTTAAGTAAAACTGTACACGACTCCCGCAATAACGATTACAGTTCTTGTGCCACGGGGAATTTAAAGATATCAAGATTATACTCGTGAACGGGTGTTGCTTGCGGTGGCTCGGTCGATCTGCTGACCTTGGGCTCAATAGTAGAGATTTGTTTCTTTTTTTATAGTTTTTATCGACCTAAAATATTGACTTATCTGGCTCGATGCCTACCATACTATTACTACATACTTTTTTATAATGTAAAAGAAAGACAGCGTGCTACTAGGGAGTTTGCTCCGCTTCTTCTTCCGTAGCGAAAGCACAGGAAGCGATGAAGGCTTTCCTTTCTGTCTCAATTTTGTACAGCTTGTCCTTTTTGTATATATGTGTCACAAGCACGTAATAAAAGTTATTTCTTTCTTTTCTCTTTCTTTCTCTAAGGGTGGGCGATGGGGTACTGTCTATTATAATTTGCACAACTTGTCGCGGGTTTGATCCCCGCGTAGAACTTGTGCAGTTTACAGATGTTTGTTCTGAGTCTGGGTATCTTTGTGCATGTGAATGGAATGGAATGTCCGTGAAACCCCCGCGACACAAGGTTTTAATTCCTCGTATCGTATCACCGTCATTTGACTGTCAAGAAACTAGAGCAGCTTTACAAAATGACCCGCAGGTTTTGTTTGCATTGGTATAGAGATAACGCCTTTAAAAATCATAACCATATTTATGTAGGGGAGATCTAAATGAGAACCCCTTTTTTAATTTATTCGATTTTTTTATTAACTGTCTACACAAGATGGCTTTGTCGTGAGAGCGAGCCATAGCTATATATTTTTTAAACCATAAACAATATGTCGTTCATAAAAAAAAAATTATCCTACATTTATCCGTCTGTTTGTCAGGACAACGTCTTCTGTTCTGGGTGTCGTCCTACATGTCTCTGTGGAGCAACATACTATTCAACTTCGCTGTTCTAATCAACGTCATTGTGGCCTTCTTCTATCCCTTCCAAGACGAGAATCCAAGTAAGTACCTAACACTCTTCCATTTAAATAACTAGATAATACAACATCACAAAAATAAGCAGAAAAAATGTGCCTTACTGTTCAAATAGCGTCCATCTGTAGAAAAAAAAGGAGCTCTTTTTACAATGTTATTTTTTTTTACTAACTTAATCAAGCAAAAGTTTCTGTCCAGCAGTAAAATTTAAGTTATTTTTATCTGCTATTATCAAAGTTGTCATTACTGATCTGCAATTGACTGCACATGTCATCAATAATTGGTTTTCTTTAAAATAATACAAAAGTTTTCGTTTTAGTGATATCATTGGGTAAAACAGGTAAAATGCTGAGTAGATACTAGATATTAGACTGGGTTCTACGCGGGCCACATATAGCCTGAATTATCAAGAATTAACGACTTGCTTGAATTATGTGTTGTAGATTTAATTAGTGAACTTTATTCACATGTACAGACAACACCGAAAGTCCATGAAAATAGTCAGATGAAAGCTTAAACATCAGAATGTTATTAAAAACTTACTAAACACCAATATAATAAGAGTGAACATTTTTGTCAATTTGTAAATCTGATTTTGTTCATCGACTTTCGTTGCTGTCGATACCATAAGCCAGTAGCCGGTAGTATTGTATGAATTGCTTTGACATGTATTGAGTAGTTTGTATATACATTTGCTACCGACTAGCCGGCACGTAAACACTTGTTTTTCAATTCGATGCAGTGTTCTAAAGAAGACTTACGTTGAACCCTTGATCCCGACTGTTAAACGCAGATTTTGTCTGTCGCGATTCACGTTATTAACCTAACTTTTTGAAAGCCATATAAAAGTTGTACTGAGTAAACGATTATGACAGATTTAGATCAGAAAATATTAAATTTCATCAGATTTAGATTAGAAGTAAAAACTTGTAAACATAAAATGACAGTTTTATTCAATGCAAATAGCAATTGTTTCGCACATAGAATTTACTTTGTTAGTCTTGTGAAGTAGTAAAAACCTACGATCACTTCCTGACACACATTCACAAATGTTTGTTTTTATGTACTACATCACATATTCTATGGCTTAAATTATTTGATTACAAAAAATCCACTGCACAGGCATTAAATTTGTGCGACAGTCGTATCCTAAAAGCAATAGCTGTAGGTTAGACTACCTAAAAGTCTAAAAGAAAGAAACAAATTCATTTATTCATCAAAAATAATTACAATAGCTTTTGGCAGCGACCTTCATAAGGCTAGAGATAGAGAATAGTTTTAGACGACGACGTTCCCTACTTTAGGGGAGAAAAGAAATATCGAATTATATCGCGAATAAGTCCCGTTTGTCGTCTTAAATATGCGTACAAGTCGCGAAAGTTTAAAATCGTATAGAATAGTCATAGAACACTGCATCGAATAACACGATAGCATAGCGCGGCGATATCTAAGTGGTATGTAAGCGGGTGGTCCGCTGGGTTGGGCAGAGCTGGGCGAGCACCTGTCGCTGGTGGTGTGGTGCGTGTCGGGCGTGGCGGGCGCGCTCGTCACGTGGCTGCCGCGGGGCGGGGGCGCGCGGGCGTTGCTGGCTTCGGCGGCCGTGCGCTTCATGTACTCCGCCGGACCTGAACCCACACTGTGGGCGCTGGCTATGCTCACTGTAAGTACTTTTTATGACCATTTTGATTTTAAACTAAAACTCATATTGTTGCTTGCAACACTGCGTGCGTGCAGGCTAATTTTAACGTTTGACGAGTTGAAAAATGAACAACTGGAAAGGAATGAACTTTACTATGAATACTAGGACTAATTTGTCAAACTTAAGAGAGGCCGTGAGCACTGTGAGCAGTTGATTGAATTATATTATTTTAATCCTGTAATGGCAAAATAGTTTTATGAAGAATTGTATGCGGAACGTTGCAAGTTCGTTACCAGTCAAGAATATGATTTAACAAAAAAAAAAACAAATATAATCTAATCATTTCCCTTTCCCGGTCCTTCGTTCAGCAAGAAACCTTTGCCTTAGAGACATTTACTGACCCATATTTTTCCATAAACACGACAGCATATAGTTAAAAACAAACATTTCTTCTAAAACAATTTCATTATATTGGTATACCTTTAAACAGATAGTGGTGAAAGGCATCCACCTGGTGAGCATAATGGGCAACCAGGGCACGCTGTCCAAGTCCCCGGGCAAGGTGCTCACCGACCCGGAGCTGCTCTACCACAGCGTGTATCTCGTCTTCTGCTTCATGGGGATCTGCTGGCATCCGTTCTTCTTTTCTGTTCTGGCAAGTCTTATGTCACATGTTATGGATAAAAGCTTAATGTGTTACTAAATTTGCAATCACTTCCCCTCTCCAGAACTTATTTTTTTTGGCATTTTATACCTTTCACATAATTAAGCAAGCATGTATCTATCCGTAAGGGGCGTTTTTATTTTATTTCGTTACGCAGTAAACGTGTCATAAACTAAATAGGCCGTATGCGTCGACAGTTTAAGAAAATCGGGGTTCAATTCACACGGCAGTAACCGGCAGCGATGCAGAGAGCTGATGGAATATTATATGTTGTGTAACATTATACATATTTTAGCTTAGCACACGCCGGTGCGTGTTAATCTTCGGAGACTTTATCAATATATTCTAGCAATGTTTTATGGTTATGAAGATAACGTTTAAATCGATATGACACGAAAACTGCTCGCTATTTCGCTGTCAATTGCGATTCTCATATCTGATGCGTATTAATATTTCAATATGTTCCACAGCTCTTAGACATAGTGTACCGCGAGGAGACTCTCTTAAACGTAATGCGATCAGTAACACGCAACGGCCGGTCCATCCTACTGACGGCGGTGCTGGCGCTGGTGCTGGTCTACATGTTCTCCATCGTAGGCTACATGTTCTTCCGAGACCACTTCCTCGTCAGCGTGGACAGGCTCGATGGTGAGTGCCAGCTACAAACATTCCACACGTTCTACGTTTCTATATTGCACTACTGACTGAATCATAATATGTGCCCGTAGATGACGACGACCCCCGCTTCGAGCCGGACGGGTGCTCGGAGGGCGGGTCGAAGTACCTGCAGGACCCGGGCTCGTGCCGGCGAGGCTCGCGCTTCGTGTCCGTGGGCGGCGAGCTGCGGGAGCGCAGCTGCGACTCGCTCATCATGTGCATCGTCACCACGCTCAACCAGGGGCTGCGCAACGGCGGCGGCATCGGCGACATACTGCGGGCGCCGGCTAGCTTTGTGAGTAGTGTCCCACTGCTGGGCAGAGCGCAGCTGCGACTCGCTCATCATGTGCATCGTCACCACGCTCAACCAGGGGCTGCGCAACGGCGGCGGCATCGGCGACATACTGCGGGCGCCGGCTAGCTTTGTGAGTAGTGTCCCACTGCTGGGCAGAGCGCAGCTGCGACTCGCTCATCATGTGCATCGTCACCACGCTCAACCAGGGGCTGCGCAACGGCGGCGGCATCGGCGACATACTGCGGGCGCCGGCTAGCTTTGTGAGTAGTGTCCCACTGCTGGGCAGAGCGCAGCTGCGACTCGCTCATCATGTGCATCGTCACCACGCTCAACCAGGGGCTGCGCAACGGCGGCGGCATCGGCGACATACTGCGGGCGCCGGCTAGCTTTGTGAGTAGTGTCCCACTGCTGGGCAGAGCGCAGCTGCGACTCGCTCATCATGTGCATCGGCTGTGTAGTACATCCTCGCCGCCTGGGCTTACCAATTGCACATATTCACTATTGAAGCAACGCTGTTCTATACTTGTTAGCGCGGTGTAACGCTTCTACAACTATGATAGGTAGGGGTGGACCTTCAGGTCCTCAAACACGACGGCTCACCCTTTAACCACCAAAACTCCAATATCTTCGCTATATTTCCCATACATTACCGGTTTACTTCTCTGGCCACAGGAGCCCCTGTTCGTGGCCCGCGTGGTGTACGACCTGCTGTTCTTCTTCGTCGTCATCATCATCGTGCTGAACCTCATTTTCGGTGTCATCATCGACACCTTCGCTGACCTCAGGAGCGAGAAGCAACAGAAAGAGCTTATATTAAAGAACACATGTTTTATATGTGGTGAGTACTGTGTTACACTATATTGTTACTCGTATACAAGCCAACAGGCCATGCCCACAATTATTCTTAATTACACTCAAACACAACTGTTTTCTATTGCTCAAAGAATTTTCAATATCAATCCGAAGATTAAAATGACGTAAATCTGGCGCAGGTCACACCAAAAACTAAGCTAAATTCATTTAAAAGTAACTATTGCTACATATAGTCGCTATTGCGCGAAAAAATACACATTCAGAGCACCTTAACTTGTCTGCCGTCCAATAAACAAATTTTATTGTTACAAGTTAAGACGTTTCTTCTCAGGGTAGCCAGATAGGAAACGTCGATTCCAGCGAGCTTATATTTTTTAAATATGACATGTAAAAAAGATAACATTCATCCTATTTGCAGAATAAACCATTTCAATTAATTTCCTTTCATTACAATAGTCATAAATGTTTGTTTATTTGTCATCAGGGTTGAACAGGTCAGCCTTTGACAACAAGACAGTCTCCTTCGAGGAGCACATAAAGAGCGAGCACAACATGTGGCACTACCTCTACTTCATGGTGCTGGTGCGGGTCAAGGACCCCACGGAGTTCACCGGCCCCGAGAGCTACGTGCATTCCATGATTAAGGTACGCGTATCTATAATAATATACACATCTATGTCATCGTATTATTGTATTGTCATAGAGTATGCATGAGCATGCAAAGTTTTAGCTTATTCGGAAATATGATTGTACGGATTGTATAGGTCACTATGCTGAGTACCACTGTAAACGACGTGTAGCGGGTTCGATCTCCGCGTAGGATAAGCATTTGTGAGATCCACAAAGGCTTGTTCTGAGTCTGGCTGTCTTTGTGTATGTGAATTCAATGTCTGTGAAACCCCCGCCATACAAAGATTAAGTTCCTTAGTGCAGGAGCCATTTATAAAAAAACTTAGTAAAATGGCTTGTAGTATTTGCCCTAGATTTGCATCTCAACCAACAGCAACTAGGCAAATTCTACTCGTTTTACCGGTAACATCAGTACACAATGTTCTACTATTATAACAATGTATTTGTTGGTGCCAGTCAAACAACCTGGACTGGTTCCCGCGGCTGCGCGCGCTGTCGCTGATGGGCGGCGGTGAGGGCGAGGGCGGCGAGCTGGAGCTGCGGAACCTGCAGGCGCAGCTCGACCGCGCGCAGCGGGCCGTGCACACGCTCACCGACCTGCTCACCGAGCTCCGGGACCAGGTAATGTGCAACCTGCAGGCGCAGCTCGACCGCGCGCAGCGGGCCGTGCACACGCTCACCGACCTGCTCACCGAGCTCCGGGACCAGGTAATGTGCAACCTGCAGGCGCAGCTCGACCGCGCGCAGCGGGCCGTGCACACGCTCACCGACCTGCTCACCGAGCTCCGGGACCAGGTAATGTGCAACCTGCAGGCGCAGCTCGACCGCGCGCAGCGGGCCGTGCACACGCTCACCGACCTGCTCACCGAGCTCCGGGACCAGGTAATGTGCAACCTGCAGGCGCAGCTCGACCGCGCGCAGCGGGCCGTGCACACGCTCACCGACCTGCTCACCGAGCTCCGGGACCAGGTAATGTGCAACCTGCAGGCGCAGCTCGACCGCGCGCAGCGGGCCGTGCACACGCTCACCGACCTGCTCACCGAGCTCCGGGACCAGGTAATGTGCAACCTGCAGGCGCAGCTCGACCGCGCGCAGCGGGCCGTGCACACGCTCACCGACCTGCTCACCGAGCTCCGGGACCAGGTAATGTGCAACCTGCAGGCGCAGCTCGACCGCGCGCAGCGGGCCGTGCACACGCTCACCGACCTGCTCACCGAGCTCCGGGACCAGGTAATGTGCAACCTGCAGGCGCAGCTCGACCGCGCGCAGCGGGCCGTGCACACGCTCACCGACCTGCTCACCGAGCTCCGGGACCAGGTAATGTGCAACCTGCAGGCGCAGCTCGACCGCGCGCAGCGGGCCGTGCACACGCTCACCGACCTGCTCACCGAGCTCCGGGACCAGGTAATGTGCAACCTGCAGGCGCAGCTCGACCGCGCGCAGCGGGCCGTGCACACGCTCACCGACCTGCTCACCGAGCTCCGGGACCAGGTAATGTGCAACCTGCAGGCGCAGCTCGACCGCGCGCAGCGGGCCGTGCACACGCTCACCGACCTGCTCACCGAGCTCCGGGACCAGGTAATGTGCAACCTGCAGGCGCAGCTCGACCGCGCGCAGCGGGCCGTGCACACGCTCACCGACCTGCTCACCGAGCTCCGGGACCAGGTAATGTGCAACCTGCAGGCGCAGCTCGACCGCGCGCAGCGGGCCGTGCACACGCTCACCGACCTGCTCACCGAGCTCCGGGACCAGGTAATGTGCAACCTGCAGGCGCAGCTCGACCGCGCGCAGCGGGCCGTGCACACGCTCACCGACCTGCTCACCGAGCTCCGGGACCAGGTAATGTGCAACCTGCAGGCGCAGCTCGACCGCGCGCAGCGGGCCGTGCACACGCTCACCGACCTGCTCACCGAGCTCCGGGACCAGGTAATGTGCAACCTGCAGGCGCAGCTCGACCGCGCGCAGCGGGCCGTGCACACGCTCACCGACCTGCTCACCGAGCTCCGGGACCAGGTAATGTGCAACCTGCAGGCGCAGCTCGACCGCGCGCAGCGGGCCGTGCACACGCTCACCGACCTGCTCACCGAGCTCCGGGACCAGGTAATGTGCAACCTGCAGGCGCAGCTCGACCGCGCGCAGCGGGCCGTGCACACGCTCACCGACCTGCTCACCGAGCTCCGGGACCAGGTAATGTGCAACCTGCAGGCGCAGCTCGACCGCGCGCAGCGGGCCGTGCACACGCTCACCGACCTGCTCACCGAGCTCCGGGACCAGGTAATGTGCAACCTGCAGGCGCAGCTCGACCGCGCGCAGCGGGCCGTGCACACGCTCACCGACCTGCTCACCGAGCTCCGGGACCAGGTAATGTGCAACCTGCAGGCGCAGCTCGACCGCGCGCAGCGGGCCGTGCACACGCTCACCGACCTGCTCACCGAGCTCCGGGACCAGGTAATGTGCAACCTGCAGGCGCAGCTCGACCGCGCGCAGCGGGCCGTGCACACGCTCACCGACCTGCTCACCGAGCTCCGGGACCAGGTAATGTGCAACCTGCAGGCGCAGCTCGACCGCGCGCAGCGGGCCGTGCACACGCTCACCGACCTGCTCACCGAGCTCCGGGACCAGGTAATGTGCAACCTGCAGGCGCAGCTCGACCGCGCGCAGCGGGCCGTGCACACGCTCACCGACCTGCTCACCGAGCTCCGGGACCAGGTAATGTGCAACCTGCAGGCGCAGCTCGACCGCGCGCAGCGGGCCGTGCACACGCTCACCGACCTGCTCACCGAGCTCCGGGACCAGGTAATGTGCAACCTGCAGGCGCAGCTCGACCGCGCGCAGCGGGCCGTGCACACGCTCACCGACCTGCTCACCGAGCTCCGGGATCAGGTAATGTGCAACCTGCAGGCGCAGCTCGACCGCGCGCAGCGGGCCGTGCACACGCTCACCGACCTGCTCACCGAGCTCCGGGACCAGGTAATGTGCAACCTGCAGGCGCAGCTCGACCGCGCGCAGCGGGCCGTGCACACGCTCACCGACCTGCTCACCGAGCTCCGGGACCAGGTAATGTGCAACCTGCAGGCGCAGCTCGACCGCGCGCAGCGGGCCGTGCACACGCTCACCGACCTGCTCACCGAGCTCCGGGACCAGGTAATGTGCAACCTGCAGGCGCAGCTCGACCGCGCGCAGCGGGCCGTGCACACGCTCACCGACCTGCTCACCGAGCTCCGGGACCAGGTAATGTGCAACCTGCAGGCGCAGCTCGACCGCGCGCAGCGGGCCGTGCACACGCTCATCGACCTGCTCACCGAGCTCCGGGACCAGGTAATGTGCAACCTGCAGGCGCAGCTCGACCGCGCGCAGCGGGCCGTGCACACGCTCACCGACCTGCTCACCGAGCTCCGGGACCAGGTAATGTGCAACCTGCAGGCGCAGCTCGACCGCGCGCAGCGGGCCGTGCACACGCTCACCGACCTGCTCACCGAGCTCCGGGACCAGGTAATGTGCAACCTGCAGGCGCAGCTCGACCGCGCGCAGCGGGCCGTGCACACGCTCACCGACCTGCTCACCGAGCTCCGGGACCAGGTAATGTGCAACCTGCAGGCGCAGCTCGACCGCGCGCAGCGGGCCGTGCACACGCTCACCGACCTGCTCACCGAGCTCCGGGACCAGGTAATGTGCAACCTGCAGGCGCAGCTCGACCGCGCGCAGCGGGCCGTGCACACGCTCACCGACCTGCTCACCGAGCTCCGGGACCAGGTAATGTGCAACCTGCAGGCGCAGCTCGACCGCGCGCAGCGGGCCGTGCACACGCTCACCGACCTGCTCACCGAGCTCCGGGACCAGGTAATGTGCAACCTGCAGGCGCAGCTCGACCGCGCGCAGCGGGCCGTGCACACGCTCACCGACCTGCTCACCGAGCTCCGGGACCAGGTAATGTGCAACCTGCAGGCGCAGCTCGACCGCGCGCAGCGGGCCGTGCACACGCTCACCGACCTGCTCACCGAGCTCCGGGACCAGGTAATGTGCAACCTGCAGGCGCAGCTCGACCGCGCGCAGCGGGCCGTGCACACGCTCACCGACCTGCTCACCGAGCTCCGGGACCAGGTAATGTGCAACCTGCAGGCGCAGCTCGACCGCGCGCAGCGGGCCGTGCACACGCTCACCGACCTGCTCACCGAGCTCCGGGACCAGGTAATGTGCAACCTGCAGGCGCAGCTCGACCGCGCGCAGCGGGCCGTGCACACGCTCACCGACCTGCTCACCGAGCTCCGGGACCAGGTAATGTGCAACCTGCAGGCGCAGCTCGACCGCGCGCAGCGGGCCGTGCACACGCTCACCGACCTGCTCACCGAGCTCCGGGACCAGGTAATGTGCAACCTGCAGGCGCAGCTCGACCGCGCGCAGCGGGCCGTGCACACGCTCACCGACCTGCTCACCGAGCTCCGGGACCAGGTAATGTGCAACCTGCAGGCGCAGCTCGACCGCGCGCAGCGGGCCGTGCACACGCTCACCGACCTGCTCACCGAGCTCCGGGACCAGGTAATGTGCAACCTGCAGGCGCAGCTCGACCGCGCGCAGCGGGCCGTGCACACGCTCACCGACCTGCTCACCGAGCTCCGGGACCAGGTAATGTGCAACCTGCAGGCGCAGCTCGACCGCGCGCAGCGGGCCGTGCACACGCTCACCGACCTGCTCACCGAGCTCCGGGACCAGGTAATGTGCAACCTGCAGGCGCAGCTCGACCGCGCGCAGCGGGCCGTGCACACGCTCACCGACCTGCTCACCGAGCTCCGGGACCAGGTAATGTGCAACCTGCAGGCATTGCATTAAACCACATGTCATGTCCAGAAAGTGCGGCATTTTTGTCAGACTTAAAAATAATTTACACTAGAATAACAGCAAATTATTAGCCGTTGTGGATCCAAAATATTTATCCCAAGCTCTACAAATTTCAAAGTTATCCCGAACCAGCGCCTATCACAAATAACTGGGCACAGTAATTCATATAAAATAAGCGATCAATTAATTAATCAATACCCATCTTTTGCAGATGACGGAACAACGGAAGCAGAAGCAACGTATCGGCTTACTTAACTCGACCTCGGCGTACTTGCAGAACCTGCAAATGAACCTGCCGCCGTGAGCCGCACGCCGCACACTCGCGCACGCGTTCACCCGCCTTTGTAATGTATGTATGTAACACAACAAAACATAACTAGGAAAAAAACTCAGTAAACTAACTCAATAGATTTGTTCAAAAATTACACATAAATATGTGATGATTGTACGCTTATACGATAGTAAAACCATAGTTATTATTATAAGGATAGATTCTGTTTATCAATCATTCAAAACTCTTAAAAATTAAAATTTTTATTACGGTTAAAATCTGAATAAAACATCAAAATGTTGTAATGACATTGTTTTAACAAACGATTCCGTTTGTTATATTAAAATATAAATAAACAAATACTACACTGTTTCATATTTACAGCTTAGTTAACTGTTTATCAAATTCTATTCATATTATTTGTTAATCTAGATTAAAATATTAAATCTTCAAAAGATCCAACATACATACATACATTAGTATATTATAGATATATTTACATCTTAGCATATAAGTGAAACGCGTGTGATTAACATAATATGTACCCTTTAGGGTACCTACAACCACTTTTTAAAGTAATATTACAAGTATAATAATTGTAGTTGTGTAAGAGAGACGTCGGTATACACCGTGTAATGCTCTATCTCGCTTTCACAACTCCAATACTACTTTAAAAGGTGGTAGTAGGAACCTAGGTGACTCGGTAGCGCACAAAGAATTACACTTATTTACAATATTCCTTAGATTTCCATTGACAGACTATGACGTCGATAGATCGAGCATTTTCACACGGTGACGCTTTGAGCGGATGAGCATTTATGTAACTTGTTTTTAACCAGAGAATGAAACGCTTTAAAATATGCTGTAATTGTATAAAGTGCTGTATTTTTCCTTTTTAAAAGAACATGATGTTATCTAAAGTACTGTCTTCTTTTAAAAAGAACAGCATACCATATGTAACAAGTTAAAATTTTACTGTTAGAAGATTAAGTCTTACAAATAAGAATGAAAACTACTTATTAGTAGCAACATTTTTACAGAATCGGTTTTAAACGATAAAAAAAATTCAGCAAAAATGCGTTTTATCATTAAAGAAATAAAGCTCAATATTCCTTAAAGCTCGAAAGCTCAGCGAACCGTGTATTAAAATAGAAAGAAACATTACTAATACGTAATTAAGTTTTCATATATAAAGGTGACGCCAAGTGTGACTTTAGTGAACATTAGATCAAACATATCTTGTTAATACTTGCTAGGTAGACTATTAGGTTAGAGGAATTTAAAATGGGTGTACTGATACTTATACTAAGCCTTGTAGGCCCAATGGTGGGCGTGGGCATGAATCAAATGACCTTCAATGTTCCCACTGTTGGAAAAAGAAAGGGGAAAAGTAAAAAAAAAACATACTTTTATGCTTTTAAAAAGATAAACTTGCCATTTCATATATTTACCCAAAATATTTTAATATTATTTAGTAAAAAACCAAAAAGGGTTTATATTTAACAGCTACTTCAAGAAATTGACAGTAAAAGTAGAACTTTAAACCCTATTAAAAACATTTAGAAAAAGCATTATCAAAACGTTTAAGTATAGTATCAGTGCATCAGTTATTACTGTTATATAGATGTTTAACTTAATATGACCTTATATGAATCGACGTCGAAAGTCCCTTTTGACCCTAAAATGTGTCCAAAATTCTAAATCAGTGGTAAGCTTAAAAAACCTAGAAATGACGTAAAATACTATAGTTTTTGGTCGCCATTTTTCAATAGGTTGGCCCAAGCAATATTGGACCCAATTGTCCAACATGCTTACGTGAAAATATTAGCTGGCATGTTGGCCCAACATTTGTGAAAGTATTGGGCCAACATTTGGACACAAAAAGCTACCACTGATAATTGAAAAGAAGAAAAGAATTTACGCTACGAAATTTATTTATATTAAAACTGAACAAATTTACTTTTGTTCGTAGACTAGATTATAAGGGGGAGATGTTAATCTGTTATGTCATATTTTATGAGTTGAAGCAGTAACTGTGACTTTCTTTCCCTCTCTTTCTATCTTAATCTAATCTCTCTAACATAATCTCGAAATATTTTTACTAGAAATATAGAACTTATAATATTCCAGTAAAAAAATACTTTAAGTTTTTGCTCGACTTGGCAGAAGCACTTCCGTGCCTCCAGATGCATGAAAAATATACGAATAGCTTTATCTAAACGTCTCTATTTTCTTAAATATTTATTCCTTTACTTATTTGCATTTGATTAAAATAAGATCTGATTTATAACAAATAAAAAATGTTATATTTTGTACTGTATAACAAAATATGCTATTCTCTAGCCAAATTACGTAAGTAATTTACGTAACGAGAAGTCTTTCCTACTTAATATTTAATTATATATGTTTTTATGTTACCTGTTTGTCCGTTTGTCTCCCCCGCGTTAGTTTGGACGTGCAATACACAGCTCAAATCAGTTACCTATACTGTAGTTAGTTATCGAATTATATTTGTATAGTCTATACAATGCAATTGATTTTAAGAATATGGTAACACTAAAACTTATTTAAATTTGTTTATATGGCAATACTATGTACGAAACATAAGTATGAATAATTAATTCTGTTAATATTCTTTAAATAGTAGTTCAATTACTATAAATAAGTATTGCCACATCAAAAAAATGTTGCCAAGTCTCAAAATACAATTGAATTGAACTCAAATATCTTGATAAAGATCTGATGGTGATCTGTTCGGGTTGCGGCTGGTTGTTTCGTTGTATTTACTGTTAGAATAGGCAAACGTTTGTTACATCATTATTTATAGGTTAAGTCTTCAAAAAATCTAGATTTAGTTATGGCGTATAGCTGAATACTGATGTTAAATAACATCGTAATAGAATTAAAACTGTGCTTGCTCTAATGTTGCTACAAAACCAAGGAGGTTCGTAGCGACTACCGGCTTTGCTTGGAGACTAAAATCGTGTGGTAATTGTGACTTGGGTTAATGATTACGTCTGCTCAAAAGTATGGTCTTCTTTCTTTTGTGTATGGAAGCATAAACACAGGGTATGGTAAACTCGATCGACAATAAAATGGAATAACAATGTCGGAAAGAAATAGCAATGGAAATAACACTTGTAAGAATTCTTAAAAAAACAATTCTACTTTCATACAAAATTGTCATCAGCTGATCATGATGATGACTTTTTTGTAAGATTAGCAAGTTGTTTTTAGAACTGACATATTCTTGAAGAAACTCATTCATTTTCTATACACACAAGCGGTTTTAAAACACAGAATAATATTCAAGAAAATGCTCAATGTAGGCCAAACGGTTATACCAAGACATCAGTATTAGGCTCCGCGCACAAATATTGTATAGTTTAGCTAAGACAGGTTGTTTTATAAATGACAAGGGTGATGTTTATGTAACCTAAATAATATAAATACACATATATATTTCTCCTTCAAATATATATTGATGAAGTAAATAAAATAAAAAGTTGAGATCATCAAATCAAAAAACATAAAAAAACTCGAAACTAACTTTGAATTCTAGTAATTACGCGTGTGAAAGAGATAGATACACATTTATAGTGTCCTCTCATTCACTCTATTGTAAAAAAAAATCAAAAACTTCTCGTCTAAGTATAAAATTGTCAAAAGTATTAGAAACAAATCGAATTTCGTATATTATTCCTTTTGGAACTATTTCTAAGTTTAATTACTTAAATCTAAATTTATAGAAAAATCTTCTTATATTGGTGTACTTGTTAAGTTTATGACAGTTATTTGAAAATTTAACTATAAACCTTTTGTTTAAACAAAGAATCAAGAATAAATGTATATTATAGGCATAGTTTAGCCTTTTGGTTGCCACGTCAAATACCGTAAATTACACAAAAATACAAATTTCTCCTTTAGGTCGTCTATTGGTTGATTAACGGACGGCCCTATTAATTAATATTTATTAAATAAAATACCTAGGTATTCAAAACAAAGTAATATTTCAACAGACTTTTTAGTGTTTAAAAGTCAGTATGTATTTGTGACTGTGGCGCCAAATGGTTAATTATCTCCATATAAAACCAATCTTCATATATATCTTTGATATTGTAAAATCTATCTTTTGCATTAAATACACCGTGCCATGTATAATAAATAAAAAAAAGAATTTCAGTAGATTTCTATAGAGAAACATTTTTACATTAAATAAATTCTTTCTTGTATATAAAAGTGTTCAATGCAAATATTCTATAAACACTAAAACGCTGTATTAAATTATAAAGGGTTATTTAATAACTATATATTTTTTCGTTATCTAAAATGTACTTAAAATATCTTTTGTTTGTTATATAAAGTTAAAATTACTAACATTCCTGATTTCTATCAAATGCTTTAATTTTTCTACTTTTTAGGATGCAGTGATAGGTTTGTTCAAACTTATAAGTAATAATGTCATTAGTTAAAATTTTGTCGAAAGAGTTTCTCAAAGTTTTAAATCTACTTTAGTAGGTAGTGATAATATCGTTGACAGTGTTCAGAAAGCCAATATTCTATCAAATAAAATGTTAAATGAATTTAAATTACTTTACATATTTAAAGTATACTATTCGATTTAGGAAGAAATCTATTTCAATCAATCTAAAAAATAAATAAATGTTTATAATCTTACCCTGAGCGCTTACTATAATCTTTTAAACCAATATTGTTGTCATTGTGTGTGAGTGGGACAACACAAGTTCTAAAGCGCGCCGTCTCAGTTCCACTAAGGCAAGATTCTCGCTTTAAGAGCTCATAGAACAAACAATGATCTATAATTTCCTTGCTTTGTAAAAGAGATATCTTTATAGCGCTATCTCTTTTACAGCAAAACGGTGTGAAAATTTGAATATATTCTCATGAACAGTTAAAAATATAGGCGTGACCTAGGATACGCTTAGCGTTGTATTTAGATCTCTATATACCCTCATACGTGCCTATCACTGTAAAATAAACCTATCCTAAAACTTCTAAAGTCGAGATAAGTAAAAGCTCCTTAGTCCTGTCTCTATCCTTTCAAAACAGTTTTATACTAGTGTGAAAGAGATAGACATAGTGCTAAGATAATGCAGACAGCATCATTTACTTATGTCGACTTATAGCTTTACCACGATCTTACTACTATTCTAGCCAATTTGTTACACATTTTGCTACCCATTTCTCGTTTTAAAAGCTTATAAAGGAATTCACATATTACAAACGAGCAATGGTTACTGAAATGTCAAATCAATCTGATATTCATAGTAATTATTATTAGTTCTTGGTAAACTTCTGACCAATTCGTAGTTTGATGTTTCTAACTAAAGATGTATATTTTTAAATTGTCTATTACAAAATGTTTTTATATACTGTTTATGCACATACTACATTCCGAGTGTATTTTTTATATTATTTATTCTATACCTATTCCATTCTAGATATATATTTTTTGTCTTCAAATGCAGTGTGGGGAAACAGTAGAGTTGTTAATGAAATATAAATAATATAGAAGTTACCATTGAATCTAGTTTTCTGGTGACTTAAAAAACCTTTTTTTAGTAGAATAAAGTCTATTTATCTAGTTGTGTTTTCTCGAGTATATTGCTCTACTGTTTTGCCTTCCCTGTGTCTTTGTTTTTCTATAAGAGTATAGTTAAGGTTCATATATTGCGTACTAATGTAGTATAATGATCGAGTCGTTCGTTGTGATGCCCGCAATAACGTGTTTATTTTGTTTTTATGAAAAATAAAGTTATGGCACAAAGTTATTTGGTTGTTTTATTTGTTTCTAATTTTCAGATTTCTAGCGGACAGTTTTAAGATGGATACTGATCGAACAATTAAAGCATTTTTTTAACTGAATTTCTATGAAGTTGGTTGTTTTTACATACAGGTAAACTAACATACAGGTACTTGGTAAAATAGTATCTATCAGCCCATTCAAATTTTCTGCAAACGTTAATGCTTATGGAATCTCTCAAATAGATTTATTCTTGAAAACCCTGTTTTGCACATTTGCCCTAGAAAAGCACCAAACATTAAGAAACATATTATCACTTACTATTTATAAGTACAGTGACACATTCCCACGATTACTCGCAATTGATTCTGATATCGATAATAGTTTATCGATACGATAAGGGCACTAACTGCGAGACACTATCGGACATCAGAACGCGTAGGACAGACAAACAAACATGTGGTGGTTATTATTAGCGGTGGCTGTGCAGTACTGTGAGTTTATCATAATTATTTTTATGGTGAAATAATTTCTGTTTTATTGATGTTTTAAAAAAGTGAATTTCATATGAACTGAAAAGTGTATAAGTTATGTGAATGTAAAGTTTAATATCATCATCATCCTCATTCAAGTCGTTTCCCCAAAGATAAGGGATCGTGACCATCATTAGTCCCTGACAGCATTGAGGTTGGGCCGGGACAATTTTCTCCAGGTGTTAAATATAAAAAAAAACGAAAATCATAATATTCGCAGTGACCCTGTGGTAATCCAAAAACAAAGGTTTTTCTGGGCAATGTCGAATTATAGAGTACGCCTGAGACCCTCCATAGGCAAGAGTTCATCAAAAAAAATCTGAGTCCCTCAAATCTTTCAAATTAATATGCATAATTAGTGGTGTTGCCTGTTCAATGACTTATTACCTACATTACTAAAAACTTGCTAATTATTGAATCTTGGTAAACAACTCGGATTACATGGTATTACCACGGATTAACTGTGTACTTCTTGCATTTATAAGTAGCATGCAGGTTCGATTCCTGCATGAATAAAGTTCTAATATTATCGCTCAATTAAATTAGAAACAATTAGTCTTAAGGTATTATGTTCCTCAACTGGAGTGCATATCAAGTCCACTTGACTTTTCATTGTTATTTCTTATTATCACCAATACTGTATTGTTTCCATTATTTCATCAGTGAAATATGAAGGTATACATTTAATTGTACGATCATAATATAGTACTTGGTTGAAAAAGAAAGACCCTATTGATTCAAAAATTCTTAAATTCCAGACATATCAGTTCTTTAATCATCAACCCTGCATAGTCCACTGCACACTGGGTTTCCTCTATTCATGCTATTTTTCTCTGTCTTTTACCCTTCGCATCCATCCTATTTTATATCTTAACCTTATCCTTCGCCTATCGGGATATTCACTTACCTATTATAGCAGGTAGAAACTACCAATCTAGTCTTAAGTGGAAAAGTTTGTAGTAACATCTTGCATGCCCTGCCTAGGCAATGCGCTGGAGTACCATGTCACAGCGGTGGAGCTGCAGGCTCCGACCATCGAGAGTCGCATCGTCGGCGGGACGCCCACTACCATAGAGAAATACCCCTTCACTGTGCAGGTAATGTACTAACACTTCTGTCAAGCTATAATCATCATTCCCCTTTTATTTGTTGGTAAAGGTGGAGGAATCCTCATGGACACCCACCTCCTCCGTGGTCATCTTCCACACGTTCCTATCTGACGCATCTCGCAAGTAACTTTAAGTATCTTTCACAAAATCCATCCATCGTTTCGTTGGTCGTCCTCTTCCCCTATATCCATCCACATTCATATCCAGAACCTTTCTTACCACGTGATCACGTGATCCTCTTCAGAAGGTGTCAAGTGTTTGTCGAGCTACGAGGAAAAACTAGATACATTGTCATTAGTGTAGCCGAACGCTTTTATGTTCAATGTGGACAGCGAAACCGCTATATTTACAAACGTCAGCCGGTTTAAAGTTGCCCATAAGTGTATCGCTGTCTCTATGACTGAAAAGTAGAATGTAGCAGATACAAAACTATTATTTGATTATTATAATAACTTTCGTGAGAATGATTCATATTTAAGAGATGTATAACGGTTTACTCACGCGTATTTATCGGGATAGCCCGACTAGTTTCGGACCCAACCGGAGTCCTTAATCATGAGCTGACGCGGCGGAGGGGTCGCGAGTCGAACATCGACTGTTGTCAATGCTGACAATTTCAGTTCGACTCGCGACCCCTCCGCCGCGTCAGCTCATGATTAAGGACTCCGGTTGGGTCCGAAACTAGTCGGGCTATCCCGATAAATACGCGTGAGTAAACCGTTATATCTACATCTACTATTTGATTACAGTTTGTCATTCATATATGTTGTAAAGCAATTGATTTAAAACCATTTTATCTTAAATGAGCACTCGCCCTAAGTTCGATTGTTAATCTAGCTACTTTTCAGAAACTTAGGACATATAACTCTAAATATTTGTACATAGTTGAACACTTTAACTCGTTTAAGGAAAATGAGCGTTTTATTTGGGGAATAACCTCGCGAAACATTTATCGTATCTTTATGGCTTGCATAAAATTGTAGTCATTTAAGTCATGACTCGCCTGAAGTACTTCGGCACACGTATTATTAAATATTAGCGTGATAGTATCAAGTGTTTGTACGTAAACGAGACTGTCGCAAATTATGTTATACCTTGTAAAATATAGCTTGATACCTGTGACATTACCGAACGTTTTATGAAGACAGCTACAACCCAAATTTTATTTTTAAAAGTTCAAATTTTTTAACATAAAAACGACGTTTGTGTATAAAAATAAAACGCATTTTTAAAAACAATCATGTAATTATAAAGATACCAGTAAAAATATGAGTAATTTAAATAATATTTTGATATTTCTGAAATAATTTTTGGTTCTTAGCTTACTTTATAAATGCACTTTGAAGAGCTCTAGGGACGTGCAAGTGACTGACAGATGATTATCGATAAAATAATACTATGAAAATTTCACTAGTATAAAATGTAGTTATTTAGTTTGGCAATAATGGTTTCGCGTGCTGGAAACAAGCGGGCGCCATCGTTTTTGAGTGCTGACGCGATGCAGACGCCTTGTATACGCTACCATTGTTTTGTTGATATTTGTGTTACTTTGTGTTAATATGGTGTTATTTGTGTTACTTTGTTTGGTGTTACCTTTTTTTGGTTTGCCAAAATGCCGAAAAGACTGTTTTGATTAGTGAGTGTCGCGAATTTGTGATCCGTTTGCGCGATTATTTTGAATTATTTTTGTTTTATTTCATTTAAATCAACTACAAATACATTTATTTTTAATTTACATCTTTACAATGACAATGACTACAATGTCACTTTTAATAAAACTCATGACGTCACAGACATCGATAAGCTACGAAACACGCCTCCATCCCTAGTAATGTCATTCCGACAAACGTCACAGGTATCAAGCTATATTTTACAAGGTATAACCAATAGAATACTCAGAGATAAGTGCTGTTCTTATAATTTCATAGTCACTCGGAAAACCCAAAACAATAGTTTTAATTAACTTCCTGATAATGTACTTAAAAGATATCGATTGTTACAATTAGGAACCTAATCAGTTAATATAGGAAATGAAATCCATGAATAGGACAGTAGGTACTATCTAAAGGCGATACGTTTGTACCTATACAAAGTAGGTATGTACAGTCACGTGCTAAGCATGTAGGTATACTCGATTTACACTCCTCAAATTACAGCACATTACTCAAATATTGACAGTACTAAGATTTCTACGAAAGGGTTTAATTAATGTTCGACTAATGCTCGACACAGATTGTACTTACTGATTGTAGATTTGTTAGATTCGCCCGCATTAAATTTAACGTATAAATTATATAATGTAGGTACAGTGTACTGTCCACTCTTCCACTAAATTAGAGAGCTTGTTTTTCCCTTTTTAGTTAGTGGCTGTTTTTTTGCAGTCGGGTTTTTGTTTCTTTTTTAATTATTATTTTATTTAACTTAATGTCATGTTATGCTTATAGTCCAGAAAGTAAATTTAAAGTAGGAACACTTTCCATATGATACTAAAAACTATATCTGTAAACAGTAATAACTGAAGTATTGTTAAAATCATCGTTCGCCGATTTTAAACGACCATGCCATTTGGGGCGTCATGTGAAATTCTCGCTAAATAATAGTAAAATCAATATAGGTATTTGGAACACAAGCACGGAAAGTCTCGCGGATCATTTGAAACGCAAAAAAGATAATAATATTCTATTGTTATCACAAAATTGCGCGGGATCATGGTTGAATCATAGTCCAAAATAAGAGATGAACAAAGATACTTTCACACAACACTTGTTTTATGCATACAAAAAAAAATATAACGTCATCATGACACTAAGATATAACTTTTGTATTCATAGTTTATTTATTTTTTGTCTCATGTACAGGTTTTAAGTCAACAAGTGTCTCACTTTTGGACCAAAATTTATTCATTTTTGGTCAATGTGAAAGGCCTTTGCTAATGAATACAGTAATATAAAAGGTGTTACAAAATACCAATCAGTTCAGTATTCAGACATAAAATAATGACATGCAAAAAAACATATTTATCTTTAATTCATTATCAATTATTTCAGTCTGTGTCAGGTCATTGTCCTTAGTTTGTTTTAGACATTTTTTTAACAATAATTACGTGCACATTATAATAAATTATCTAAAGATTAAGTTAAGTAAGACAGTATTCTAGATTTAAGTCTGGTAACAAGTTTACTACGAATATCGATAGTCGACGTTGTTACGAATATCGATAGTCGACGTTGTTACGAATATCCTATTTGCTACGAACCTCCAGTCGACTTACTACGAATGTGTGTTATACGAATTTGCCGTTTGCTACAATTATCTGATTTGGTACGACGTGAGACGTGATTTTTTTTGTAACTTGGACATCCTCATGGACTATCCACCATCGGGGGGTCAACGGTGGCGTGTCGGGCTCTTACCAACTAAAACCACTGGACCGTCCTCATCTGCCTGTGGCCGAGTGTGGCCATAGACCTAATAGCTCAGAATACTTTCAGGTGATCTACGACTCACAGTTCCTCTGCGGGGGATCCCTGCTGACCGTGCGTCACGTCCTGTCTGCCGCACATTGCTTCGTAGATAGCGAGTAAGTACCACGACCTTGGCAAGTGTACCAACAAGTCGAGAAAATATGTATTTACCTATATATTTTTAAGAATTCATCAATTTTATTATTCAATTTACTATGTACTATATAAAATTCGTCCGCATCCTATATACCTCTAATTACGTACTCGGTTCACACATATTATCTTTCATTCTACTTAATACTAGCTTATACGTGCTATCCTTCGACCACGAAGCCATAGGTTATTGTCCGTGCCGTCAACACGCACAGTGTCGCGTGCCAACTCTCCACTTGTCAGAGCGCTTACTATGCTGAATGCTCTACTGACATCAGCACCAGAGTGTGATTTGTTTGCCACGAGATGGATAGATGTGTGTCATGATTGCTTAAAGTTTTGTGAGATAGAAGATGGAAGAAAGATTAGTAAAGTGTTACTTTAAATATGTTTAAATTTTATTTTAATTGCTTTTTTTTTTTTTCCTATTCTTCATTGTATGCTATTTTGTTTAATCTTCTATTTGTATATTTCTATTTTTCTAATTTTAACTGTACAACGCATTGGTTGTAACTGTAATGTTGTGCATGTATATTTAAATAAATAAATAAATAAATAAATAAATAATCCTTGTTGGAAGGTACTTTTTAGGGTTAGTTTAATATGTAGCCTATGCCACTCACAAATAATATGGCGTACTATTGATAAAATATATTTAAAATCAATTTAGTATTTCTTGACAAGATTCCCTACATCGTTAACAAGTAACACACTTTAATTCATTCTAATATTAGTACTTATTGTTTATTTTTATACTTATCTGATTACTATATTTTTTCGCAAAACATTTAGACTTTGGATTAAGTACAGTGCCCCACATTTGTTTATAAAATATCATTGTACTTAAGGTACCGATAGCATTAGTTGTAATCTGCTATCGTAACGTTATCACATGTTTGTGTCTGGTGTAAGTTGGTTGTTATCGTTTGCAGCACTGGCCGGCCCGTCAGCCCGGCTTGGTACACAATTCGCCTCGGGACCACACTTATGAACACTGGTACGTAACTAAAAACGTTTAGTGAACTGTAAAAGTAGACAAGTAAAAGTTTTCTAAAATGAGGTAGAGAAAGTCTTCAATACTAGAGGTTTTTTAAACGACTACCACTTGCTTAGATGACGAATTTAAACATTAGTATGGTTTTTGCATTGATTCATAATATGATTACTTCATGTGCAGCATGCACAAGGGCGGATCCAGTTTTGACGCCAGGAGGGGGTCACATAGTCGTGGTCAAGTCAAAAACTTACAATTTAATTTTGATAACAAGTTAAAAGTAGGCAATTTATTAATGTACATAAGTACTGTAGTTAAAAATTGTTATTCGTTATTGTCCACTTGAAAACTTAACACATAATTTTATTGAACAGAAACAATACTAAACAAGAAATATCCACATTTATGACTAAATTTATGTAACTAAAAACCACGCCACCACTACCACGCTGAATGGCAATGCCAATTCTTTACGCGAAATACAGTCCAGCCTTCTGATTGACACGGGTGGAGTCGACCAAGCGCTTAGCGAGTTCCTTATACAGAGCTCGTGCACCCAGCCCTCATGTCCCAAGCGTCTCAACCCCAAAGGGCTCAAAAATATAATTGCGTCATTTCATTTTCATCATTCCCCTGCCCTTATCCCAATTACTACTATTTGGGGTCGGCGCAACACGTCTTCTAGACGTGTTACTTAAAGTTTTGGCTATGGTTTTATAGTCGGCCGCCTGCCTGACACTAACCCTCTTTGGGAATGCGATTGTTGGTGGTTTACCCGCCACCATTCGGGTGACGCAAGGTGCTTGGTACAGTGCACTAGGTCTTAAGGTCCATTAGTCGCCTTTGACGACACCCAGTGGAGGATATGGGGTGGTGCTATTCTTTATATCCGGACACCACACGGACATTATAATTGCCCGTAAGGTTATTATATTTTCACTTTAGGGTTTCCGCAGCTCCAGCAGCAGCGCCGGGCACACATAATTACTTGTGCATGTACATATTGCCATCTTCTCTGATATCTAGTAATAATGTGTAACTACTCAGTAGCTAGTTATTTTACAGTTTTAATGTCTTCATTACTGTATTCGCTTTTTGCGATCAAAACGCTTATTTCAAGCTGGGGCTTGAATGGGTACGAATTTTGGCCACTATCATCTCTTAAATCTTTTTTATGCATGATATCAATCTCTAGAGAAGACAATCCATATTACGGTTGGTTTTCCAAAAATGGTATTTCCAAAAAAAAATTGCAGTGTCAATAAAATCGATTTCTAATTCACCCGTTTTTACGCGGGTATTTGGTTAACTAAGTATAAATTTATTGGAGTATTGTCTCAATATACCCAATAACCGATCTTTGTCTTATTCTACGAGGTCGGTATCTATCGCATCTTCCATATCAAATCACATTACTACTTCCTACAGAAAAACTTTCTCAAGAAATTTACAATGGCTTTACTTAATCAGACTACATTCTGAACCGGAATCAAAAACAGAAGGCAAATTGAGACGCCTAGACGGTCGAAGATTCTTTGGTTGGAGGACGGTGGTGGCTCCATCTTGGCTGCCACTGCAAAGTTTTCACGCCGAATCTGTTTCTGCCGCGACAGTCTTGACCTCGGTGACCATGTCTCCCGCAAAAGTGGCAGCTGCCGCGGTTGCTGGTGTTTGGTTTTTAGTTAGGTTAGGTTAGGTTTGGTTTGTAGTTGGTTTGTAGTTAGGTTAGGTTTGGTTTTTAGTTAGGTTAGGTTAGGTTTGGTTTGTAGTTAGGTTAGGTTAGGTTTGTTTCTGGGTTAGGTTAGGTTTGGTTTTTAGTTAGGTTAGGTTAGGTTTGTTTCTGAGTTAGGTTAGGTTAGGTTTGGTTTTTAGTTAGGTTAGGTTAGGTTAGCTTTGGTTTTTAGTTAGGTTAGGTTAGATTTGGTTTGTAGTTAGGTTAGGTTAGGTTTGGTTTTTAGTTAGGTTTGGTTAGGTTTGGTTTTTAGTTAGGTTAGGTTAGGTTTGTTTCTGAGTTAGGTTTGGTTTTTAGTTAGGTTAGGTTAGGTTTGGTTTGTAGTTAGGTTAGGTTAGGTTTGGTTTTTAGTTAGGTTAGGTTAGGTTTGGTTTGTAGTTAGGTTAGATTAGGTTTGGTTTTTAGTTACGACGAAAATGTCTATTTAGTCTAAAATCACGAAACTTACTGGCTTTTGTTAGGAGTAAGTTTGTTTTTGAGTTAGGTTAGGTTTGGTTTTTAGTAAGGTTAGGTAAGGTTCCGTTTATAGTTAGGTTTGGTTTTTAGTTAGGTTAGGTTAGGTTTAGTTTTTAGTTAGGTTAGGTTTGGTTTGTAGATAGGTTAGGTTAGGTTTGGTTTTTAGTTAGGTTAGGTTTGGTTTTTAGTTAGGTTAGGTTAGGTTTGGTTTTTAGTTAGGTTAGGTTTGGTTTGTAGTTAGGTTAGGTTAGGTTTGGTTCGTAGTTAGAATAGGTTAGGTTTGGTTTTTAGTTAGGTTAGGTTAGGTTAGCTTTGGTTTTTAGTTAGGTTAGGTTAGGTTTGGTTTTTAGTTAGGTTTGGTTTTTAGTTAGGTTAGGTTAGATTTGGTTCGTAGTTAGGTTAGGTTAGGTTTGGTTTTTAGTTATGTTAGGTTAGGTTTGGTTTTTAGTTAGGTTAGGTTAGGTTTGTTTCTGAGTTAGGTTAGGTTAGGTTTGGTTTTTAGTTAGGTTAGGTTAGGTTAGCTTGCGCCCGGACCCGACGGAGTTCCTGGCCGAGCTCTCGTCCTGGCCCTGAAGGAGCTAGAGCCCCAGCTGAGGGGGCTCTTCACGGCATGCCTCGAGCGGGGCCAGTTTCCCAGTGTGTGGAAGGAGGGGAGGCTGGTCCTGCTCAGGAAGGAGGGGCGCCCCGCGGACTCACCGTCCGCGTACCGGCCCATAGTGTTGCTCGACGAGGCGGGCAAACTTTTTGAGCGTATTATCGCAGATCGCCTCGTCGGCCACTTGTGCAGAGAGGGGGCCGGACCTGGACGATAACCAGTTCGGTTTTCGTCGGGGGCGCTCCACCGTGGACGCTATCATGCGCGTGAGGGCCCTGGCGGAGGAGACAGTGTCCCGGGGTGGGGTGGTGTTGGCAGTTTCGTTGGATATATCCAACGCCTTCAACACCCTACCCTGGAGTTGTATTAGGGAGGCCCTGAAATACCATCGTGTGCCTCCCTACCTCCGCCGTACAGTAGGGGCCTACCTGGAGGGTAGGTGCGTCACCTATCGGGGACGTGACGGTGTCGGTCGGCACCTCATGTCGTGCGGTGTTCCACAGGGGTCGGTTCTGGGACCCCTCTTGTGGAACATCGGTTACGACTGGGTGCTGAGGGGCGAGCTCCCGTCGGGCGCTGACTTGACGTGTTACGCGGACGACACGCTTGTCACCGCCCGGGGGAGCTCGCACAGGGAAGCGGCGTTGATAGCCACGGCTGCGGTGTCACAGGTGGTGAACCGCATCCGGCGCCTGGGCCTGGAGGTGGCCCTGAGCAAGTCGGAGGCCATGGTGTTTCATGGCCCCCGACGCGCGCCGCCGCCGGGGTCACACATCGTGGTCGGCGGGACCCGGATAGCTGTCGAGTCCACCATGAAGTACCTGGGATTGGTGCTCGACAGCCGATGGGAATTCGGGTCCCACTTCCGGCGGCTGGCGCCCAAGCTCATGGGCGCGGCGGGCGCGCTTTCAACGCTGCTTCCCAACGTGGGGGGGCCCGAGCGCCGCCTGTAGGCGGTTGTACGTGGGAATCGTGCGGTCCATGGCCCTGTATGGGGCCCCCGTGTGGGCGTATGACCTGACGGCCGGCACTCTCGCCATTCTGCGGAGACCGCAGAGGGCGATGGCCGTCAGAGTCGTCCGCGGGTACCGCACGATTTCCCACGAGGCGGCTTGTGTTCTGGCCGGATCCCCGCCCTGGGACCTAGAGGCGAAAGTACTCGCGTCGTTGTACCGATGGCGCGAGGAAGAGCGGGCACGGGGCTCGAGGCCGGCGCAGCAACAGATCGCGCTGCGCCGAGAAGAGCTCCGTCAGGTCCTGGTGGCGGAATGGCGGCAAAGGCTTCAGCGCCCTGCCGCCGGCCTCGCTACCGTCGAGGCGATCCGGCCAGTACTCGACGACTGGCTCGGGAGAAGGCACGGCTCCCTGTCGTTCAGGGTGGCGCAGGTGCTGTCGGGGCATGGTTGCTTCGGCAAGTACCTGTGCCGCATAGGCAGGGAGCCGGATGCTCGGTGCCACCACTGCGTCCAATGCGGGGAGGACACGGCGCAACACACGCTCGCCGAGTGTGCAGCTTGGGACGAGCAGCGCCGTGTCCTCACAAATGTAGTAGGAGGCGATCTGTCGCTGCCGGCCATTGTGCGTAGGATGGTCGGCGGCGCAGAGTCGTGGGACGCGGTGGTGTCCTTCTGCGAGGACGTGATGTCGCAGAAGGAGACTGCGGAACGGGAGAGGGAGATCTCCACTCCCTTCCCGGGCCGCAGAAAGCGCACCGGGCGCAGGGGAAGGGCGGATAACGCCCTTTTCCAGCCCCCCTAAATGGGTCCAGGGGCGCGGGACTTGGGGAAGTCCCCGCCCCCGATTCGACGGACCCGAGACGGAGGCGCGGGTGGGTTGTCGCCACGCGCCTCTGAGACGATGCACGGGGTGGTTAACACCTCACCACCCCGTGCACGAGGCGAGGCCCGGGCGCACCGGGCCAGCACTAGCGCGGGGCTGCGGAAGAATCGGATTCCCGCGGTCCCGCGCGCAGGTGCCAGATGACACCGGGGGGTTTTAGCCGGTAGGAGTCCGGCACGCCCCTCCGCCTCTCCCCAGGCGGAGGAAGTCCATGAGGATTTCCCCCCGAAAAAAAAAAAAAAAAAAAAAAAAAAAAACAAGGTTAGGTTAGCTTTGGTTTTTAGTTAGGTTAGGTTAGATTTGGTTCGTAGTTAGGTTAGGTTAGGTTTGGTTTTTAGTTAGGTTAGGTTTGGTTTGTAGTTAGGTTAGGTTAGGTTTGGTTTTTAGTTAGGTTAGGTTAGGTTTGGTTTTTAGTTAGGTTAGGTTAGGTTTGGTTTGTAGTTGGTTAGGTTAGGTTTGGTTTTTAGTTAGGTTAGGTTAGGTTTGGTTTGTAGTTAGGTTAGGTTAGGTTTGGTTTGTAGTTAGGTTAGGTTAGGTTTGGTTTTTTGTTAGGTTAGGTTAGGTTTGGTTTTTAGTTATGTTAGGTTAGGTTTGGTTTTTAGTTAGGTTAGGTTAGGTTTGGTTCGTAGTTAGGTTAGGTTAGGTTTGGTTTTTAGTTAGGTTAGGTTAGGTTTGGTTTGTAGTTAGGTTAGGTTAGGTTTGGTTTTTAGTTAGGTTAGGTTAGGTTTGGTTTTTAGTTAGGTTAGGTTAGGTTTGGTTTGTAGTTAGGTTAGGTTAGGTTTGGTTTTTAGTTAGGTTAGGTTAGGTTTGGTTTGTAGTTAGGTTAGGTTAGGTTTGGTTTGTAGTTAGGTTAGGTTAGGTTTGGTTTTTAGTTAGGTTAGGTTAGGTTAGCTTTGGTTTTTAGTTAGGTTAGGTTAGGTTAGATTTTTAGTTAGGTTAGGTTAGGTTTGGTTTTTAGTTAGGTTAGGTTTGTTTCTGAGTTAGGTTTAGTTAGGTTTGGTTTTTAGTTAGGTTAGGTTAGGTTTGGTTTGTAGTTAGGTTAGGTTAGGTTTGGTTCGTAGTTAGGTTAGGTTAGGTTTGGTTTTTAGTTAGGTTAGGTTAGGTTTGGTTTGTAGTTAGGTTAGGTTAGGTTTGGTTTTTAGTTAGGTTAGGTTAGGTTTGGTTTTTAGTTAGGTTAGGTTAGGTTTGGTTTGTAGTTGGTTAGGTTAGGTTTGGTTTTTAGTTAGGTTAGGTTAGGTTTGGTTTGTAGTTAGGTTAGGTTAGGTTTGGTTTGTAGTTAGGTTAGGTTAGGTTTGGTTTTTAGTTAGGTTAGGTTAGGTTTGGTTTTTAGTTATGTTAGGTTAGGTTTGGTTTTTAGTTAGGTTAGGTTAGGTTTGGTTCGTAGTTAGGTTAGGTTAGGTTTGGTTTTTAGTTAGGTTAGGTTAGGTTTGGTTTGTAGTTAGGTTAGGTTAGGTTTGGTTTTTAGTTAGGTTAGGTTAGGTTTGGTTTTTAGTTAGGTTAGGTTAGGTTAGCTTTGGTTTTTAGTAAGTTAGGTTAGGTTAGATTTTTAGTTAGGTTAGGTTAGGTTTGGTTTTTAGTTAGGTTAGGTTTGGTTTGTAGTTAGGTTAGGTTAGGTTTGGTTTTTAGTTAGGTTAGGTTAGGTTAGCTTTGGTTTTTAGTTAGGTTAGGTTAGGTTAGATTTTTAGTTAGGTTAGGTTAGTTTTGGTTTTTAGTTAGGTTAGGTTTGGTTTGTAGTTAGGTTAGGTTAGGTTTGGTTTTTAGTTAGGTTAGGTTAGGTTTGGTTTGTAGTTAGGTTAGGTTAGGTTCGGTTTTTAGTTAGGTTAGGTTAGGTTAGCTTTGGTTTTTAGTTAGGTTAGGTTAGGTTTTTAGTTAGGTTAGGTTTGTTTCTGAGTTAGGTTTAGTTAGGTTTGGTTTTTAGTTAGGTTAGGTTAGGTTTGGTTTGTAGTTAGGTTAGGTTAGGTTTGGTTCGTAGTTAGGTTAGGTTAGGTTTGGTTTTTAGTTAGGTTAGGTTAGGTTTGGTTTGTAGTTAGGTTAGGTTAGGTTTGGTTTTTAGTTAGGTTAGGTTAGGTTTGGTTTTTAGTTAGGTTAGGTTAGGTTTGGTTTGTAGTTAGGTTAGGTTAGGTTTGGTTTTTAGTTAGGTTAGGTTAGGTTTGGTTTGTAGTTAGGTTAGGTTAGGTTTGGTTTGTAGTTAGGTTAGGTTAGGTTAGGTTTGGTTTTTAGTTAGGTTAGGTTAGGTTAGCTTTGGTTTTTAGTTAGGTTAGGTTAGGTTAGATTTTTAGTTAGGTTAGGTTAGGTTTGGTTTTTAGTTAGGTTAGGTTTGGTTTGTAGTTAGGTTAGGTTAGGTTTGGTTTTTAGTTAGGTTAGGTTAGGTTAGCTTTGGTTTTTAGTTAGGTTAGGTTAGGTTAGATTTTTAGTTAGGTTAGGTTAGGTTTGGTTTTTAGTTAGGTTAGGTTTGGTTTGTAGTTAGGTTAGGTTAGGTTTGGTTTTTAGTTAGGTTAGGTTAGGTTTGGTTTGTAGTTAGGTTAGGTTAGGTTCGGTTTTTAGTTAGGTTAGGTTAGGTTAGCTTTGGTTTTTAGTTAGGTTAGGTTAGGTTAGGTTTTTAGTTAGGTTAGGTTAGGTTAGGTTTGGCTTTTAGTTAGGTTAGGTTTGGTTTGTAGTTAGGTTAGGTTAGGTTTGGTTTTTAGTTAGGTTAGGTTAGGTTTGGTTTGTAGTTAGGTTAGGTTAGGTTTAGTTTTTAACCTAACCTAACTAAAAACCAAACCTAACCTAACTAAAAACCAAACCTAACCTAACCTAACCTAACCTAACTAAAAACCAAACCTAACCTAGCCTAACTCAGAAACAAACCTAACCTAACCTAACTTAGAAACAAACCTAACCTAACTACAAACCAAACCTAACCTAACCTAACTAAAAACCAAACCTAACCTAACCTAACTCAGAAACAAACCTAACCTAACCTAACTACAAACCAAACCTAACCTAACCTAACTACAAACCAAACCTAACCTAACCTAACTACAAATCAAACTTAACCTAACCTAACTAAAAACCAAACCTAACCTAACCTAACCTAACTACAAACCAAACCTAACCTAACCTAACTAAAAACCAAACCTAACCTAACCTAACCTAACTAAAAACCAAAGCTAACCTAACCTTACTAAAAACCAAACCTAACCTAACCTAACTAAAAACCAAACCTAACCTAACCTAACTACAAACCAAACCTAACCTAACCTAACTAAAAACCAAACCTAACCTAACCTAACTACAAACCAAACCTAACCTAACCTAACTAAAAACCAAACCTAACCTAACCTAACTACAAACCAAACCTAACCTAACCGAACTAAAAACCAAACCTAACCTAACCTAACTAAAAACCAAACCTAACCTAACCTAACTACAAACCAAACCTAACCTAACCTTACTAAAAACCAAACCTAACCTAACCTAACTAAAAACCAAACCTAACCTAACCTAACTACAAACCAAACCTAACCTAACCTAACTAAAAACCAAACCTAACCTAACCTAACTACAAACCAAACCTAACCTAACCGAACTAAAAACCAAACCTAACCTAACCTAACTAAAAACCAAACCTAACCTAACCTAACTACAAACCAAACCTAACCTAACCTAACTAAGAACCAAACCTAACCTAACCTAACTACGAACCAAACCTAACCTAACCTAACTAAAAACCAAACCTAACCTAACCTAACTAAAAACCAAACCTAACCTAACCTAACTACAAACCAATCCTAACCTAACCTAACTAAATACCAAACCTAACCTAACTAAAAACCAATCCTAACCTAACCTAACTACAAACCAAACCTAACCTAACTAAAAACCAAACCTAACCTAACCTAACCTAACTAAAAACCAAAGCTAACCTAACTAAAAACCAAACCTAACCTAACCTAACTACAAACCAAACCTAACCTAACCTAATTAAAAACCAAACCTAACCTAACCTAACCTAACTAAAAACCAAAGCTAACCTAACTAAAAACCAAACCTAACCTAACCTAACTAAAAACCAAACCTAACCTAACCTAACTACAAACCAAACCTAACCTAATGTAACTAAAAACCAAACCTAACCTAACCTAACTACAAACCAAACCTAACCTAACCTAACTAAAAACCAAACCTAACCTAACCTAACTAAAAACCAAACCTAACCTAACCTAACTAAAAACCAAACCTAACCTAACCTAACTACAAACCAAACCTAACCTAACCTAACTAAAAACCAAACCTAACCTAACCTAACTACGAACCAAACCTAACCTAACCTAACTAAAAACCAAACCTAACCTAACCTAACTACAAACCAACTACAAACCAAACCTAACCTAACCTAACTAAAAACCAAACCTAACCTAACCTAACTACAAACCAACTACAAACCAAACCTAACCTAACCGAACTAAAAACCAAACCTAACCTAACCTAACTAAAAACCAAACCTAACCTAACCTAACTCAGAAACAAACCTAACCTAACCTAACTAAAAACCAAACCTAACTAAAGTAAACTTGGATCTCTCAAGGAATCTTGTCATTGCACAGAGATAGCAGGGAACAGACAAAGTCACCGATCACCATCTCGGGTATAATATTCACTTCAGGGTTTTTTTTTATTCGATTGCCATAATCGCATTTCAGTGGAGCTCTCTTTGCAATCCAACTGAAATTTGAAAATGTGTTCAAAATGATCTTGAATCCTCGAAAGTTTTGCGAATGTTGATATCAGCGTTTTTTTTTATTGCCAGCCATGATATTTGGTCCGGCTTGACATTCGTCAGACAGATTGCTGCACGCCCCATTGACAGAATGGGTTAGAGCAGAAGTAGAGTAGAATTGAATCGATCCCTTTTATCAGTTTCTGCTTAACTATTATTTCGCTAAATTCTGATTCAGGTTCATCAGGGTCTTAGTTGAATAATTTTATGGGTCCATCCTGAACAGGATCACGAGATTTCATATTTTCAGCAATTTTTCCGAAAATTGCTTTCATACCGGACGAAAATGACATCATTTGCTCCATTATTTGATTACTTGGTTCGTTTAGCATTGGCAGATCTGGTCCAGATACACAACTTCATTTACAGCGTCAGGCAACGACATTGTTTTTAAAAAACCCCAAAGGTCTTCACACAATAGCTTTGTTTATTTCAATTTTATTAACAGAAAATAATTAATATTTTGGTACTTTATTAACAACAATAGTAATTAAGTTAAAACACCCTGACCTCACCCCTGGATCCGCCCTTGCGGCATCTAGACTATAGCCCTCACACCCGAAGACCCTGATAATAAACACTGCTGTAGCCATTTATTAAGCATCTACACTGTGAAATGTAAAAGACAGGGGAGAGGTCTGGAAGGAAAAACGAGAGGCCTTTGCCCAGTGTAGTAAAAAAAAACTGTACATGATACTAGATATTAACAATCGGTCATGGTAGTAACATAATGCAGTTTCTTCCCGGTTCTTCTCCATAAGAATGACATTTTAGACAACTAGAGTCAGCAACATTTTGAAAATGCCAGAAAAGGCTTACTCGAAATAAAAACCTTTTGCATTTAGATTTTTGAACGTCTAACCAAAAATAACAACCAAAAAACAATTTTCTTACACACTTGACTGTCGCAGGTGGTTCAGTCCACCGTGTATCAGCTATAATAATCCACGAGAGCTACAACACGCCGATCCATGACAACGACATCGCGGTGGTGTTGATGAGCTCAGCGGCGCGGCTCGGCAGCACTGTGGCGCTGCACTACATCCCCGTGCAGGGCGCCACGCTCGCGGATAACAGCTCCGTTACCGTTGTGGGGTGGGGCAAGACCAATGTAAGTAGACAATGTTACATCGCGAATAGAACTTGAAATAAATTAGTGGGAATGATGACGTGTAAGCTGACTTCGGTTTTCCTTTAGCGTCTACTTTTAGAAAATCCCAACTATTTTGGTGATTTGCGTTGTTATTGCATAATTATTGTAAAGTATTTAAAGTTGTATTTTTTTTATTTATAAAAAGTAACTTATGGAGTTTTTGCCGGTTCTTCTCCATAAGGATGACATTTTGGAACGGTGCAACTAGAGTCAGTAAGATTTAAAAGTACCAGAGAAGGCCTACTCAAATTAAAAACCTTTTGATTTTGACTTTGATGTTTATTTTAATTAATTCGTCAACGTTAGTCCTCGGAGAATTATAATTTGTCCCAGTTATTCTTGAGACCCCAAATGGTAAAGATTTAATCATGCCTAAAGTGTCAGTTTCGATCTAAAGTCCCTAATAGTAGATCATCTAGACTAAAATAACGTTCTATGAAGTCGACTTACTCATACCAAACGATCGAGAGCTTACTATCATGGCTTTCACGCGATATCGACTGACAGTTTTCCGATAGCTTAATTTACCAAACTACTTTTATCAAATTTATCACAACACCCCTAATCGGTACAATGGGTACTTTCGTACTCGTTCATATTGATTATTTTATAAAATTTTGGGTATTTTTAGCATAGGTACTTCGTGCACATCGACATCTTTTTATCTGCCATACTGTAACATGCATACTTGAGTTTACATGTTACAGTCACGAAAGAAACATGTATACTCGAACAAACAGCTGCAGTAGATTTCATATGCGAAATTTCCGAAGCTGTATATTCCTGATATTGTAAGCTGATCACAAAATATATAATTTTAAGGAAAATTTGATTTTATAAATCATTTGACTAGGACTTAAACTTCAATTGTTTAATCGAGTAAGTAACCATGTTTTTACTCTAACTTAATCGATAGGTACTAATAATTCTAATATTAATAGGATTTAAACTACAATTGTTTATGTGTTTTCGTTTTTGCTTGTGTCTGTTCTTACCTAACGTTGTCTATGCTACAGCCCGAACTTGGATTATGGTTCTCTGTACCTACAAGAGGTGACGGTGCGCACGGTGAACCAAAACATTTGCTACGCGCGCTACCAGGAGCTGAACAATCCCGCATTGAACGTGTACTTCCACATCACCACCGGCATGCTCTGCGCAGGAATACTGGATGTGGGAGGTCAGTCACCATCTACTACTAATGCAGGACTGTTGCTGTTGTGATAGATTTTTATATTTTATTTGTTGCAAGTCAAATCGCCCGCTTAAACCCACTAAGTTCTCCTTCTGGAGCCCTTTGGGTGCCAGGGTCGCGGTAAATCGCTCCTTACAAGCACCTACTCAAAAATCTGTCTATTTACGAGATTGTTTATATCCATAAAAGTTATTTGACCCAGTGCACCTGCGTTTTAGACTAGACTCTGAAAATGACTCGCAAAATTTCCAATTTCCGATTGCGAGTGTCTTGAAAACGAGGGAAATATCAGCAAGATACGACAACTAGACAATACCGATAGGCTTATCATGAGGGAAGTAGATATATCATTGTACTCCGATGTAACGTAATAAAGCAAACGACACAATAAAATGTCTAGATAAGTATCAAGCATTCGTGCATAAGTTAGAGCACTTACAATATCAGGCGAGACCTTAGTACGTATTGCTGAGTAATGATCCCCACTGCTAAACCTAAGGTCGCCGGGGTTCGATTCCCACTTAGGTCCATCGTGTGATGAGCGTGAATTTTTATTCTTTCTCTGGTTGTTATTATTCGTTTGTGTATTTATAATTTATTATTATTTATTTATTTATTATTATTACAGAGTAACTTAACCTTATCTTAATATATAGATCCACAAAACTGTTCTAAACAGTTTGTTTTTCAAATTTCTGGTTACTATAGTACAAGCCTTGAATGATTCGGAACCTGACCCCCGTGTGTGACTGTGAAAAAGATATTGTTGATACTGATGGTTCTAGTAAATTGAGTAAGTCATTTTTTACTTCTTTTATAGGTAAGGACGCCTGCCAGGGCGACTCGGGCGGTCCTCTGATCTATAACGGCGTGGTGGTGGGCGTGACGTCTTGGGGCAACGGCTGCGCGCAGCAGCGCTTCCCGGGCGTGTACGCGCGCGTCGCCACCTACTCCAACTGGATCAATGCTACCGTAAGGGGAACCGCGGTAATATACATCATGTCACTAATCCACACTTGTACAATGTGCGACAAAAATACGTAAAGGTTTTATTAATTTTGATCATTGTTTGTCTGTTCATTGGTCTAAGGTTTCGAACCTAGAACTGTATACTAACGAAACCGATCATTGAATCGCTTGTTAACCACGAGATTTCACATGTTAATACTTAGATATTTACATGCATACTCATGCACATCCGTACTTGTTTTTCATTAACATTACTATCGAATAATACATCTAAATATGTAGATATAAAAACTACATACATTATCATATATCGCTAAAAGGCTGATATTACAATAAAACATAAATAAATTAGCTTGAATGATGCTAAATCCTATAATACAAGCAATTACAGTTATCTTTGATAAGAACAATACAGGCCCGATAGGCTGATTGCCGCGGCGACGCTTTTGTATTTTTGGCAATCAAACTGATATGATGTTTGTAGTTAATATGCATGTGAAAATAACTGAGGTTAAAAACCCATTGACCGCTAATCACGTATACGATAAACCACGTAATCACACTAATGTTAAAAAATAACAAAAAGTTTGTGTGTATGTTTGTTCGTCACGAGCAAACGGCATGACCAATTTTGATACAATTCAGTATGAAGTTAGCTGACGTCCTGCCTTAAAACATAAGTTACTTTCTATCACTTTTTTGTTTTCACAAAATAACGTGCAACGTTACAACGTGAAACTTTAATGACTGCAACCCACGCCGAGGACACGGCGTGGGGATATGTCGGACTCACACCGACCAAAAACACCCCGAGCCTCTTCTACTACCTAAGCCGGAGTCGCGGGATGGCCCGCGCATGCTCTGCGCGACTCTGACAAGCCTTAGTCCGGCTAGACACTATTCAAGACTAGGTGTAAAAAGCCCACCCCTTACTACCCTTAAGAACGGACGCACGGGACGACGCGTCCGTTTTCTTCTTGGCCTGTTAAAAGTTACTTAGAGAGTAACGTTTTTACAGCTATAAGCGACAACAACAGGACAACCTTTGGGATAGCTAGTGAGAACTAAAATTACGCTCATTATTTAATTATTGATGTTTTCGTTTGCAGGTGGCGAGGTATAACGCAGGTACTCTCTCCAGTAATATTGGAGTAGTGACTCTGCTGATGCCAGTTCTCTACGCGATACTCAACTTGTAAGTCAGTATTAGATCACAGGTTCGATTCCCGTTCCAATCGAGGAAACAGTTATCGAATTTGTGTTGTTTTTGTAACGTTCAGGATATTTTAAGAATAATTTAATTTTCTTTTTTATTAAAATTATTTTTTTATGTACCGGGTTTTCTTTTTTGTTTCCTGTTCTCGTGAAATGTAATCGCATGCCATTTTTACAAGGTTTAATGATAATAGAAATGTTTTTTGATTCTCTAAACTTTTAACAGTTTGAAAACCATAGTCAACATTTGTTTAATGACTAGAGATCACTATTGACAGTAGAGTTGATTCTTGTTGCGAATAGACGCTCTAAAGAATGGGCACAACAACACTGGTCTCCTACAGTTGAAGGAGTACACAGGACGCATACCCCTGTCCTTGATCTTAAGCATTTGATGTGTACAGCCTTTGTTGGAGGCCCATTAACAAATAAACGCCGTCATGTTAATGTCATGTAAGTCAAAAGATCCTTGTAACTCTATAACAAACTACATTATCGATACGACATATAACGCCATCTGTTGCACAAACGTGGTGATCTTTATATCACGTGGTTCCTATCAAACACATTCCTTTTGTTGTTTCATTTATATAAACCGAAAATGATATTTTTTTAAAGACATGAGTTAATATTCTAAGATGGTACAAAATATAAAATATTATTGGTAGGACGTTAACACTGGCCAGAAAAAAGAACGCGACCCTCGACTCGAAAATATAAATCATTTTGTTTTGTCACCACAAATACAGATAATGTCACAAAAACATGTCACAATTACAAACTGAACACGAAAAACGCAATACCACATAACAAGGAACAATGCACGGGCCGGGATTCGAACACTGAACATCGCGATGAGCAGCAAATATAACCACTATTCAGTATGGGCGTGTGGAGTACAGACTTCGTGAATGCGACGGGAGAACTTATCAGTTCGTATTATTGTTCTAACACACTATAAATAAATCCTACTACTTTTAGAATCATATGAACGAAGACTCAAGACTCTGTGGTATTCGGGGATCGAACCCGTGGCTTGTGAACTTTACATGAATGTCTTATAGTCCGTTGGTCCAATGGAGGGATCGTACCTAGGATTTGTGCTGCAGCTTTGCATTCACTTGATCATCGTGGTTTTTTGTGCGCATATAGTAGTAAATCGTCTGATGAACATTTCACTTATCTCATGAAGTAGAAAACACAAGAAAATTCCACGAGAATTTCTTAAGAACTATTTGGGTAAAAAAATGATGTAAATTTAATAATTTTGGTTGAAAATAAAAGTCTGTTGTCTAGATATCACATATGAATATTTTATTTACGAGTAGTGATATATATATATATATTACATATTACAATAAATATAAGGTACAAGGTGATCCGCTACACTCGTCATAACTGAGCCGGCCGCACCGACACCAGCACCACCTGGCGACACAGCGCTGGAACAACAACAGTCTAATTATACGAGGATGCTTATGACGTATTTATTAGGGACAATAAATACGTCAGACAGATCTTATCTATACTTTATAATAAAACATTGTGGTACGGTAAACCATTAAATAGAGTTAGGGTATTGTCTGATATGTAAGTCATCATCGATTTACCTCTGTCGGTGAGCGTGTCGGTGAGCACGAGATGCGCGCTGAGGTCGCGCGTGTCGGGCACGAGCGCGTCGTGCGCGTCCAGGTCCGCCGGGCACGCGCGCGCCAGCGCCTGCCAGCGCGCCAGCTCCTCCGTGGCCGACACGTGCGCGGGCGGGGGCGCGGGGGGCGCGGCGGCCGGGGGCGCGGGGGGCGGGGGGCGAGGCGCGGTACTTGGCCTCGCGGAAGGCGGAG
Organism: Chrysodeixis includens; assembly: GCA_941860345.1. NCBI lineage: Eukaryota > Metazoa > Arthropoda > Insecta > Lepidoptera > Noctuidae > Chrysodeixis > Chrysodeixis includens. The sequence goes on along the minus strand of OW796117.1, from coordinate 1,695,426 downwards.
AAGGCGGGGTCGTTGCGCAGGCGCAGCGCGCTGTCGATGACGGCGCACGTGAGCTCGCGCCACGGGTCCACGATCAGGTAGCTGTGCTCGGGCTCGGGCTCGTCCTGCGGGGGCTGGGCGCCGGGCGCGGGGGGCGGGGCGCCGGCCGGGGGCGCGGGGGGCGGGGGGCTGCGCGCGCGCGCGGGGTGTATGATGGTGGCGACGGCGCCGGCGAGCGCGTCGTGCAGCAGGTATGTGTGCGCGCGCGCGTCGGTGATCACGTAGGTCTCCTCGCTGTCCGCCGCCGCCTCGTCCGCGTACCCGTGCCCCGCTAACAACTCCAACTTCTCTTTGCCTGAGAATAGCAGAACACGATTTTCTTAGAGTCGACGTATTATTAACACTTCATCTTTCGATCGAGTAGCAATAGTATAACAGATAATATGTCCAGCAGAGGGCGCGTACCGTGTTCGCTAGGCAGCAGGCGGCACAGCTCGTAACCGCGGCAGGGCGCGGCGCGCGACACGCGGAACCGCGCCGACCGCGACCCCCACTCGGGGTCCAACTCTGCACATTTATGATAACGTTACATATCACTTTAATATTATTTTGTTTAAACTATTGTATAAACTATTTACCGTGTAAAAAAGCACCAAATAAGCAAGGACGGTAAACATCAATAGTTAAAGAACTTTGGTACAAACCTTCGTATGTATTGACTGCACTATCGTTAATGGTCGCCGAGAGCATTTCATGCTCCTCCGCGTTGTGTTCTATGAACACATCCTGTTAACAAAAAACATATCTTTAACAGATGTTATACATTACGTAGTACTATTTGTTGCACTCAACTCGCGTACGGTAACCGATGGCAAAGAGTTCCTGTGTGTAAAGGTGAACATAATAATTGTCTGAAGTCCTAGATTACCCTTGATATATTATGCCATCGTTCAAAACGAACGAGGGGAAAGATAGCTATGCGAGGCATAGCTATCTTTCCCCTCGGGAATCGTGCAAGTAATCAAAGGCAAGGACAAAACCGGGCTGTTTGTAAGCCGGCGCAATGCCGAGATATACCAACACCGTGCCCTTCACATAGGATGGCGCCATTAGCTATTCACTTATTAATGATAGCGTCATTAGCGTTTATAAAAAAAATATATTGCACGGATAGCCGTGTGGTTAGGTCAACATGCCAACAGCCACAGAGCGCGACGTGTCGCGGGTTCGATCCTCGCGTAGGACAAAAATTTATTCGATCCACATTTGTGGATGATAATTATAACCTCCTTAGTCTGAGTGTCTTTTTGCATGTTAAGGTAATATCAGTCTGTGAAACCCGCCGGGCTCAAAGATGAAATTCTTTATAACGGGGGTCTTTTCAAACAAAAAAATACGTGTGTGTGTGTGTGTGCGTGAGTGTGTGCGTGTGTGTGTGCGAGTGTGTGTGCGAGTGTGTATGCGAGTGTGTGTGTGTGCGTGTGTGTGTGCGAGTGTGTGTGCGAGTGTGTATGCGAGTGTGTGTGTGTGCGTGTGTGTGTGCGTGAGTGTGTCCGAGTGTGTGTGCGTGTGTGTGAGCGAGTGTGTGAGCGAGTGTGTGTACGAGTGTGTGTGCGAGTGTGTGTGCGAGTGTGTATGCGAGTGTGTGTGTGTGCGTGTGTGTGTGCGAGTGTGTGTGTGTGCGTGTGTGTGTGCGAGTGTGTATGCGAGTGTGTGTGTGTGTGCGTGTGTGTGTGCGTGAGTGTGTCCGAGTGTGTGTGCGTGTGTGTGTGCGAGTGTGTGTGCGAGTGTGTGTGCGAGTGTGTGTGCGAGTGTGTGTGCGTGTGTGTGTGCGAATGTGTGTGTGTGTGTGTGTGTGTGTGTGTGCGAGTGTGTGTGCGAGTGTGTATGCGAGTGTGTGTGCGAATGTGTGTGTGTGTGTGTGTGTGTGTGGTACCTTGGGCGGCGGGTGCTTGTAGTGCAGGCTGATCTTGCTGAGCTCGTGGTCGAGCTCGGCGAGCTGCGCGGCGTGGCGCGTCTTGTGCGCCGCCGCCAGACCGCCCTCGCCCGCCTCTGTCTCGCTCTACAATGTGTGTGTGTGTGTGTGTGTGTGTGGTACCTTGGGCGGCGGGTGCTTGTAGTGCAGGCTGATCTTGCTGAGCTCGTGGTCGAGCTCGGCGAGCTGCGCGGCGTGGCGCGTCTTGTGCGCCGCTGCCAGACCGCCCTCGCCCGCCTCTGTCTCGCTCTACAATGTGTGTGTGTGTGTGTGTGTGGTACCTTGGGCGGCGGGTGCTTGTAGTGCAGGCTGATCTTGCTGAGCTCGTGGTCGAGCTCGGCGAGCTGCGCGGCGTGGCGCGTCTTGTGCGCCGCTGCCAGACCGCCCTCGCCCGCCTCTGTCTCGCTCTACAATGTGTGTGTGTGTGTGTGTGTGGTACCTTGGGCGGCGGGTGCTTGTAGTGCAGGCTGATCTTGCTGAGCTCGTGGTCGAGCTCGGCGAGCTGCGCGGCGTGGCGCGTCTTGTGCGCCGCCGCCAGACCGCCCTCGCCCGCCTCTGTCTCGCTCTACAATGTGTGTGTGTGTGTGTGTGTGGTACCTTGGGCGGCGGGTGCTTGTAGTGCAGGCTGATCTTGCTGAGCTCGTGGTCGAGCTCGGCGAGCTGCGCGGCGTGGCGCGTCTTGTGCGCCGCCGCCAGACCGCCCTCGCCCGCCTCTGTCTCGCTCTACAATGTGTGTGTGTGTGTGTGTGTGTGGTACCTTGGGCGGCGGGTGCTTGTAGTGCAGGCTGATCTTGCTGAGCTCGTGGTCGAGCTCGGCGAGCTGCGCGGCGTGGCGCGTCTTGTGCGCCGCCGCCAGACCGCCCTCGCCCGCCTCTGTCTCGCTCTACAATGTGTGTGTGTGTGTGTGTGTGTGGTACCTTGGGCGGCGGGTGCTTGTAGTGCAGGCTGATCTTGCTGAGCTCGTGGTCGAGCTCGGCGAGCTGCGCGGCGTGGCGCGTCTTGTGCGCCGCCGCCAGACCGCCCTCGCCCGCCTCTGTCTCGCTCTACAATGTGTGTGTGTGTGTGTGTGTGTGTGGTACCTTGGGCGGCGGGTGCTTGTAGTGCAGGCTGATCTTGCTGAGCTCGTGGTCGAGCTCGGCGAGCTGCGCGGCGTGGCGCGTCTTGTGCGCCGCCGCCAGACCGCCCTCGCCCGCCTCTGTCTCGCTCTACAATGTGTGTGTGTGTGTGTGTGTGTGTGGTACCTTGGGCGGCGGGTGCTTGTAGTGCAGGCTGATCTTGCTGAGCTCGTGGTCGAGCTCGGCGAGCTGCGCGGCGTGGCGCGTCTTGTGCGCCGCCGCCAGACCGCCCTCGCCCGCCTCTGTCTCGCTCTACAATGTGTGTGTGTGTGTGTGTGTGTGGTACCTTGGGCGGCGGGTGCTTGTAGTGCAGGCTGATCTTGCTGAGCTCGTGGTCGAGCTCGGCGAGCTGCGCGGCGTGGCGCGTCTTGTGCGCCGCCGCCAGACCGCCCTCGCCCGCCTCTGTCTCGCTCTACAATGTGTGTGTGTGTGTGTGTGTGTGTGTGTGGTACCTTGGGCGGCGGGTGCTTGTAGTGCAGGCTGATCTTGCTGAGCTCGTGGTCGAGCTCGGCGAGCTGCGCGGCGTGGCGCGTCTTGTGCGCCGCCGCCAGACCGCCCTCGCCCGCCTCTGTCTCGCTCTACAATGTGTGTGTGTGTGTGTGTGTGGTACCTTGGGCGGCGGGTGCTTGTAGTGCAGGCTGATCTTGCTGAGCTCGTGGTCGAGCTCGGCGAGCTGCGCGGCGTGGCGCGTCTTGTGCGCCGCCGCCAGACCGCCCTCGCCCGCCTCTGTCTCGCTCTACAATGTGTGTGTGTGTGTGTGTGTGGTACCTTGGGCGGCGGGTGCTTGTAGTGCAGGCTGATCTTGCTGAGCTCGTGGTCGAGCTCGGCGAGCTGCGCGGCGTGGCGCGTCTTGTGCGCCGCTGCCAGACCGCCCTCGCCCGCCTCTGTCTCGCTCTACAATGTGTGTGTGTGTGTGTGTGTGTGTGGTACCTTGGGCGGCGGGTGCTTGTAGTGCAGGCTGATCTTGCTGAGCTCGTGGTCGAGCTCGGCGAGCTGCGCGGCGTGGCGCGTCTTGTGCGCCGCCGCCAGACCGCCCTCGCCCGCCTCTGTCTCGCTCTACAATGTGTGTGTGTGTGTGTGTGTGTGTGGTACCTTGGGCGGCGGGTGCTTGTAGTGCAGGCTGATCTTGCTGAGCTCGTGGTCGAGCTCGGCGAGCTGCGCGGCGTGGCGCGTCTTGTGCGCCGCCGCCAGACCGCCCTCGCCCGCCTCTGTCTCGCTCTACAATGTGTGTGTGTGTGTGTGTGTGTGTGTGGTACCTTGGGCGGCGGGTGCTTGTAGTGCAGGCTGATCTTGCTGAGCTCGTGGTCGAGCTCGGCGAGCTGCGCGGCGTGGCGCGTCTTGTGCGCCGCCGCCAGACCGCCCTCGCCCGCCTCTGTCTCGCTCTACAATGTGTGTGTGTGTGTGTGTGTGTGTGGTACCTTGGGCGGCGGGTGCTTGTAGTGCAGGCTGATCTTGCTGAGCTCGTGGTCGAGCTCGGCGAGCTGCGCGGCGTGGCGCGTCTTGTGCGCCGCCGCCAGACCGCCCTCGCCCGCCTCTGTCTCGCTCTACAATGTGTGTGTGTGTGTGTGTGTGTGGTACCTTGGGCGGCGGGTGCTTGTAGTGCAGGCTGATCTTGCTGAGCTCGTGGTCGAGCTCGGCGAGCTGCGCGGCGTGGCGCGTCTTGTGCGCCGCCGCCAGACCGCCCTCGCCCGCCTCTGTCTCGCTCTACAATGTGTGTGTGTGTGTGTGTGTGTGTGGTACCTTGGGCGGCGGGTGCTTGTAGTGCAGGCTGATCTTGCTGAGCTCGTGGTCGAGCTCGGCGAGCTGCGCGGCGTGGCGCGTCTTGTGCGCCGCCGCCAGACCGCCCTCGCCCGCCTCTGTCTCGCTCTACAATGTGTGTGTGTGTGTGTGTGTGTGTGGTACCTTGGGCGGCGGGTGCTTGTAGTGCAGGCTGATCTTGCTGAGCTCGTGGTCGAGCTCGGCGAGCTGCGCGGCGTGGCGCGTCTTGTGCGCCGCCGCCAGACCGCCCTCGCCCGCCTCTGTCTCGCTCTACAATGTGTGTGTGTGTGTGTGTGTGTGTGGTACCTTGGGCGGCGGGTGCTTGTAGTGCAGGCTGATCTTGCTGAGCTCGTGGTCGAGCTCGGCGAGCTGCGCGGCGTGGCGCGTCTTGTGCGCCGCCGCCAGACCGCCCTCGCCCGCCTCTGTCTCGCTCTACACCACAAACAACAATATACATATATTCATGTTTTATAAATTTTCACGACGTGTACACATATTTTAGACAACAAACGGGTCTTATTCGAGAAATAATTCGATATTTTTATTTTCCCGACGTCTTGGTCGAGTTGCACCGACTGTGGTCACGGTCGTGGCAACTGATAGATTAATGAGTCACAAATACTGTTTATTTGAAAAGTAACTTTATTTTAAGTAAAAATACTGGGAACACATAGTCACTTTAATGTCACAGAGCAGAGAAAAACGGTCAAGCGTGAGCTGGTGTTGCAAGGCGCAAAGTTCAAAATTACAAAATTATATTCAACATAACCAATATATACTGTCTATCCTACACCCTTGGTAAAATCGTTATGGAATATCGTCAAAAACAGTCGAGACATTGAACAGTCAGATCACAGTTTCTCATAAAAGACAGGTAGATAGTGTTTCTAACTTTCAGCTTTTATTTGTATTTGCATACTCTATGAGTCAATCAAAAATCACAAGGTTTCGAGTAGGCCTTCGAAGACACTTTGAAAACTTTACAGACTCTAGTTGCGCAGTGGACTTACCTTAGGCATGTTGTGTAGCGGCGGGCGGTGCGTGGGCGATAACGCCGGACTGTACTCCAGCGGGGACTGCGGCGACACGGGGCCCTGGTGACGAAATACATAGGTACTTACAAACTGAGATGAATATGGGCGAAATTTATAATTGGCAACAAAACTTCAAGACAGTTGCGTTTGAATAGGATCGATTTTTTTTCACTGGCAAGTCAATAATTCAACTGACCACAATTTCACTTGAATAGTTAGCGTCAAGCAATAGAACTTTGCTGCAACTGCAATAGCAAAACCTCATCCAAGCAATAGCGCAAGCATCCTTGCGATCTCTTCATCGTCTTAAATAACAATTTCAAACGAAAAACAACAACCCCTTATCTATCGCAAAATAACCCTTTCTTTGGGATTAAAACAACTTTTCTCAAAAACAAAACTAAATAAACATTCACACAACGTTATCTAGTCTTAAAATAAGCAGAGATAAATTATGAATACTAAACAACAGATAAACATACATAAATAGTTCTAAATACATAAATATTAAGTAAAAATTACACCCAAACACAGAATAAAAATGATCGTGCTTATCACACAAACTTTGATGTAGGTGGGAATCGAAACAACGACCTCTGGTATAGCAGTCAGGGCCACTAACCACTAGTCTAGTGTTTAGTGTCCGTGGTTGCTTTTGGCTAGTGACTAGACCAACAGGCCAGTCATAAGTATATTTGTGACTTAAAAACAGTGTCATTTTAGTTTGTATAATTGTTGTTGTATATACTCACGCTATTCGATATGGAGGAGAGCTTGTGCTGCAGCGTGAGCATGTACTCGTTGTACGAGTGGCTCTTGTTGGGCGTGCTCGGCTGCGACGAGCCCGTCGAGTTCACGTTCGTCATGCCTGCACAACGGAATATCACACTTAACAACATTGTTATAAGAACCACTTTACAGTGTAATCTGTAAATAGTTATTTATTACCAGAAATATTAGGACAAGTATGAAAAAACAAATTTTACTATTGTTTAAGAGGTGGATCGAAAATATATTTAGTTTATTTTTTATTTCGCGGTTCCTTTCTTCTGTTTGAAAATAATTATAAACAGTTAAATTACCAAATTAACACACTGCCAGTTACTGTTTCGTGAGGTAACTAAATCCAATTATAGAAGACTTTTCTCTCTTCGAAATCATGACAAAATTTAGAATAATATACAAGAAAATGTCTGAAAAAGACGTCCTTACTTTAAGTTACAATGTTAGTCGCAATACAATGTGTAACGTAATATTGTTTAAAATGTTTTACCCATATCCATATCCACGGCCCTCCTGGCCAGCGCGTGATGCACGGCCCTGTGCGCCACCAGCTGGCCGAGGTTCTGGTTGATGAGGCCGAGGTTCTGCCCGCCCAGCGCCAGGTTCTGCCCGCCCAGACCCAAGTTCTGCCCGCCCATGAGATTCTGACTGCCTAATCCTAGATTTTGACTCGCTAGACCTGAAATGAACGTCATGTTTACGCCTTTGTATGACTTGTTGCATGTTCACTGGTTCGCAATGTCTTCACCTTGCTTGTCCGAGCAGCTGCGGCCTCAAGGCTACGGAGCAACTAAGCCGGTAAACGATTCGTTTGCAAGTATTGTTTAGAGACATTTTAAATTCTTGCAGGGATTTTCAGGTGATCCAATCTTGATACAAAGGTCCTTAAAACAAATAAAATTAAATGGGAAAAGCCAGCAGTAGTTAGGAAATAATGTAACATTGTGTAGAATTACGCGAGTAATATACGCTGCACCCAAAATATTTACATTCAGTTCATTGCAACTTATCAGCACGTAGGTAACTAAAAACCCAAACTTCACTTCATTTTTTGGAATTGTATAACCTAAATTCTGTCCCAGGCTTTATACACAATATACCTTGACTGCATAAGTATTATATCATCAGTTTATATTCTTGACCATAACGTTCTATGGCATAAGAAGGCCTAAACAATGTCACATACATTAGAATAGAAAACGACTGGAAATCTTCAAATGTTTGGGAATGACATTCCATTTCGACAAGTGTCGTGACTTTGACTTGTCAGTTTAGTATAGAGCGATACCAAAACGTTAACGCTGGTAGAAATGTAATTTATCTTTATCTACAGTCCCTGGTGGTATTACCTAAGTTCTGTCCAAGGTTCTGGCCCATGAGGTTCTGATTGAGGGCCAGGTTCTGCGCGATGTTCTGGTGCTGGAAGGCGAGCGCCTGCGGGGGGAGCGGCGCGGCTAACCCCATCATGCCGAGCTGGTTGATCTGCTGGTTCGCCAGCTGGTTGACCGAAGATTGGAGCGCTTGCTGCTGAGCTGATGACGGAAAGAGGGGATTGAGTCCTGCGTTGTGGAAAGCAAAATAAAATAAATAACTGTGTCTTTGGTGTTTGTGTTAGTGTTTTTTTCAAGGTTGGTAGTATGTTAACAGTTGTCTGTAGTCAGCTGCTTGTTAGCCATCAATTCGACGCTGGATCGCTTACAGGATCTCTTATTTGATAAATGCTGTTGATATAATTCCAACTAGATGATTTCTCCTGATTTAATATTTTATAAAAGCCTCGTATCATTTAGGGTATTTTTCGTAGGGAATTATCCCTATGAAAAATTGATGAATCTGAGATTAACTCAGTAACCAAACTCGAGGGCTTTTACTTATTTTAATTGGCACTTAATGTACTTAATTTATGTTATGCTTTCAAATCACACTCGTCACTAATCTAGGAATAAATTAGTGTATTAGTATTAACACGAAAAACACACCAACAGCAGTGCAACATGGAACACAATAAATGGAAACAAATTAGAGTTAAGAGAAGTGAGTAATGATGTAAAGTTGTAGGTAAAAATTTAAAATAAATAAAAAGGTGATGATCATGTCTTGATTACAATATTTCAACCATTTATTTCTAAATAGCCTATGGTTGTGATGTTTTTAAAAATGATATTCTACATATTACACGTAAAAAAGTAGGCCATCATATTTCTGCAGCACTTTAGTTTTTCCAGTGATCGGTAATTGATTAGATTTAGCTGCAAATTCGAGCAGCTACGAGGTCGGCTTGCATGGATATTAAAGGGATATAACACTGCCTTTGCCTGGTGCGGGTTCGATCCCAGTTAAGGCAAAGCGTTGGCATAATTTAAAAATATTTTAAACTGGATGCTTTATGTGCATTGAAAGAAATTGCCGGAATCGCATTAGAAAACTTTTTTCTTGGCTTATAGATTTTCATATGTAACTTTACGTTAAGGACCTATACGTTTGGCCGTGAAGACGACAATTCCATATATCTGTCAACAGCCAGATATAACATTACAACAGGTAGAAATAAGAAAACAATCGAACAATGATCGTTTCTTTTCTCTTCCCAACGCGTGAAGAGTCAAAATCAATAAGTACTTATTTTAAATGGCTTTTTTATATTATTTTTGGCATTTTCGAAACTTAACATCCTTAGAGTCATGGGACTCTAGTTGTGCGATTTACAATGTCATTCCTATAGAGAAATACCGGCAAGAAACTCCACGAAAGAGACATAAGATCATATAAGAGAGAGAATAGAGTAGGAAGTAAGAGAGTGAGTGTTACCAATGAAGTCGTTGGCGAGCATCGGCTGGTAGTACTTCTGCGGCGGGTACTGCGGCGGGAGGCGCGCCGCCATCATGGGGGCTGACGTCACACACACACACTATACGTTAGTCACGATGCGGGCACGTGCAACGGTTGTAAGGAAAAGAATGGGTAGCTTGGAATATAGTACTTTATTTTTTTATAAATATTTGTCTGTATTTTTATAGTAACTAGTCGGGTTATTGCGATAAATACGCGTGAATAAATGGTTGTATCATTTAAGTATGAATATTTGTCTGGCCTGTTGGTTTAGTGCTTAGTGAGACTGACTGCAATAGCGGAGGTCGTGGGTTGGATTTCCACCCAGGACAAATGTTTGTGTGATTGGCACGAATGTCTTTCTGTGTCTGGGTGTAATTTATCTTTAGTTTGTATGTATTTAGAAATGTATAATATGTATGTTTATCAGTTGTCTAGTACTCATAACACAAGGTATTTAGTATGTATAACTTGAGACTAGATGGCGTTGTGTGAATGTATAATGTATTTGACCATGTGAATTTAATTTAGTGCAACTGTTATTTTATACATACGAATATATTTGCTTGACCCAAAGCCTACGACTTGGATCAACACTTTGAAATGTAAGCACAAGCGTGGTAAGTATTTTTGAAAACTCGTATATTCCAAATTATCCAATCTTTTGCAACTTAACCAGAATACAGAAAATAACAATGAAATCGAATATTGACTAGTGCTAGCTAAGAGAAACTTAAAGAGAATCAGTGAACATAGAGAGATAATTGTGTTACCAGAGTGCAAATAAAATGAAAGCAAGGCAACACATACAGCTATATCTATACGATTTCTTGTCTATTAAACTGTTTGAAGTAGCTTACCGGGCAAAGCTGCGCTCGATAAAGATTATTTTTTATTAAAATTTAATTCTTCTATTCAAAGTCTTCTATTAATCTAGGATAAAGAGTGATCTTAGCTTAGTTTGGCTAAGTGTTAATAAGTCACCTCTCTGCACGTAATACAAATTGTCCCTTGCAATTAACCATATTTGCAAGGTATCTTGAAGCCATATTGTGGTATTTAATTAATCAAAGTTCTCGAACATTAAGTTCCAGTTGACATTTGATCCAATCAAAACATCCAATTTTTGATATTGCCACAGATTAGTGTACATAAACAAACTTTTCAGCTTTATTAGAATAACAAATATCATGCACATCAAATTAACAGGTTTCAGAGAAAAACCAGTTAAAAAAACTGTTTTCAACATGTAACAATTATTCCCGGTCCAATAGATTTTTATAAACTACTTCTAGCATTAAAATATGGTAAGAAGAACAACTTTTAGATATGTACATTGTATATAATTGACTATGATTTCCTAAAAAAGTAATTTTTACTTAGTAAAGAAACGCTTTTTAAACTGGGAATTCCGTTACATGTCTTATAGTATAAGTAACAGTTCCAATCGCCATGGAACAGGTATTAGATCAAACTGTTATCGACACACAGATATAGTATTGTCTAGTACTACATAGTGCTTACCGGCCTGCGTGTTGTTTAACAGAGTATTGTGTAGCCCCAGGTCCGGCTGCGGGTATGTCTGCTGGTTGAGGAGTCCCAGCAGGTTGGGGCCCGATAGGTTTTGTTGTTGACTGTGAATTTAAAAGGGTTTTATTTATTAAAAACGTGATATTATGGTAAAAAACACTGAGGTACTGGTAGTCTTTTTTTTTTTCATTCTTTGATCGGGACAATCATAAATGATCATTACTTCAAAGCTTAGCAGTATTTAGTCCTACAAAAATCAAATCGCCGTCAAACCGCTGTCAAATGCAGCGTCAATTCAGCGTTGCCTTCATTTTACAATAAGTCATCGCGGAAACGCTGCGATTCCGTTACGACTCGCGACGATACGCGGCGGAATTATCGCTCTGTCGTGGACATTCTCCGACGATATAAGGGCGGACTCGTCACGATTCTCTTGATCGTGGAGACAGCGCCTTACAGATTGACAAAAGAGGATAAAAAAAAATTAAAACATCTAAGTAAATAGTCATTATCCACTTACTTCATAATATTCTGTTTAAGCAGCATCCTCTGTATATTCTCAGCGTTGGGCATAGTATCCGTGACCCCGGGGTTAGGGGTCAGGTTTTGATGTGTAGGCATGCCCAGCCCCACAGCGGGGAGCCCCATGTTGATGCCCAGCTCGCCGCCCACACCCATAGGGGTCCCCACTTGGCTCAGCCCCAGCAGTGGGGTATCCGTCGCTATTTGTAGAGGAGTGGTGAGGTTGGGCTGCAGGTTCGTGGCGGCGAGCATGGGGTTCATGATGTTCTGCACGGGGATCTGCGGGGCTGTCTGTATGTTCGTAGCGACGGGGACTGGCATGGGTATGGAGGTAGAGGGGATGTCTTTTTTAATTTCTATCGGTCTTTCTATCTGTTGTATCTCAGGCCTTTGTTCCGGGGCGGACTGTGCGGGCTGCGGGGCGGGTTGCTGGGCGGGCGGGGGCGCGGGCTGCGGGACGGGCTGCGGGACGGGCGGCGGCAGGGAATACTGGTGCGTAGGAACATATTCTTGGTGCGGGGGCTCCTTCTCGGGCAGGCCGTTGAGCTGCGGGTCGCGCGCGGGGTCGGGCGGGGGCTCGGGGGCGGGCGCGGGGGCGCCGGCCTTGTCCTCGGGGACGTGCTCGCCGCGGTCCACGACGGGGCTGACTAGAAATCGCGATATCTTCCGCGTCGGCTTCTGCTGCTTCTTCTCGCCGTTCTGTGACTCTGTGCTGCCGGATCGCTCGGGCGCCATTGACCCGCCGTCGGATTGATTTGAACCTAAGAGACAGGAACGATTATTATAGCTGTGAATAGACCCATGTCCCAAACTGGACTGTGTTAGGGACTTGGTCTGTTCCCCGAACTAGGGCAGCGTCTTGGGTTCGGATTGCGTCCTGGACCCCATCCGTGTCTGAGACATAGGCTACCTTCCAGACTCAGACAGGGCACCGGACTTGCCTATATCCAGGTCTCGGTATTAGCCCCTAGTTTCTGAAGCGCTGATCAACACAAATCTCTCAATCAATTACAGTTGTTTAGTTGATTTGACTGTAGATTCAATAGATCCGTCTTGCAGAAACCGGGGGTATGTGTGGTACTTGCGACAGCTCACCTATAGAGGAGGCGGTGCTGATCTTCCTGGTGACGGTGTCGGCATGCTGCAGGCGGGGCGCGGGTTCAGGCTCGGGCGGGGCGTCGGGCTGCGTGTCGTACGCCAGCTCGGCCGCGATGTTGTCGTGGCTGGCAGTCGGCGTCGTGCACTCCGAGTTGTCCTGGTTCGAGTCCGTCAAGTTCTCTTCACGCTCCGTTGTTTCTGAGTCGTAGTCAGTCTGCAAATAAATTCATAGAATATAGATGTGTTTCTTTTTATAGGACATATTATAATGCAACTGACACCTTGGTGTTGTCGCTTAACTGCCGGCTATTGTCTCAACTGTACACATCAGTCGCGCAGCGTAAGACGTATTGGTCTCAACTGAGGCTTCAAAGCGCGTTCGGGGATACGAAATCGACATGCACGTCAGAGATCGATCACTGGCCCTAGCGAACGGTTACGGCCACATTGAGCGCTACGAGTAAGGTTTTATCCCTGAAACGACTGGTTGTAGCCCGCATTCGTTGCGATAAAAATTGCAACGTATTGCTATGTACAGTTTCAAACGCGAATGACGTATGGCAGCAGTTTGGGTAAAGTCAATAAGTGCCTGACACAGATTCCTCTGCCTTACCAGAAATAATACGTTTGACGGTGAGCTAGCCCATAGTGTAGTTACCTTGTCGATGTTGAGCCTGAGCGCGGAGTGGTGCGCGGGGTTGAGCACTGGTGTGACGCCGGGGTTGGTGATCAGCTGGTTCACGATGTCCTTGATCAGCTCCATGAACGTCGCGCTCTGCCACTCCGGCAGCAGGTTGTTGGACACCTACGACCACAATGTTATGTCTAGAGTTCTGTATATTATCATTTATGTAATGTTACTGAGCTTGAAAAAATTAATAAAATAAAGGTTCGTCAACATTCACACAACGCCATCCAGTCTTAAATTAGGTATACCATAAACGACCTCCGGTATAACAGGCAGGGTCATTAACCACTAGACCAACCAGAACAGCCCGTCAAACTTATGAATCGAACCCATTACCACTAGTATAGCAGTCAGGTCCTCTAGAGCAGGTGCATAAAGTAATGCTATGCGCTGCCTTGCACCGACACCAAAACGCGGATGACGTAGCACAGCGGTTCAGGTTTAGTCAGTAAGAGTGACACTACCCGCGGTTCCCTCCGCGGTTTTCCCTCTCCCACTTTACAAAAAAAAGGGCCTCCAGAGCCTTCAGCTTTGAAAGTTTATCCACTAGTTGTGGTATTACAATAATAATGTGTCCGGATCGATTAGTGATCGGCTAAGCTTCGATCGGCTAGTGTTACTAGTTGTGGCATTATACTCACAAGATTACTGGCAATCTCCTCAGGGTTAACGTCGGTGACGTCGAACTTGAATGTGACGGTCTTGGACTTGGACTCGAGCTGGCACTCCACCACGGTGGCCGCGTCGTTCACTTCTAAGACTGTAAGCTTGGGGAGTTTGTCCTTCTCCCGGGACCGCTTCTTCGAGCCCCGGGATTTCTTCTCGCCAGTTATAGGAGAAGATACTGCTGTACCAGCTGGGGAAACGGAGATAACAATTTTTTTAATATCAGAAAATATTTTTTGTTAGGCAAATGTTTTGATCTCAATCCTGTTACCACGTCAGCTCATGATTAAAAAAACCTTTTTGGTCAGAAACTAGTCGTGCGATCCACGTTAAATAAGCGTGAGTTGATCGATACACCAAATAATTATATTAATGTATAATATGCAGATCAAAACTCGACGATTCTAGATTATTTCTACGCTGGTTTTTTTTTTATACAACGTTACATCACGTTACATGTATAGAATTGACTATGGCATGGATTTTTTTTTTGTTTTTATTTCCAAAGTAATACAACTACATCTCACTATTTCCCGATCTTTCGGCTACACAATACCTTGGTAATACTTAGACTGAGCTTAAACTAAGAGTCACAAGGAAATATAAATAGACAACTAACCTTCTTGTTGCTGTGTCTCCACCTGCTTCTCCTCGACGGAGCTAAGGTCAGGGTGTCTGCTGGCCTCAGAATGATTGTTGGGGAACTCCGTCAGCGGCGTTAAGAACTGCTCCTTCTGACTGCCGTTACTGTGATAGCCATTCTCCGCCTGTTCTGCGGGCAGGTTCAACTGCTGGGGAACCATCTCTTGCTGAGGCATAGACTGGTGGACTTGAACTTGTTGTTGTAACGGCTGCTGTGGTGGTAAAGATTGAGAGTGCGGCTGTTGCTGTTGCTGCATCTGCTGTTGTACGGGTTGTGTTAACGATTGCACTGGCTGCTGCATAGGTTGTATTTGTTGCTGTTGCTGTTGTTGTTGCACTGAAGTTACGACTTGAGCGGTTTGCACAGGTTGCGGTAACGTCTGCACTGGTTGTGGAACCGACTGCATCGGCTGCGGCATTGACGGCTGAGGTTGTACTGACTGCACAGGCTGTTGTATTGACTGCACTGTTTGAGGGACAGAGTGCATGGTCTGAGGGACCGGTTGTACTGATAGGACTCCCTGAGGCATGGACTGCATGGATTGCGGGACGGACATCTGCTGCGGCAGTGACTCCTGGACAGACTGTGCGATGCTTTGAGGCATGGATGCGGCCACAGATGCTGGTACACTAGCCTCCTGCATCTGACTGGCCTGGTACTGTAGGTTCTGTAACATCTGCACGGGCTGGCTCTGCGCCGGCTGGTACATCTGCAGCGGGTTGGCGGAGTAGTTCTGCACGGGGGTGCCTTCATGACTAGAGATCTGCCGCTCGTTCTGCTGCACCACGCTGAAGTTCTGCTGCATCTGCATGTTGTGTGGCAGCGACTGGCCTTGCATGCTTGGTAGCTGGTGATAATGATCATCAGATCTTTGTTTGGTGTAATGCATCTGGTCGACGGACATTTGTTGCTGCAGCTGTGGCTTCTGCCCGTACTGGTCCGGCATCATGACTTGCGTTTGATCGTGCACGTCTGCTGAGCTGATCTGGCTCTGTTCGGATCCCTGCCGCTGGTACATGGGCCGCTGAGCTCGCAGGATCTCCTCGACTTTCTGCTGCTGTTGGTCCATGAGCTGTTGTTTCTGGACCAGCATGGCCCAGTTCTGTGTGATGATGTTCTGTTGTGTCTGCAGCTGTAGTTCTTGCTGTGCCAGGTACTGCTGCTGTTGTTGGAAGTGTCGGAAGTGGTGCGGGGAGAGTGTCTGCCCGGGCATCTGTAGCTGTTGTTGACTGAGGATCTGCTGTTGGAGGACTAGTTGTTGCTGCGCGAGGACTTGCTTCTGCATGTCGAGCTGCTGCTGTGCTTGAGCGACTTGTTGCTGCGCCTGCGCTAGCTGTTGCTGTTGAGCGAGGAAGGTAGGGTCGACAGCAGTCGTCAGCTGTTGTAAGGTCGGCTGCGCGAACTGCTGGCTCTGTTGGAAGTTGACATTCTGCTGCTGCATCTGTGAGCCTATCAGATTCTGCATCTGTTGCTGTAGAGCCTCCTGCTCTTGGTTCTGCTGGAGGTCCATGCCGTCGTTCTGTTGCTGACTGATTTGCAGGATCTGCTGCTGTTGTTGCTGTTGGGACTGTGTTTCAGATTCGGATTCCTTTCTAGACTGTAAGGTCTCTGGCCTCTGTATGATTTGCGCGAGAATGTTCTGCAGATTCTGTAGTGAGGGGTCTAGTATTTGGTTGGACACTATATTCTGGTGTCCTGTGAGGACATTGTCCTGGGCTGACAGCTGTTCTTCGAACTGTTTCTGCTGTATCGCGGCGGCTTGTTGGGCTATAATATTCTGTTGTTGCTGTATGATCTGCTGCTGTAACACTTGGTTCTGGTTGTTGATTTCAGCGGTGAGCTGCTGGTTCAACAGGTTTGGCTGCAGCTGTGTCTGTGAGGGTGTCTGGTCTAGCAGGGTCTGCTGCACCTGTTGGTCCATTAGGGTCTGGCCCTGGACTGATTGCTCCAGCATCTGCTGGTTGATGAGATTCTGCTCCATCATTACCTGTGAACAGAAAGATATACTTTATAAATAAATTAAGTTTTATCACTAATCATCTCTCTTAGTGTATTGTAGGTTAAGGCCAACAGAAATATCAAGCTTATCTTAACAGTTTGAAATTTTCAATTTAAGGAAACATAATGCATTTTATATGTAAATTTTTGTTTATCTCTCACAGAGCAACATGTATGGTATATTATGTAAGTTTAAAATATTTTAACATATTCTAACGATGCTTATTATTTAACATGGTTTTCATGCCAAGTCCTCACTATACAACTGCTGGCACTGCAGGAGTGGCGCCACCTACTTATCCCTACTTCAGAAGACCTATCACTGACCTGCTGCTTCAGGTTCTGCTCGAGGAAGGCCTGCTTCTGCAGCAGCTGCTGGTCGTTGGCCATGGAGGGAGAGATGCGCGCCTGCATGAAGTTCTGCTGCAGCAGCTTCATGCCACACGTCCTCACTGTATAACTGCTGGCACTGCAGGAGTGGCGCCCCCTACTTATACCAACTTCTAAAGACTTCTCACTGACCTGCTGCTTCAGGTTCTGCTCGAGGAAGGCCTGCTTCTGCAACAGCTGTTGGTCGTTGGCCATGGAGGGAGAGATGCGCGCCTGCATGAAGTTCTGCTGCAGCAGCTTCATGGCCGCGTCCTCGCTGTTCAGCTGCTGGAACTGCTGCTGGAGGAGCTGCTGCTGGCACTGCAGGAGTTGCGATTGAGGATCTAGTCTGTGGTGAAGGATTCGTTACTGAAATTATGATCTTTGATATTCCTTTATGGGTAATTTAAAGTAATATTTTATCTTCAGTGCGGAAGACCTAAGAACGAATAGGATTGACGAGACCGTTAGTAGCCGTTTAACTTTGCTACTTATTCAGACAATTATAAGGTAAAAACTGTTATTTTAGAATTCATACAACTTTTTATTTCAAAGAAGGCTGCACAACTGCACAAACAATATATGCAACTGAAATATTTAATACTCTAAATACCTACCTACGACGGAATATAATATAACAATTACGTGTTTTGTCTCAACACAAAATGTTTTAAAAACGATTCGACGACTTTCATTTTTCTTTAATCAATTTTTTTGGGTAATTGCAGGTCTTTAGGACTCTGTGGTTGGTTTGCAAGGCAGGGAACATTTTATTTAAGTTTATAATACACAACGACTCACTGCACGGTCGTCAGAGGCTGCGGGCCGACGCCGTTGAAGAGCCCCGCCTTCACCTGGTCCACTGGTCCAGCCTGCTGTTGGTTCTGTATCATCTTCATCTGTATTTGAAAATCATTTATTTATTCAAGTACTAGCTAACACAGTAGACTTCGTACTACCCCAATCGATAAATAATAAACTTTTGTATAGAAAAAAGAAAAGGGCTGTTTTTAGGGTCTGACCGGCAGTTATTCGATTTTTCCTCACCTTTTAAAACTTTCCTAGACCTCCACGAACAATTCAAGACCAAGATGAGATAAATCCGTTCGGCCGTTCTCGAGTTTTAGCGAGACTAACGAACAGTAATTGATTTTTATTTATATAGATTTCTATCTTGAGATAACACCACTACACGCACAACGGGCCACAGGAGCTTATGTGCGGAAAATGAAGCCACCAAGTGCCAAGTCTAGCTTGGTACAAAATATTCTGGAGCCTAAAGGGCAGACCTTTGCCTAGCACGGGACACAAAAAGAGTTATATAAAAAAATAGGATGAATTTACACTGTGACAAGTTTAACATTTTCCAAACCGTGTTTTCTTCTACTAATTAAGATATACACATAAGCGGTATTTGCACGAGACGGGGTTGTATTTCAATATGTTGTATAAACAATGTCTGATTTATTAGTTCTCCTTCTCTAGGGTGATTGAAGGGGGGTGGGAGGGTAGGGGTGACGTAACACTGACCTGCCTTAACTGCTGCTCGTATATCTGCTGCCTGTTCTGTTCTATGATGACCTCCTGGTTGAACAGCATCTGAGCTTTCTTTTCACTCCTTTCCCTGAAGACAAACATAAAATATAAATAAAGATGTTTATCAATCAAAAACTTAAGTATCCTGTAAACTAGTAAAACTAGTCACATTTCTCTAAGCGCTAACACTATTGAATCACTATTATTGAACAGACAAGTCAAAGTAAATTCAACTTAATGTCAAAAAGACATGTCGTTAGTTTGAAGTTTTCCATTCGTTTTCGATCTACTACGATGTCATAATGTCCTCCTGGTTCTCAGATAAACAATGCGTTGCATACGTATGACAGCTTGTCTACCAATCTACAAATAAAAACTACCGTCTATAGTAAACAAATACAAATTCACGTGGCACAACAGTCGCGTGAAGACCGCAGCCTTCGAATCAAATGTCCGCAATATAATGTTACATTGACGTTTTATAGCAGGTGGTGAATCTATTATCAGAGGTATAACTGTATGATAGAGAGTTATAAGTATAGACAGATGTACAAAAAAGTATATAAAGACAAAATGGATGCAAACGAATACAAATAAATAATACTTTACTAACAAGACTAGGCCCTTTAGCTCAATGCGGGACGCACTGGAAGGACAAAAGAGGCAAAAAAAGGGGTCATGTGTCTAAAGATCTATGAACTGTGCACCTAAAAAGGTGGACAGACATTCATAGATCTATCTTCAGTAAATAATCATCTCCAAAACAATACCCACAATCCAAAACATAGAAACGACAGAATATTATTTAAGTTTTAAAATCGATCATCATTATAGCGAGTAATGGAATAAAAAAAACAAAAATCTTTTTTAATTGTGAATATCCGGCGAGTTTGACTCTTCGTCTTGGTCTAATTATACATATACTAAGTTTATATTATTGTTTGAAGTAAAGCTTGCTAAAAAAGCGCCTGTATAGCCAATAAACAAGTTTTTTACAGTTTAGCTATATGTTGAGAATGAATTAAATTGTATGTCTTTCAAAAATAAATAATGATAGTAAATGCGTTTCTCAAGTCGCTACAATGTATGTGCTATGGCACAATTAACGCAATAACATTGAGCACAGTGACGGCATATGTCTAATTAGCAAAATTATTAGGATCACGATAGCTATTAGCGATAAGAACACTATTGTTCTCTTATATAATATTGTACTTTTAAATTACTAGATCTTTCAGTCTAGTAAATAAAATCAATTTCATATCACAATAATTAGAAATAAAGAGTTCTAAGATTGACTTATTTAATAGTTTTAAATTAAATTCCGGGCAAACTTAACAACGAGCTTTGAGTTAACTTATTTTCCCAGCCTTGTCACTTGAATCACTTATTTTTAAGTAAGTGAAAGCCATCGTGTGTCATTGTAAACATTAATCATTTTGTGAAAATCGATTTACTTAGTTAATTAATTGTAATTCCAAAAAGAGAACTGTTGGACCAGAACGGATAAAAATTGGGAAGAGGACTATTATATGTTGAGGAACAAGCTGGGGAACTAAGTTTCGACTCATAATTATTAAATGAAATGTTGTAAACTAACTTATTTTTTTCAATCGCAAAATACGTATTGTGATCGAATCACTCGAGGCTGTAATTTGTGGCTTTTCTTATATAGTAGAGAAGAAAAACAGATGACTTTTAAAAATGTTTAGAACTTATACATTTTTAATCGTCATTTTAATATTTCTACTCAGACATTAGCGAAACTAAAACAACAAAAAGAAACCGTCGCGCGATCAATATTGTCGGTAAGTACATGTTAAGAAAGTAACATTCCGTGCTAATTAAAGTGTTGACATATTACTTGTTAAAATGCTGATATATCGTCTCGTTTGCGTTTTAAGTATATTTGGACGTAAATTAAACGATTTCTGACACATTAACATAAGTATTTATTACTTATTGTCGATTAAATACAGGTGATGATGCATTTTGGCTCGCTGATTGCTTGATAACGTTCTTATCAAAGATGACAAAAGATAAGAGAAAGTTTAACTACTCCTCAACGGATTTTCTTAGTAATGCGAAAAGTCACAGGTTGGGGGGAGCGGTTACAATCATTTAAAAGTGAGAATTGTTATCCATATTTATGATTTTGATACGTTATCGTGTAAGACGGAAAAGAATTAAGTGAATAATGCAATTTTTGGCTATCAACATTGACCACTATCTTCAAAATAAAGATTTTTTGGGTAAGATAAGGTATTCAGTTGATTTCGGTGATTGAATGCCGACCCGAACAGAAAAACGCAAATAATTCAGAAATATTGACACCTAACAATTGAACATTCAAGTAGTTTTTCCATACATTTAATCAGCATAATTTATTCCAGAAAAATGTTTATTTAAATGCATTTATGCGTGGCATTAAGAAAGAAAACTGCAAAAAAACTTAATTATAATAACTGAACAATAAAAAACAGCGTGAAGTAACAATCAACATTACATACCGTGACATTATCGTAGCACGTGTGTGAGGTCAATAACCTGCAGTTAAAAACTGTTGACATTACTTTTTTTTGCAAATAATGTGTTTACTTAACATTATTTATTTGTTTGAAGTTGAATATACCAAGTGTTAGCCAAGAACTTAGTACCACCACGAATTTTCCTCCGGTCGATCTCGCATAAGAAACTGTTAGTTTCTATATTTTCGTGAAACAATGCATTATTATGTAGAATACCTAACTTTGTCTGCGATTTCGTACGCGTTAGGAATACTCCCGTAAAAAAAAATATATTCGCCAATTCTCAGACCTACTCAATATACGTAAATATAAAATTTCGTAAAAATCTGCCATCAAGTCATTTTGAGTAGGGTAACTAATATTATAATTTTATTTATAAGATAATGATCTCACACGCACACAATTTATGCAACGCATCATTACGTATACGAAATACTAAACAATAGAAATAATTATCATTTTCAACGCAATCACACGTCATAACGAATTGCATACGTTGTCTACGTCAGATCACCTGTACCTAGCTTAACAGAAATGTATGCATGACCGTATAATTACGGTGTCAAAGTTCATTGTTATTAATTAAAGTGTGTTAAACTGTCTGGACGCTGAACCTTTTACATAATACAGTCTGGCGAGGTTATTTCCCTACTTACTTAGATAAAAAGTTCAAACCGCTCATAGAGTTTAAGAAAGTAGATTTTTGCGACATTTTATTTTTTTAAATACTTCGTACCAAATATTCAAGTGTTCGTTATTGGTTTCTTACTTAAAGGCCGGACGTTCATTCATCACCTTCGCGATATTTTAATGCGGAATTGCGACATTTAAAGTTTAAATGATAATTATAATCAGTAACATCAAAAACGACAACAAATTTAAAAACAACTAAGTTTTCAAAAAATTGTTGAAGTAAAAATTAAAACAAAAAATCACATACCACGCAAACAAAAAAATAACTTATTAAGTTATTACCTGTTAAGTCTTTATAAAATTAATCGCAGCCCTTTCAAAACCGAATCACCGTTTAAAAATCACATTAAACTAACAAAAGTATATAAACAGTTTTAACATTTTTAATAAACAACCTTCGTAGAGGGAAACGCTAGCAATTAAACCGAACGGAGCCGTATTACGACTGAAATAGGCACACGCGAGGTCACCCCGAAGAAAAGTTATTTACTTGGTTACCGTAACCATGGCAACGGGGCTAGTTACATTTTTACATGTAAATCGTATACCAGATAAGTCCAAGTCTAAATTCTTGGATTTGTGGATGCCAGACGTCTAGGTCGGCGTTGTGAATTAATAAGGACTATTTGTTGGCTTGTCTGGTGACTGTCTGTTTCGCGAAATGTACTGTTATTTATTGTATCTGCTTGCGAAAACAAAGAACAGCTGACTAAATAGTTGTATAGAATTTTCCTTCATTTCGTTATTGCAGTTTTTCGTGCTGTTTTTACGACAAGACAAAGTTAATAAGATAATATACACAATACAAGATAAACTTTCTTAAATTAATAATACTCACGAATAAATCCTTAAACATCCTTAATAAAGCAACAGAAACTCACCACTCACTGTTCACCATCACGATACACAATCACACAATTAAAAAAAACTTCAAAACATACTAATCGTCGATAGTGTCGGCAAAATAATGATAATATAATACGGATGGCAGTACGCGGCGCGTACGTACCGCCGCGCACAGCAACATCGACTGGAAACAATAATGTATAAACAAATAGAATTAATTCGCTGAACTGATAAGAGATGGGAATTATTGCGAGCTGCGAATACCTCTTGGTGTATCAGTATGAGACGTCGCCTCGCAATGGGGTTAAGACCGGTATTTTCGCTTTAATTCTGGTTATGCGGTGAAAGTAAAAGTCTACACGTGTAAATGATAATTTGCGGATTAATGAGGTTCGTTACTTGTTTATATCGAAGGAAGTGTTTATCCTATAGAGCTTTGGTATACAGTAGAACTACGGTAATAAGAATAATAATAATTTTAGTGTCTGTTGTCAAAACTCAGAACTGTTAAAGACTTCGTGACGATATTTTGACGACCTCCTTAAAAGAATCAATGTCTCTCAAGTCTCGCCCACATAACCCACATTTGTTTATTTGGAGATTCGAAAATACACTCTCATACTCCGATTAATACGTACATATATGCATGGAACTTTAAGTTTCTGGGTCAATACGGGTGCAATTATAACATGGTACAGTTATTTCTTGGTGACACCGGTACACTGACAACCGTATTCAAAGGCTAAATTGTTACGTGCCCCTGTCCTGCTAGCCATCCAGTGGAATAAAGAGACAAATATATATTTAAGTACTTGTATGTATAAACACTGCTGTGATTAATGAATGTTAGCAATGGGTAGTAGTAGCGCAAAAAAGTCTACCTACTAAACACTAGGACAAAAGGGTATGATTTATGAACCAGTAAAGAACCCTCACAATATAACCTCCATGGAATAAACTAACAAATACAACACTGACCTTGAATATAAACCTTATCTTTTTCGCAAACATTCCTAGTTTAAAAATATATCAGGAAACATGTTTGTCGTTATAATTCAATCAGCGTACCTACCGAGATATGAATGACCTCTGTATGGTAATTTAAACTACAGATAAATAGCTTTACGTGTTTAAATTACCTTTCTTTTGTTTTAGTTTCAGTAAACTAGATTTTTTCAGTGATTTTGTAAAATGAGAAAAGCATACTGATTGCTATCTGACAAAATGCACCTAGTGTGGAGTTTAATAAATGATTTTTTAACGCTCATTTATTTTGTTATATGTTAGAATTATTTTAACGACTATATTGTACTAACTAACATAATTCTAGTGTCTTACGATTTTTCGTTCAAAACACATAAACCAAAACACAATACAATTTTATTTTCCTACGCGGGGATAGATCCCGCGGCACATCGCGTGGTAAGTAAACCTAAACTGTCAAAAATAAGAGTACTAGTATCATCATCATCATCAGCCCGTTGCAGTCCACTGCTGGACATAGGCCTCTCCCAAGGTACGCTACAGAGCCCGGTCTGCTGCTTTATGCATCCAGTCGCTGCCGGCCCTCTAGATAAAATAAGAGGACTGGTATCTATGACCAAAATCCTTGGAATATACGTTTTTATACTTTTAGTATATACCTGTACATAAAACACATTATTGCATCAGAATAATTATGTTCGGCAATCATGCGTGCGTTGTGATCGCGTGGCGCATGTGCATCGTCCTACGTGCGAGTGATGCTAGGTAAAAATGTATTGGTTATTAATTAGGTTACTGAGAACTAAAATTTATTATACGTAAAAAGATTTCCCATAAAATAATTCATTTTTTAACATACCGCGATTTAATAAGAAAAACTAAAATATTGCGAAAGAAATCTCTTTTAATCTAAAATTCTTGTTTTATTTAGAATTTCCTGTGTTAAGGTATATGTGTCATTAAGAGGATAAAAGATAACGCATACTTTAATTTTATACCCGCCCTTAATAACATGTATTTATAGATAGCACTATCTCTTAGCATGATTCCCAATAAAGAGTATTATATTATTAGTAGTAATTGTCACTTAATTCTATATTGTTTATAGATATTTGTTTCATTTTTCCCACACTAAAAGAAAAAAGCAATTTGTGGGACAGAATTTGTTGACCAAATATTCAAGATCAGAATATATTACCTATTTTAAAAATCATAGCCAATTAATAATAACGACAGTTACGAGCAAATTTATTAGATTAGTTTGATACTAATCTTTTATGACATTTAAACTGTGATACCAACAAACATTACTTATTCTAAGGTGATCCATAAAGCTTAAATAATACTAATCTGACAACTTTCTTTCCAAAAAAAGAAGAATCAATCATTGATTATTACGCTTGCTCACTGCAGGTTGGCAATTTCAAATTCTAATAATTTGAAATAATAATTTTGGTAATTTTTTCTTGCAACCAAAAATCAACCTTACTTCGTTGCAATAAAACTGCCATCAAATTAAAGTACCAGTACGCGTATTTCCAATTCCCAAGTCTTAAAATACGTAGTAACTTAAACGTACTTATTTAGGTATTGGTTAAAATGCGTAAGTAACGTAGAATTCGTGCGATCGCGTGCGAGCGGCGCGTCCGTCTCCAATGTCTCCGTAATCGTTCGCTTTCAATGCCGTTTCGCGCTCGCCCACCGAAAGAATTATAGCACAATCATATTTGTTATGTACATGCTTACTGACTTTCGTACTTTATCGATCTGTTTTCGTTTTGTTTGAAATTTTAGAGTGCTTGTATGGTTTTATATAGCCGTATTGATTATTAACGTATGAGTTATTAACCTCTGGTTTCTTAAACGGTGATCAACACAAACAAAATTTTAATCATAATTCGAATCTCATCAACCAATCAAAGTCGTGATTAGTTGATTTGACAGCAGATTCACTTGTGTAACAAGACTGTCAAGATTCCGTGGCTTACTATTGCTAAAATAATTTTGATAATCGGTTCAGTTGTTCTTGAGATTACCCCCTACAACACAAATTCACAAACCTAACTTTGCATAGACATACAACTTTACTTTTATCGATATTATGTAGGAGTAACATCACCAATATAAACATTTACGAGTATCGCGAGAGAGCTGGACGTATCGCGTGCAGTCCGTGCAGCGCTGTAAAACGTGGATATATCCTCAGCGGAATGTAGGGCGCAACGCATTTACATATTGTGTGAGCATCCTTCGAATGAACTCTCACTGCTTTGCGGAATATATAGTTTGGATGTGGCTTTAAAACCTAACAATGTATTGGAAAGGAAACAATTAAGATTTCGAATGTGACCGATGTCCTTGTGTGCGGTCATCACGCAACGATGAGCATGAATTATACGAAAAAGGATCTATAAATAACTCAAAACATAACCATAACTTCGAAATTACGAAATATCCAAAGAAATGATGGATGGATTGTGTAAAAGATGATATGGCTGCAAAGAGTGTCACTTGCGAGATGACGTCAAATAGGAACGTGTGGAAGAAGACATGCTGGGCCGACACCAAATAATAATTGAGATAAGGGCAGGAGAATGATGATTACACAT
Organism: Chrysodeixis includens; assembly: GCA_941860345.1. NCBI lineage: Eukaryota > Metazoa > Arthropoda > Insecta > Lepidoptera > Noctuidae > Chrysodeixis > Chrysodeixis includens. The sequence goes on along the minus strand of OW796117.1, from coordinate 1,669,243 downwards.
TTTCTTATAAATTGATGTCAAAAACCCAGACATGATATTTCACGTAATTTTTAAAGCAACAAATACCGATCAATAAACATAGATACACGGCTAATACAATTAAGATCTTACTGATAGATTAAGACGATGCCGATTAGAGCGTTAAATGGGGCATTATAACAAAACAATAGAATCTGCTCATTGTCTGCGCCCAATAAACCGGCAATGTTCTACACGCCATGTGTTACTATTGGATTATAATAATAAGTAGCCGAAGCTGTGATTTGGTTAGTTTTCCACTAGATTACACATCTAGAACGACCTAGATATTTTAAGGTGTATCTAGATCTGACGAATACGCTACTTGTGTACTCGCGATCTGGGCTATTCACATGTATTTCATATTAGCGCGCCGGCCCTGTATCGATAGGGCTATTCACTTTTCACGTTCGCTATTCACAGTGGAAGCATTACATATTTGAGCGCGAGTAGTGCATAAGCAGTTGCAGTAGCGAACGGTCAGCACACATACAGTGCTTCTTCCACAACCTTACACACTTCAAGGTCCTATTCGCTACGCCCATAGTCATTTATAGCAACAAACGTAAACAAAGCTCGCACCGTTCACGCACCAAAAACGAAAAAATATTGGAAAAGGGGCGTGGTCAAGAGTCCCGCCCCTAAACACTATCAAAATCAAAAGGTATTTATTTCAAGTAGGCCTTTTCAGGCACTTTCAAAACACTACTGACTCTAGTTGCGCGGTTCCAAAATATAATTGTTATGGAGAAAAAGCGGTAACAAATTCCATGTGTTGGGCTACGCTGAGACAATTTTTATTTTTTTCGTGGTAAATCATCAACTGACCCCGCCCGCTGTAGGTGCAGCGGGAGGGAGTATCAGACTTTTACTGACTAAAACCCACTATGTTCCTCCTGGAGCCCTTTGAGTGCCGGGGTCGCGGTAACTCTCACGAACATCCCGCAGCCCTGGCAGACGTTGGAACCCTTGCCCTGGTAAGTGACGTCACAGACTAGTACACTGACCTGTTAAGGCTGATAAGCTGCGACTTGAGCAGTTTGAACACGATGCGCGCGTCCTCCTCCATGATGAGGCCGGCCTTCGCCATGTCGTTGGCCACCTCCTCGCAGTCGTCGTTCTCCATGTCGAACTCGAACTGGATCGCTTCGTTCTCCTTGTGGGTGTATGACCTGGGTGTAATAACATTAGTATATTAGTACGGTCAGGTATTGAATATGCGTAGAGTAGTCGTGCAGAGTATGCGAGAACGAACTCGTGATTCTGATCTAGGCAGTAAAAAGGGATCTATTAATTTTATATTGATGTCAGTCCAACATGAACCAAAATCAATACTTTTATCGAAAATATAAATGCTGAGGCCAGTAGTAGTGAGAATTACACTATTTGCTGACATTTTTTTTTCTTTTCCTTTGGATAATTGTGTTTTAAATTATGTTCCGCACATAAAAAGTCGCCCGGATCTATTATAATAGGTCCTGGAAGAATTATAAGGGAAGAGAGATACCGCTCTTCGTCGAGTAATGTGTCATCTCAGATTTACAACTACAACAGTTTCACTTGCAGTTGTAGGTACAATTAGAGTGAAGTAGTAGTAAGTGAGACTCACCGTTTCTTAGGATCGATGATCTTCAACCGGAACTGTATCTTGGTGATGTCGGAGGAGGTGACCAGGTCGCGGCCCACGATCTCCAGCCGCAGCCCGATGTCCTCGCCGAAGAACTCATGGTTCAGCAGATCTTTCACTTTTGGCCTGTACATATAAATGGTGTTATTTTTTGGTGGTGACAGATTTTGGGAAGGTTTTAGGGTGGGCCTATGCTACTTGTAAGTGTGGACTAGTGAATAGAGCTGCGGGAGTCTCGGTGTAGTATTATAAAGTATAAACGTGGAAGATTTGCGGGCGGATAAACTATGACACCAGGTTGTATACCAGCATTTGAAAAGAAGAAATAGGTAAAAGATGAAGAGAAGAAAGAACTATAAACATTACATATAATAGTTTAGTATATGACAAACAAAACAATAATTAATACAATGAATACATAGATAGTAATAGATAAAGATCAAAAATTGAGAAAGGTTTTAAAATATTTTCGCGACTTTCCCCAACCTGTACCTGAGATCCAACGGCTAATTATTTACTTACAGAAAGATAGAAATACTACTGAATATAAATACTTTGGATTAATTAGTATCTACGTCCGACAGGTGAATAAAGGATTGTTTAAACAGTTTAACTAACGATTTAATATTTAATGTCTACCGCTAGCTCTTAAAGTAAGACATTTCCGTTGTGGGAAAGAGACACCGCATAACGATAAAGTATATTGCACTGTCTTGCTCCCTCCCTCAATCACAATAATACTTTAAGAAGCTGTGGTAATAAATCTTCAAAAGGTTATGCACTAACTAAATACAATAAGTAGTAGATATTTTCAATTAATATTAGGCACTAACTAAATGTTTAAGTGTAAGCGGTTTTAGTAACCGATACCAGGTAAGTTACCTATATTACTACCGACAGACACACATATAATCTACTTATATTTGAAATAATATTAATACAATAAACAACTTAAAAAGTATGGTATTTTAATAATACGGTGAATGTGGCAAGATTTTGAAGGTTGCAGATGGCTGACAGCAGTATTAGTATAAATTTCGTTCCAGATCCTCTTTTTAATAAACATTCATCAAGAAAACCAGTCCATTCTCAAGAAAAAAATACGTTTTTATACTATTCAAGATTGTTCAGGTGATTTGTATTTGAATACAAGATTCTTTTTTCGGTAGGTACCGTTATTCAGGTTCGGTATGGCGGTAGGTATGTATATGGAGTTATTTATTGTGAAGAACAAAAGCGGTATATAAAATAGCTCGGGTAATGCTTAAACAGTATATTGCCATCAACAACCTCCACTGTTAGCTAAGCTCACATTTATGACACGTCTAACATGAACATTGAACTGTTGGAGTAAGGACAGCAGAACAATATGTGCAGGGAACTGAAACCTTTTATATTATCTTTTATAATTAACTAGCAAACTTCGCAAGGATGTAATACTGATATATTATACTTATAAACCTTCCTCTTGAAACATTATACCCATAAAATCAAGTCCGTTACGAAATTTTAAAGATCTAAGCATACACAGAGATAGACATTCATAATAATAGCGGTCCTGACCGATTTCGGCCACGGCGGCCAGTGTTACTATGACACCAGCCAGCTACGCAGGACATATTATAGTGCACAAGCGTGTGTGCAAACACAGGTGCACTCTCTATTCCTTTACTCACATAGCCCGATGGGACGGTAATCCGACACGACCGGTGAGAGATCAGGCGCAGGACCCACATTTTTACGTGCCTTCCGAAACACGGAAGCTGTGATATTTATTTCTTAAACGCACACAACATTCGAAAAGTCGGTGCGTACCGTGGGGATCGAACTCAAGACCTCTGACTTAGCAGTCCTACGGTCTTGCCACTAAGCTATCACAGCTTCCAAGCATTCATACAGCAGAAAGAGACTTAGTTTTATATTACGTAGTGATAATTAATAAGTTGATAACGATTTACTCACAGGTTAGCCTGACAAAGATAAAAAACTGTTTTTTGTTTTGAAACAAATCTATAACCAAACACACAAACACGTTTCTGACAGAAGTGCTATAAACTTACTGGTACTACACAGATTTCAACGAAATAATCTGTTTTACCTAGTAATAGGTAAAGTTTAAAGGAGTATCTAAAATCACTCGAAAGTGATTTTTACAAAAATTCTCAAAGTCAACAGAGTTAGATGTAAGGAGAGTCCCTACATAGGGTGAACGTCACGTTTCCCGTGTAACACAACCATAGCGCGATTCAGGGACTACGGAACAACGCCATCTATTGACATAAAACAGGATCTACGAAATCGTAACAACGCCATCTATTGGCATGTAAACGCAACTTTGCGAAACATAACTTTAGAAGACATACCAAACTCTAAATATTTTCATGTTTGAGTCAAACAGCCTACAAAAAATTAATTAATAATTATTATTATAAGTTTATCCTGTTTGCAGAAATAAAGTAATACATTTAATTTCTTTGATGCAAGAGTCATTGACATGCTGCGCCGACCCCAAATAATAATTGGGATAAGGGCTGAGGAATGATGATGATGAACAGTCATTAATAAAGGTTTGTCTTTCAGTTCCCTGCACATTTCAGTTAACATAATCTGCTGTTTCACATAAGCGGTCACAAACAAACACTTTGATTTAATTAATGTCTTAATTACCTCAGCCTAGCCCACGTGGCACTATAAGAAGACCATAAGTATTGAATTGCGAACTGTTTTACCTCATATTATTTTAATTATTTAATGCTAAAGATGGTACATACAAGTGTATTGGGCTGGTCGTACAGACACGAACGAGCAAAAATATGTTTATATTCGACCACACAGTTGCAGAAGATTTCTTATGCGAAATTTCTAAAGCTGTTACGAAATATTCTTGATATTTTAAGTGAAGCATAAAATGTTCATTTTAAAAGAGAATTTTACGGTTTTAAAAGTCATTTGATAAAGATTTTCACTTCATATGTTTTATTGTCTACATGTTTTTGCTCGTGGCTATACAACGTCAGCTAAATATTAGTTTAGCTTATCTCGAAAAGTTGAACTTGTTTTTGTTACATTGACTTCTGTTCAAACCATATTTACACAAAACTAACTTGTTTAGCTGGCGTTGAATGACCGATTTAATGAAATAGCCAATCGTGTTGAGAAAAAAAATAATTGTAATCAGCAAAGCCAATATAGTGACAGTTGAAAAGTGACTTATGAATAAATAATTTTTGATATAAACATACATACAGCATGTATATTTGAACGACGGACTTACTGAAGGAGGGTGGTCAGTATTCGATTCTCGTCCCAAATATGTAAAAAAACTATGACCTTAATTTTTCATATAACTATCCGATAAAATACAGTATTTATGAACACAGAGCGCAAAATGCCTAATATCACGCGCTAAACACGTGCCGCCGCTAAGGCAGCGAGCGCGCAAGCCCCCCCGCGCCCCTTGTGATGTCGACGACGAGTGCCGCGCAGTGAAATGCATTTATACCTACGTCGACGTCGGTCACTGACCGCGCATATGTTCGATAAGCGCGAGGGTGTTAAAACGTTGCGAAGTTATTAGGACTTTTTTGGAACGATTTTGTTCGTCATTAATCAGGGTTTTTTTATTGTTTATACGTTTATTGGTGAAGTCTATGCATAAACTATTGGTGGTTTGAATAAGTCCGTCGTTCAAATATACATACTGTATATATTATTTCAAATTACAGAAAACTTGTGTCTTTAAACGAACTTTTACCGTCACATTTATGATTATTTTTGAAGCACGAAATAATTTGGAAGTATATGTTTTACACACGACGTACGTTATATGCGCTAATGTCGTATTTAGACAATACATTAATAAGCGCAATATACACGCGTCTTGTAATTGCGACATCAGTGCGTATAACGACGTGTGCATAGGACTTTAAGTCTTAATACTAAGTGATAAGGTTCAATTTACCTGTCAGTTTTGTTTGGTTTGATACACGATTCGATGATGTCCCGGACTTCAGGTATCGTCACCTTCTCTAAGCTTTGCGGTTTTACACCCTGCGAACATAATGTTATATGTAAACAAAAGACTTTTACGTTTTTTTATGTTCAAGGAACATTAAAACAGAGAGAACTAGAATTACTTTCTGATTTTTATTTTATATTGACTCATGTCGTCTACCAAATACGTAAAATGATTGTTAAAAATTATGGCTATTTGCTCATATTGGATTTGAAAAAACGAGGGCGGACATAAAGACGAGTAAAAATCGATTAGGTTTCATATACAAAGGTCTTCTTCAAATTTGATACGAGTAGAACTGGTAGAAGGAATGACTCCAAAGCGCATCGTCTTTTTTTCTAATTTAAAAGGTTCCGCATGTGATTAGCGGAACTAGTGAAGACCACAATATCTCTCCTTCTACTTATAGAGGTTTCACGTGTGAGAGGCAGGACGAAGTAGTACGGTAGTGTAGTAGTGCGGTAGTATAGTAGTGCACTGACCGAGACAACCTTCTTGTAGATCTGCGCGGGGCCGGAGCACTCGGAGTAGGGGTACTCGCCGGTGGCCATCTCCAGCATGCACATGCCGAACGCGTACACGTCCACAGACTCGTCGTAGTGCTCCTCGTACATCTCCGGGGCCATGAACTCCGGGGTGCCTGCGCATTACGAAGCTTATCAATACTCAAAATATACCAGAATATATGACCCAACGGACTAAGAAACCCCTACATTAGCGTGTTTCGAGCGTCGTAGTCGTGCCAGCGTCCGCGCGACGTCCACCTGACGTCGACGCCGCAGCGACGCGACGCCAGCGCGGCAGCGCGTCGCCGCGGCATCAGTTCAACGTTTTTTGTGAACAAGTACAATGCTCAACGAAATCTACTTGCCCCGCTATCAATTGTAATAGTTCGTTAAATATTCGGTTTGGCATCCGTAAATATCATAAAATAGTTTTTTATTATTTTTTATAATATGTTGACTATACAATAAAATTATCGCTTTCCTGAAATGTAACACTACATAGAGGATGTTCCCAATGTTGACGACGACATTTCCTTTTTCGTTTCAGTAATATCAGCAGCAGTGTTTCTTCGTCGGAATCCATTTTGGCACTGCTTGTACACGACATGAGCGCCCGCTCGGCGTTCGTTCGGCGGCCAGCGCTGGCGGCGCGTCGCCGCGGCAAACACGTAGCGCGGACGCTGGCACCACGACACAGCTCGATACACGCTAGTGTGGGGGGTCTCTAAGCACGCGGACTCGGAATACAGATTGTACACAGCGCATATTGTGTTCAATGACATGGAATAAGCCTGAGTAGCTTATAAATGGCACGCAAGCTGCGTGTTAATCATACATTATTTTTTCATTCTGGCGGCTGTTTCCAGAACTGTTACAAAGGAATCTTTGTTATTCAAACTAACATGAATATCAGTACAGCCTTATTCATAAACCATTACAGAAATCATAGATTCATCGTATAAAGAAAGAGTGAAGTGATTACACATACCTATAACGGATTTAGCAAAGCTCCTGTTCTTGAGCGTGGCGAGGCCGAGGTCGCCGATCTTCACGCTGCCCGTCGTGCCCGTGATGAAGATGTTGTCGCATTTCAGATCTCTGGATACAACAAAACATGTTTTATGTTAGTTTATCTTTATTCAGAAGACAATTAATTGAAAACCATTGCTCGTTTTGTGACCTTTAGAAAATAATTTTGAAGGTGGATAGGTTTTGTAGCGCATCAAAAGAGAGTCTGACTCTCTCGCTTGTCAAACAAAAAGTCATTTATTTAAATTAGGGTACAATGTACGTTGAAACGTGTTTGAATGTCAACATGATAATACACAGCACCCCATCACCCACCCTTCACCGTTTCCTTTGCTTTCGCTACGGGAGAAGAAAGGCTGCGTTAGCTCATGATTAAGGACTCCGGTTGGGTCCGCAACTAGTCGGGCTATCCCCATAACTACGCTTAAGTAAACCGTATACAATATAATTATCTCAGGATAGGAATACGCCCAGCAGTGAGCTTGATGGACTGAGCCTATTATAAAGTATGTACTGTTTTACAATAGCAATTAAAAAAAATCTCGACTTTTCTTGTATCAAAATTGGAAAACCTCATAGCACGATTGTCTTTACCCCATTATTTACGACTTAGTATTGTGTATAACGCACCTGTGTATAATGGGCGGAGTTCTCGAGTGTAGAAAATTAAGCCCTTTTAGAATTTGGCGACACCACGACTTCAGCACTTTCGGGTTGATCCGCTTAAACCGCCGGAGATACCTAAAACAAATAAATAACTAATTAGTTAAAGTCCGAAAACAAATGCTTTCAACCTAAATTGATTATTGGTTGGTTATTGAGACAATACCAAAATGCCAACTGGATAAGATCTTGCCTGGAATATTTGGCAATCCTATTACAATCCAGTGAAATGCTAGCAGAAAACGAATTCACAAAAAAAAACCTCTTCAAAACAGATTAACACAACACCCATATTCCCTTAAATATGAACGACTTGCCAGTCTACTCCAAAAATAAAGAGATCTTTAGGGTATAGTGATCTTCCACTTGCATTGCGAACAGTCTTTTGTTATAGAGACAAAGAAACGCAAGCGAGTCTACTCAGATTTAACTTATGTTAGATCTGAGTAGACTTTTTATAGGAACCACTGAGGGAAAGAAAAATTCCTTAAAGCTAAGTAAGTAGTGTGTAAGTAGTGTACTGACGCCTTGAGCGTGCCGCTGAGCATGAGCTCAGTGATGAGCACGATGTTCTTCTTCTTGGCGACGGTGCCCTCCCAGTAGTTGTAGAAGCGCACGATGTTGGGGTGCTGCAGCTTCTTCAGCATGTCCGCCTCCTCGCGGAACCGGAGACGCTCCGTCTTGTTCAGCTTTTTCTCCTGGAGAAAACATTGTTAGAGAGAAATTAAACAGTGTTATATGTAAGTGCTAAGCTGTGAGTTACCATCATCTCTTGAAACAAGATAATTGCAGTTGTGGAAGAGAATTTCAAAACGTTACTGCGCAACTAGAGTCAGTATAGTTTTAAAAGTCCCTGAGAAGGTCTACTCGAAATAAAAACCTTATATTTAAGAAATTTCGCTAAAGCTGAATAGCGCTTTTTAGCGTTACGCTCCATTACTTCAAGAGATAGGCTTACCTAAAGAGATGGACACCCTGTAGACTGTTTTTTATTTTCTCTATCTAGTAGCTATAAACGACTGTTTGAACAATAGTTGTTGTTGTCTGTGTTTAGCAAATTCAATGCCCATTAGAATACAGACAGGCATCCACTATTACCTACATTAACTGCCTACTACATATTTTCGAGGCAGAAAGGTATTTTCTGAGGTACACTAGCTACTTAAATACTTATTTCTACTATCGCACAGTAGCAGTACTAACCAGCAATTCGCACCAGGCCACAGCGACGCCGGTCTGCGTGTCGAGGCCGTGGTACACCGTCTTAAACGAACCGCGACCCACCTCCTTGTCGTACTTGAAGAACCTGGGAAATGGATTTAGGTCTAACCAATTATGAACTCTATAACAATCGACTTAAATGTTATATTCATTAAGCCGATTGCTGTCGAAAAAAAAAATCACTTTTTGGTACATTAAAGTTGCAGAAAAATGTTTAGCCCAGTCAAAATGCCGTATTCAAAAACGACACTGAATAAAAAGTCGATGAAACGGAATATAAGAACTTGTGGTTCTTGAATATGGCTGTAAGCCTTAGGTCAGGGCTAAGTCTTACACGGGGAACGAACCCGCGACACGTCTCGCACTGTGGTAATTGACGTGGTTGTCTATACCACTCGGCTATACGTACAGTCAAGTTGACGGTCCGACGGACGGACGGACGTTTTGAGTAAAGTAGCCCAGTGAGCTGACCTGCCACAAGGCGAGACCCCGATGGGTTCCTCCTCGTCCTCCTTGTCGTCCTTCTGCTTGTCCTTCTCCTCCAGCTTCTCCAGCTCGTAGATAGGACCGTACACGAGGCCTGGAATTAATGACAACTCTATTGTTAACAGTTGGATTTATGTCTCGAAAGTAACACCGTGTTATGACCAAGTCAGCAGCCGAATTTAGGCATTATGTGAGCCGCAGTGTGAACGATACATAGACGATACTTCTCGACACAATACTAGATAATATAGCGTAATAACATATTGTAAGGACTGAACGCAAAAGTGAAAAAGTGAATATAATCAACTGCATAACGCTGTTGGCGGCTGTTGATTGTACGTTTAGTTTCAACACGGCCTAAGAATAGAACTTTTATAGGACGACTTTTTTGTCTGTTAGCCTGTTTTTCGTAGTGTATTATGGAATATTACCGTTCTGAGGTTCCTGCGGCTGATCTTCGCCGGAGGCGTCTGTTTTCGATATTCGTTTTTCCGTCGCTGTTGCTATTTCGATGTTTTCTTCCTGGAAATTTAAATACTCGTGAAACTTCTTATGCAATACTTAAGAATAGGATTATTGACAAGAAATATCTGAACTTGGCTTTCGACTTTCTGAGACCGTATTTCTGAATAGTCTCTTACTAATCACCTCGGTAAATCTAATTGTAACATTCGATCACTAGATGACGCTTACGTCGCCGTGTAACTTTCATCCCAGGCTACTGAAAGGCTGATCAATTGAATCTGCAGTGAAATCAACTGATCAGCCTTTCAGTAGCCTGGGACGACGTAAGCGCCATCTAGTGATCGAATGTTACAATCGGCTGATCAATTAAATCTGCTGTGAAATCAACTGATCACGACTGGTTGGTTGCCCACAATCTCTTACAAACAATTTTTTGTGCAGCGTTTGAGAAACCAGGAATTAGTCTGCAATCTTAATTTGCACCACACATTTAACAGCTTAATTGATAAAGCAACTGTTACATTTATCTATGCTATTCGCTTTATATATTGTAAGCACTTACCAGATCCTGTTCGGAGATGAAGGCATCGTCCTCGAGGCGCGCGACGAGCTTGTTCCCGCTGTCGTCCAGCTCGGGGTCGCACAGCGCGCCCTGCCCCGAGCTGCGCCGGTGGAACCCGCCCACGCCCACGCCCACCACCGGCTGGCTCGCCTGCGACAACAACACAACTGTTATTAATATCAGCGATATAAGGTTAATTAGGCTTTCATAGAACAATTTTTGACATACTAGAGAAAAAGATAGAATAAGTGACGAATCAAAGAAATATGAATGAAAAAGAAGTAAATGATAGTGTGATGTCTAATAGGGGAGAACGGGAGAAAAAAACATGTTGCGCTGATCCCAAGTAGAATGGGATAAGGGCAGGAAGATGATGATGATGAAGTGAGGAATCAGAGGGAAGGTCTATAGCCAGCAATTGGTGATATCAGGCTCACATAATGATAAAGATGATAAATACACACATTTTGACATAGACGTGTCTTAAGGTACATTTCCGTATAACAGATTATAGACCGTGCACAGAGCGACTGCCTTCAGAAAGAAAAAATGTATGACGCCACAGAAATGCACATTTAAATAGACCAAAACTTTACCATGGCGACGACCATCTTATTCAATGTACAAAAAACGACTGTCAAAACAATATCATCTTATCATAGTGTTGCAAATTGTGATATGTATTACACAAGCCACAAAAACATCCTGCAAATCCATGATTAATATATATAAATAAATATCCAAGGACTTATAGTAATCGTTAGAAACCGCTTGTTGCTATACAAAAATCATCAAAACAGGTATTGAGATTACAATAGATGAGCGCATTTCTTACGTTGCGAGATGTCTAGTAGTGATAAATGGAGATAGTGATCTGATATACACAAACAGGTGTAAGAAACACAAATATATAAACCGTGATAACTTGGCGATTGATAACCGTATGAATGAAAATATGAAATGCTGAATAATGCGGTTTTCGTCAGCAATGTTGTGATAAAATCACAGACATACGTCTTCGTAATTGTGTAATCAAAAGATAAAAATCGTAATTATAACTTAATTAGTTAGATTAGATTTTTCACACGGAATTTTACTATCGAGTAAATATAAAGTTACTAGGCAACTTGGATAGGTATTATAATAATAGCAGCCTATAAATGTCCCACTGCTAGGCACAGGCCTTTTTACTCTATAGGAAAGATTTTAGCATTGATCACCACGCTAGCTCACTGAAAATTAGCGATTTCAGATTGCATTATTTGAAGTCCAGGTTTTCTCGCTATGTTTTCCTTTAACATTTGTCAACAGTCTTAGAATTATTAGGGAAGTACAACTTTGAAAAAGGTCACATTGGTACATGTGATACCTGCATTGGGATCGAACCTGCTTAGCTTATGAATGTCTTACTGTATAATTATGCAAAGTCTCTTCCCATTTAGGGAAGGATTGAGCATTAACCACCACTTTTGCACACTACGAGCGATTCCAGACTTTAATTTGGAATTTAATTTTCCTTAAAATATTTTTCCTTCATTGTTTGGATGACACAAACAAAGCTAAATAAAAAAAATAGACCAGTCATATAGGCCAAAAACTGTCCTACATTTCGATGTCACCGATTTTTTACTAATTAGTACGGTCCACGTGCAGTAGCGCTATTAATATGACAACAAAGTCAAGCAAACACCATAAAATGTATAAACTAACCCATTTACATCGGTTAGCGGTAATCATTTGCATATTAAGATAACCGTTATGGCAGTCTTATATTTTCTGCTCCCTTTTAATGTAGGAAAAGTTTTTCTAAGGAAAACAAAGTGATTATCATAAATGATCTCATACCAACAGTAGCTGAGTCTAAAAATATGATGGTCTAATAAATTTTTATCACGTATTATTATGGTAAAATTCTGTGCCTCGAATAATTTTAATAAAAATTGTATATGGCTACCTGCTCCAGCTAAAATTACTAAAACTGCCCGACCTAATTGAACGACAGTAGTTTGGTTTTGGCAAAAATAAGATTTTGTGGAGTCCTACGACCGAAGACAGACGGACATATAAAAGAGCCGACATAATGATAGTTAAAATGATGAAGGTTTCACCACCTTGAATTAATAAAAAGGCTACGTTTATCAATGATAACTGACACGAAGCTGAGAAAAGCTTTAAAACATATTTTAGGCAGCAACCGGATCTTATTCGCGATGTAATTCGAAAATAATTTTCTTCCAACGTTTCGGCCGATTTGCACCGACCGCGGTCCCATTATATTACATCCAATTACATCGTGAATAAGACTGTTTAAAATATGTGTACAAGTCGCGAAATTTTTTTTTATTTAAAATCATTTAAGCTTTTTTTTCAATATAATCATGAGATCAACAAAACTTTGTGTAACTTATATCTAAACTCGCCAAATTGTTACGTTTGAAGGCGACATTAAAACATTACACTACTGTATTTAGACTGCCATGTATAGTAAATAAGTCACAAAAGGTGTTGTTACTCACAACGCTGGTGGTGAGCGAGTTGAGCATGTCGAAGGTGTTGCTCTGCTGCGTGTGGATGATGGCGAGCGCGTTGTACGGCCGCGGGCCCAGCACCGGCGCCTTCATCACCCCCACCTCGCTGCCTACTACCACCTGCAAAACAAACATACATCTCATCATCATCATCATCATAGTCGATTCCGCATAGTTTGGGGATCGTAACCATCATTAGTCCCTGTCAGCTTTGTGGTCGGGAAGGGACAATTTTCTCCACGTGCTCCTATCAGCAGCAGTTGTATAGCTTCGTATAAGTAGACTTGCAGATAATGAAAGATTGTAACTTATAACAATACTGATTTTAATAATGTATAATAATGTCCGGACCGATTTCGGCCACGGCGGCCAGTGTTACTATGACACCAGCCAGTTACGCAGGACATATTATAGTGCACAAGCGTGTGCGCAAACACAAGTTCACTCTCTATTCCTTTTACTCTCATAGCCCGGTGGGACGGTAATTCGACACGACCGGAGAGAGATCAGGCGCAGGACCCACATTTTTACGTGCCTTCCGAAACACGGAAGCTGTGATATTTATTTGTAAATCGCACACAACAGTCGAAAAGTCGGTGCGTGTCGTGGGGATCGAACTCAAGACCTCTGACTTAGCAGTCCTATGGTCTTGCCACTAAGCTATCACAGCTTCTTTTATTATTGATTTTAATAAATTACTATTTCAACCCTCTTCCCCTTTCCAAAATTTTTGCATGCCCAACAGGGTCCATATTGATCTTAACTTACTTTATTTTTTACCGTCTCTGTAACATATGGAATGCAATAAATAATTTGAGTTTGAAGATTGGGTTTAGTCACACCATCTTGCAGGAACACATACTTAAGAATTGGGTTTCGATGACCCCAACATTTTTTTGTAGTTACATCACATAGCTATTAAACCCTGTATGTCCTACTTTAAAATGATTGCGTCTTTAAATATTTCTGGCCATGGCACATTGGTTTGAATGCAAAATTTTCCTTAAAGCTTAATGCAGGTTTCAGATTTAATAAATAATGTTTCTCTCCTTCTTCATGACTTACAGAGCGCTAAATATCTATGAATGAGAGATACCAATAGATAATAAGATAACAGAGTTAAAACAAAACAGGAAATTACAACTTACTGAGAGGACACAGTGTTTGGAGTACTCGTCTTTTTCTCTCATATTTGATTTTTTTTTTCGTGTGAAATCATCAAATGACCACGCCCGCTGTGGGCGCAGTGGGAGTGTCAAACTTTTATCTACTGACTAAAACTCACTACGTTCCTCCTGGAGCCTTTTGCGTGCCTTTGTCGCGGTAACTTACGAACATCCCTGAGTATATTTGATGGTCTTATATTACACCTACAATTTCAAAGTCCAAAAATAAGTATGTATGTACCTTGAATGTCTTTTCCTTCCCGTGCACGGTCTTCTCCTTGGCGGGCAGCACGGTGGAGGAGTCGAGGTGGTGCGCCGTCGGCTGCGAGATCTGGTGCCCGTGGCTGTGCAGCCCTGATGTCATCTGGAATTCATTGGAAATACGTTATTATTAGGGTTTAACAGGAAACTGAAGCTTGACGAATTGACGTTGTAATTGGTATTGATATATTCGACTTTAAAGCAGAAGAACTCAATGATAGTGTGACGTCTGATAGGGGAGAATGCAAGAAAAAAACGTGTTGAACCGACCCCAAGTAAAATGGGTAAAGGGCAGGAAGATGATGATGAAAGCCGAAGAACTCAAGACGCTTTCATTAGGAATATATCCATAGTATTTGATCATCAACTTTGAACAAATATGTGTAGAAACGAACGTAATACTCGAGACATCCTAACTCTTAATTTCCAGAAAAAAAATTGACCAAACAATCGAAAGTAAAAGAAAATAGAGAGAAGAACAGTTCTACAATACACAAAATACATAATTGTATATCACAGACATCCTATCCTTAACAGTTATCACTTATTAACAATCTCAGTTCAGGACATTTCCTATACCAAATACATCTAAATGTTATTCATGAAGGCTTGTTTTTGGCACCGCTTAGACGCCGTATAAGAAACAAAGCTAGTGGGAATTAATGCGAACATTATATTTCAAAGGCAGTTTGTGTGTCTAATCTATATGTAAATTATCACGTGTCTATCTATTTAGGGGTTGTAGAGTGGAAGAATTAACAATCATATTTATATGAATTACTAGCTGTTGCCCGCGACTTCGTAGCTCGTACTTATTAGTATCATAATATAGTACTCACCGAGAAACAAAGAAAAATGTGACAAAATATTGATTTTGACTGATGATTCTCAGACCGAGTGAACATGCATGTATAAAGATATGTAGAAAATAACCTTTTGATTTTATGTGATTTCTATTAGCATAGTGAGAGACAAAAATTTCACAGAAAATAAATTGAAAACAGTTGTTGGCAATAAAAGTATTGAATCTTGATTTATTGAATGAAAGTATTACTCTAATCCTTTATTAGTCGTAGAATTGAATGAAAGTTTAAAACTACCGTTGATTTATAGGGGACATCATCCAATACAAAACCGCAATTTAATTTCGAAACTTTATAACTCCAGAAAAAATCTTAACATACCAATATCACCAAACACAAAATATTTTCACTTTCACTTCAAAAAGGTCACTAAATCCACTCATTAGTCTGAACATCACTTCTTGCAAAAATTAAATTTAAAAAATAACTCGTAGCGGAAAAGCGCGCGTAACGCACAGCGCTCGTTTCAAAACAAACAACAATGAATGAATGAGTAATAATATATCATTCACGACACGCCACAGACTTCGTGTGCATGAAGTATGAGGATAATAACACAGTATAATATTATAAACAGTATGACGACTTCAGATAGGAACGCGTGGAAGAAGAAGACATGCTGCACCGACCCCAAATAATAAATGAGATAAGGACAGGGGAATGATGATGATGACTTCATATAAACGGCTGCAATGCGAGTTATGATTACGCTTTCGGATCGTGGCATCCGCTAATAATCGAACAGGTGGCCAGCCCTATCTCTGTAGGTATTTATTTTTTAGCAACTGCCGAGTCTTGTACAGTCTCTACTGTATTTTCTTACACTGTGATAATAGTGACGAACTAATCTCCGAATGGCAGTTGATAACGCATGACGTGTGTAGTGATGTAATGTGCCAGAACTATGTAAAATGTCCGAACTATAAACACGGGTGGAATGCGACACCTGCGGAAAACTTCGACATACTAAACTAATGGTAACACCTGACTTCTGGTGGAGCGAGTAAGACTTTGGAACCGTGAAAGGAAACAAAACAGATGTTTGCTGACATACATACAATACAATGGAGGGATTTCTGAAAAGTTAACGGGAAATTCCATTTCCGTCAAATTACTGACGTTTTTTCTAATATTTTTCATCACCTTTATTAGGTATAAAATTTTTGGAAAAAATAATTGCTCACTTAGACAAACAAGGAAAAGGGGTGTGTATTATCGCTATCTCCGAAAAACAATTAGGAGTCATCAAATTATGAAGTTCAGATAAGCGTATACACACGCAGTGGTGCACGTCCGCACGCATTTAGATGCGTTGGGGTAAGCACGCGCGCAAGTCAAACTACAATCAACAGCATGTCATAGAAACCCGGTCTTCTAACATCCCGATTTATATTTTCGGTATTTCCCAAATCTTCGCAATTTCGGAGTTTTAGAAACAAAGTTTATAACATGTTTTGTTTTTGTAATGCCTCATAGACAAATAAATCATTATCATTAAATAGTATAACACAAAGTCGCTGTCTGTCTGTTCGCTTAAATCTTTAAAACTACGCAACGGATTAAGAAGCGGTTTTTATTAATAGAGTGATTGAAGAAGAAGGTTTAATGCACAGGTGACAGTATTTCACCCGTGCAAAGCTGGGGCAGTTCGCTAGTATTTAAATAAAAGCTAGGCATCGGAAAGACACGGACAGAATAGTAAGACCAATGGTTCAATAAAATGATTTGCTCCATGGAACTGGAATGAACTAGGGATTACCCTATCTCAGCCGCTAAGTATAGATACAGAATGCATAATTAAGATAACACAACAGATAATGGAGAAAAAAATAATTAGCCTAAGACAGAACCCGGAATTCCCCGTTCCCAAATATATTTAACAACAATCCATTACAAGCCGACACACAGACAGACAGTTAAGGTCGACAACATAATGTTTACAGTAATTATATTTATCAGCTTACGGATTTCGGTGTTACAAGATGCACTCGCATGGACGATGCGACGGTCTAATAGATTCTAAGTTTAACAAATCCGCGTCTAGACTTAAATGGCTAAAATAGCAACGTAAATATACTCGGAATATAAATAAACTAGTTTATAGACGCGACTCCGTTCGTTCTCGAGCGGGAGGCATTGAATGATTCGAATTGTTTGATCAACGCTTTGGTGATTGTATTTTGTCCATTTGAAGACATTAGTCTTTAAATGTCCCTTTTCTATTATTCTACTGGCGACCCGTCTCAGCTTTGCAAGGGTGAAAATGGTGAAATGCTAATATATACATATAAACCGTCACTTGAATCACTCTATCTATTAAAAAAATCGCTTCAAAATCCGTTGTGTAGTTTAAAAGATTTAAGCGGAAAGCAAACACAGCGACGGCGACTTAGTTTTATATTATTACGTAGTGATGAAAATTTTATGGTTTGTCTACATTTTACACTACATACCAGATAATAATAATAGGCATATTTAATGGGGAGCATAAAATATATTATTGGGACCAATTTTTTACAATGAATATTATGCAGTTGGCACGTGGCGTTCTTTCTAATTAATACTATTTAGGATAGTTGTGTCAAGTAATCAGATAAATTGTCAAACTCATTCATACGATTTATCCGCCCCCTTTATTAATTTCTGGGAATGCGAAAAAGTTACACAGGTAATACAAATATAAAATAATAAATAATAAGGACTTTTTAATCAGCTTTTAGCTGCTTCAAACATCTTGGGATTTTCAAGGGAAAAAGCGGACTTTTTGTGACATAGGAAAATATGTAGGACGAACAAACTACAAAATCTCATATTTTGGTTGACAATAGACGGATACATCTAGAAACTATTCCACCAAACAAGTTGTAGATAAGATTATCAGGATCAGATTAGACGTCCTTAGAGCGACCTGCTCCGAAATAGATATCAGCTTAGTATCCTCACATTATGCATATTACGTCAACATATTTAGGTAATCGTTAACCAATAGATACATACAATTTTCAAACAAGTTTCTAGTTTTAATCTATATTTTTCTTTCTAGAATATTGTTCTATTATCGATTAAAACAATATATTGGAAATACACCTCTTTTTGTTGGTTCGATAATAAATCATCTAAGTAGTTCTCAGTGCTTGTCATTAATTAATTATTTTTTGGGCTTCTCGTGAATCAGTCCTTCAGAAACCGGGAGGGAGTTATTCGAAAACACTACTGCATTTCCAAACTATGTTTAGCAAGGGTGTAGCAACTAATTCTTCTAGTAAAATTAATTTGACTATGCAATTTGAACCCTCAAGATATTTCAAGTAATGACCAAAAATATTACAATTCATGATCCTTACGTCTAGCTCTAGCTTAGTTAATACTATCTGGTTTTCTTCTATTAAACTGCAGTTCGAAAACCTTTTTTTAGCAGTCTGATATTTTTACATGATACCTATTTGATAAGATCTTATAGAACGAAAATTTTGTATCTCTTTGTAGTTTTGTTTTCAATCAATAACACCTTTATCGAGATGCAAATCTTTTAACCCAAAAAATACATTTGTTTTGCAACAAGTTTACGAAAAATCTATTATTTTATCTCTTCTAATATTGCTATCGAGGACAAGTATTTGTTATGAACGAATTGTCAAATTGTTTTGTATGTCAAGTGTCTATATTCAAGGGGATAAATCTTCGAGTATCTAGTAAATAGAGTTAAAACATTCGTAGAGTAAAATATTTACTTCCTCAGCTTGCCTCGTTTTATTTAATTTGTCACAATTTCTTAGAACGAAATGTAAACAAATATTATTAGAGGAATATTAGCGGAATTCTTACCGCTGCGGGTTATATATAAATGACGTATAGGCTTGTGACGTCATGTTGCTTACAATGTGCCTAACTGCAGGCAGATTCGACTAATATGTACAATCGGAAACAAAAGTGTCTATTTGAAAGGCCTGTTGGTCTAGTGCTTAGTGGCCCTGACTGCTAAACTAGAGGTCGCGGGTTCGATCCCCACCCAGGACAAATGTTTGTGTGATAAGCACGATCATTTGTCTGGGTGTAATTAATTAATTTAGAAGTATTTAAGTATGTTTATCAGTAGTTTAGTACTCATAATACAAGCTCTGCTTAGTTTGAGACTAGATGGCGTTGTGTGAAAGTTGTGGAATATTTATTTACTATTCCACTAGTCTTTTGTTGTTAACTACATTATACATAGTTCCTGATAGATGAATTTTGTTATTTTAAGCACTCCTCTCTGAAAGTCTGAAACGATTCCAGTTTGGAAAATCTGATTCATAATTGGATGACCTAATGACTAAGCCATCGCACTTGAAATGAAGTTGGAAAGGCGATTAGCTTTTGTGATGTACAGCTTTTCAGAAACCGGGAGGAAATTACTCGAAAACACTACTGAGTCATCAAAACATCTGATAGGCGATTACTCGTAGTAAATTCTTGTAATGAAATTATTTTATGCAACCACATTCCACAAGAAACTTGGTGAATAATGAAACTTTAATCAGTATTTTTATGACGCTCACCGAAATTAACAACAATAGAAAGAAGAAAGAAAGAAAAGTTTACGTAGCCGAAACTAATTTGCAAATAACACTTCAATAGTACAAAACAAAGTCGCTTGCCGCGTCTGTCTGACTCTATGCTTACTTAGATCTCTAAAACAGATTTTTTTATCGATAGAATATTTAAATAGGAAGGTTTATATGTATAAATTAGTATTGCATCCCTTCGAAGCACGGGCGGGTGGCCTGTACTACAGTATAATGTATTCAGTTATTTAACTTGGCCGTTTTTAATAAATAAATGCCTACAGTCGCGCGGTACGTAACAGGGATAGGACTTCCTACCTACAGCACTTTAATTACATCATACTTTATACTGTATATATTATTATACTGTGCTTACAATATATATTTTGTTAATACTAAAAACTATCGAAATAATTCTGTTCGTCCATCGACACTAAACTGTTAGACGAGGACATCGACAAATTAAAATCCAAGAGTTTTGTCGGTATTTGTACTTGGCTGCAAGTAGAACTAATATGTCGCAGTCAATATGTAATGAGCATACAACAATACATGTTACGGGGTGGCCGATATAGTACTCGGTTCTTGGAGTAAACGTGCGTCATACTATGCTATGCGTGTTTACATAGTGCTGGCATTTTATACTTATTATATAAGTTGGGAAGGTTTTATGAGGCTTATTGTATTTATTTTACGCAACTATATCAGAACAGGACGGTTAATGATTTATAAATAGGCTTATGGAATATATGGAAAGAGGCCTATGCCCAGGAAAGGGTTATTCAGGGATGATGATAATGAAATATCGACATTTAGCTTAGCGATATATGTCTTATAAGCTTCCGTCTTCTGGAAAAAATTAAGTTCTACTTTAGTCTTTCATTAGAATTGCTTCTTGCTGAATGACTGATCAAGAAAGGCCATTCCTAAATTCAGGATTAACTGAATTCCGTAAACAATTAGCTGATGCCTGCGACTTCGTCTCCGACGCAGTCGGTTAAAAAGTAGATTATGTATTAACCCAGGGTGTCAGCTAACTCCATACCAAATTTCATCCAAAATCCAGACGTTTGAAAGTGAAAGAGTAATAAACACCCATCCATGCTTACAAACTTATGCGGTAATAATTAGTCTCCACCCTTAGTTACTTTCTTATCATTTAAGCTTTAACCAATTAAGCTCCACATGAATTGACTAATACTAAAAAAACAATCGATTAATCTAGTTAAGTAAATGAAAAGCATCATACTAAGCACGTGTTTGCGGTTGACATCTATTTGTTACATTGACTGACACGACGGTTGGATTGTGGTAAAAGATCTAGATTGTATTGTTTTAAGTCAGTATTGACGTAGTAAAAAAACCTGAATGAAAACATTACCAACTACTTGTAATATAGGTATAGGATTTTTTTTTGGTTAGGAAGTATTAAACTACTCAACTACTACTAAAATTAAATTCTACTAAAAGTAATTAGTTCAAAATATTGGCTTTTACTACAGGCCTTCTTGAAATGCTGTCTAGAAAGGAGAAATAATCAAAACTAACAGTCTTTTTTTGGATTTCTTACGTATTCTAAGATCTGTAACATCATTATTTTCCTGTGCTTATCCTATTGTAGGTACCTACTTGAGGTCGGAGCTACACGTATCAATAATAATACTAGCCTATATACGTCCTAAAGCTACGCACAGGGCCCTACTCATATAAAGAAGGTTTGAGCAATGATCACCACGCTAGCTCACTGCGGATCGGCAAAAAATCTATTACTCTTACATAGACTACATCAACCGAATCATGAAGAACACTATCATACGCTACATCGCTATAAACGCAAGACCAATAAACTCTCTTGTATCAAGGCTAGCCATTACACAAGCATTACATAACTAGCCTAAAATCTAGGCCCAGACGTACCGCAGAGCCTAGTAAATCCAATAGCCGCAGTCCGCGGTGACGTCACACCCGGCTATTTATTATTTACCTAGGTAGGTATAGAACACCCTAGGGCACGATACTGTGGTAGGCTAGTAACCTATTTAAGGCTAAAACTGTTGTGTTTAGTTTTATGCGGGAAAGGGAAATTGAACTGGCTGAAGCGGAGTGTTTTAGACATTTTGAACGAACTTTTGAAGTCAGTTGGTGGAAGAAAATTTTGTTTTCGTTGTTTTAGTGGCGATTTACAACAGCTTCGTCGTTCAAGTCGTGACCGAAAATGCATGATGGGCGAATTCTACAATATTACATTCTATAGTCAAAACGATAATCGACTTTTTTCTCAACCAAATAAAACGAAATAAAGAAATTTATGTTAAAAAGTCTAACGGGATAATTAGACCTGCGAATGATTCGCCAATACCTAGTAATTTAAAAAAGTCTGTACTCTGAAACTTTCAAGTGGATATAGATAGATACTATTTCAGTATATAAATATCGATATTCATTTGTTAAAAGCCTGGTTCAATAAATCTATGTTTTGGTTAGGGTCAATTACCTCAGACTACCTATCTACACAAAAGAACACTTTTATCGTACTTCCATGATATATAAAACTGTTATCGAAAATATATCCAAAATGTTCAGATGTCTTTATAGATGGATGTTTGTTACCCATTCACATTAGAACAGTTTACTGGATCTAGATAAAATTAAGCAAGCAAGACTTCAGTAACAGACTTCCTGATAAAGAATATTTTCTCACAATAGCGTGCAATACGGTCAAAGACAGCACTAGACATCGCCTTAACAGTTATTTTTACAGACATTTTACGAGAAGTGCATTGGCAAAATATTGAATCACGATTCTCATGATTAAGTATCAAGATAAGGATGCATATTAAATAAATAAACAGTTTTACTGTTCTATGACTCAAATATACATGTCATATCGGAACCTAAAGACGTAATTTAATGTGGCATAAACAAAAATAAAGGATATAAATATTATTAATAATGTGCTTTGAGATAAAGACTTTTAAATAAAGATAAACATTTGTTTGTGGGAGTGTCTAAATATGACTATAGTTGATCAGATTGAGACAGATCTGGGGGGTGTGTCATATTTGGACAGATCAAAAAACGATGCAATGTTTGCCGAAATAACACGGATTGGTATTAAGACATCGTCTTACTCATATACCTATCTTAGATATTACTGATATTGGTCTAAAACCTAGCACGCGGCGCCATCAGCTCATTGCCAAGAGTGCTACAAAACACGAGTACCCTCAAAAGTCCTCAACAAAAACTGTACCTTGTCCCACTTCGACTGTATTCCGGGACAAACAGAGTACCAAGTGTTCCAAGTGGCCGGCAATGTGAGTGCAATCACAACAATCTTACGATAAACCCATTGACATCACAGCTGCAAACTTCGAATCAATCAATATTACAAGTGTATGAAAAGAATTTGTCGATACAAATATTTGCGTAGTATAATAAATTTGTATTAGGTCACGTTTGACTAGAGATGAGTCGAGTGTTTAGTGTGGGTCGTGCCGTAAATTCGGCTCTTGATCGGAATATTTCGGCTTTTATATGAAGACTGGGCAGGAATGTGAGAGAAAACGACGAAAATATTTAGGCTATCCCAACGGACATCCCAAGGCTCTCGAAGTAATTGATCCGGTGAGAAGGCAAAGAACCGTTTACGTAGAATTCCAATGAACTAAAAAAGGGTTAAGCGTATGGTCTTCAGGGGTTAATACTATTGGGTACGTTTTTGAAGAGAACACAAAGAAGGAAAAGCTAACAAATTTGTATTGTATACTGTAACAAAAACCCGAACAAAAATATGTAAAATACTCGAACTAAATAAAAGAATAAACCGCAATCGTTAGGTACACCTCTACACCTATTGTTTTCCAAAAAACGTCATGAGGTCACAATGTATTTTGGACAGCATACAGTATACACTAACAAAAACTCGATTCATAATCATTTGAGTTGTCAGAAACGTATTTACACTCAATAAGTTGGTTCAGCGTGACGATGTGAATTTTGACACATCTTAAGTGATTCAATTGTAAATTTGATCGTGGTGTGAAAAGTGCATAATTATGTAACTCATTGAGACAAACGTAAATAATGGTATTTGTTATTTATTGTAAACACAAATCGAATTATAAGACGTCGGCACAAGATGCAGAACAAAATTCAAAAACAAAATAATATTTTGTTGGGTTTAAAGTTAGTCAATCAGATTTTTATGATATTTATATCAAAATGAATAATTGAATTGAATTGAATATAAAATTTAACTCCGTAACGTACTAGAAACTGGAATAGATCTATAACTACGCATCGAAAAAATATTATGGTTTATTATATTATTAGTACTTATGTA
Source organism: Chrysodeixis includens (assembly GCA_941860345.1). NCBI lineage: Eukaryota > Metazoa > Arthropoda > Insecta > Lepidoptera > Noctuidae > Chrysodeixis > Chrysodeixis includens. The sequence goes on along the minus strand of OW796117.1, from coordinate 1,644,944 downwards.
TGCGTCCTCAATTACGCAATTAAATGTATTTTCTTTCTTTCTTCCTTTCTTCTATTTAAAATATAAAACATAATATGACAAAATCAAATATTTACCCTGCACAGATCACATAAAGTCGTGAATGCTTTCCCCATATTTACACACCAATACTTTACTCTTAAATACTACCAAATCACAGAAGCACATACACACTACGTATCCCTTATACAACAACCACTTCTTAAAGTAATTGGACAAAAGAAAACAATTGCCGAACAACTATCTCCAGAAAGAAAAGAACTGAAAATTTTCGGAGATCTTGGTAAGTCCATAGTTTTGATAAGACTAATGCATGTCAAATCCCGCACAGATCAAAGCCGGCCCGTCACTGGAGTCCATACAATCCAAGAGCTCAATTGACCCAGCTGAGGTCCGCCCACGCGCTTTTGTTGTCTAATTAAAATTGCATTGGGTTAAATGCGCCATTTTTATGACGAAATTTCTTTTGAGAAGTGTTGGTAAAATATTTCAATTGTTTTAAAGTCGGTAGGACTTAGAGGAGTCAAGTCTTGCTTGTATATTCAATGGTCCTTTTTTTCAGAACTTTATTGTTAAAGAAAACCAATATCGTTTAAAGAAAAACGGGCCTTGGATTGTTTTTTTGTCAGGCCAAATGACACACTTATTTAAGCACACAGTATTTCTTATAAAAAATATAACAAACGTTTACTTTTTCCGGCAAAACATACGTAAATTAAATACAAAAAAAGTCCTCGTTTTACTCCTTTAGTCACATTTTCCTTTTGGAACATTAGAACATGCCTCAAGCCACGTAGAATCAATGCAAACAAATCCCCAGTTACGAGCAAAGTGTTAAATTTCATCCACAATTGTATGCAAGGACTACGTCGTTAGCCTATTGCCTATACAGAACGGATTTCACTCAATTGACTTACAAATTGGACGTGAATGGTACTAAACAGAAGCTTGGACGAAAACGGCTCACACTGGCTTTAGTGTGTGGACACAATTCGGTATTTCAGATTGTTACTGACTAAATAATCTTAATTTTCCCTTACAGAATACTGATCTCTGGGTTCGCAAAATAAAATAATCGTATAATTCGGTAAGTGATTATTCTTCTTCATAATCTCGTTTTCAAATTTCAAATGGGACTGGTATTGCAATTTTTGGAGAAAATTAGATTAGGGTAACAAATAGTAAAGTAACTCACCTGTCCATACCGAGACGAAGCTAAATGCACGTTCCTGTTCTTGAGCGAGAAGTCGGGCCTCTTGCCGAGGGCCATAGTTGCTTTTGTTCTGTGATATGAATTTCTTTGGTCTGTCCAGTCTTTCCGTGGAGCCCGTGTCGTTCTCCTCGTCGGTCCGCTTCGAGGTGGACGGGATGCCCCGGTAGGCGCCCCGCGTCCCGCGAATCGTCTTCTCGGGCGACTTATCCTGCTTCCTCGTGATCAGGTTATCTTTCCTCTGTTTATTACTTCGCAAGGTCACATTTGACGCCATATTGTCCATTATGATCCATCAAATGCTCAAACTGACCTCATCAATTTCTTATTGTAAAGTTTATACTCATTGTGATTAATTAAATTATGAAACGATTAAATAAGTGAATAAATAGTGATTTTAAGTTTTAGCGATAGCGTTTAACATACATTCATATCGTTATTTGCGTTAATGAGAGTATATAGTAACAACTAGAAAAAAAAATAACAGTTACAATGGATTACACTAATTAATAATAAATAAAAAGCTAATTCCGTCTTTTGATTCTCTCTCGTTTTGTGGCAATCTTCCGCTAGTTACCGCTCCGAACTGTCTTTATGTCTAAGTGAAAAATAATTATATATCTAATAAAAAAAAATACAGTCTTCAGGAAGATTTTGGAAAGTTTTCTTGCAGGATTTTTTTAGATGTTATCTGAAACAAGAGAAAGTGACTTTAGAACAGGGGTATAAGGTGCATATTCGGATGAGCGGGACTTGGATAATCTGAGTAGCTCCGAGTGTTACTACGTCAGTCGTCAGTGATAGTGTTATCACGGCGCTGCTGTGCATGTCCGTTATAATAAATGGTCGATGGGATAACTGCCAGATTTTCGCCCTTGGCGGGTGGATTGGCGATTTCAGTTCGCTTTCAGTCTAAAGCTGTCTAAACAAACGCTACTGATAATTTACATCCTCGTAAAGATATTGCAAAACGATATCGAAGAAAAAGGATTTATACGACAAGAAAATGATAAAGAGGTGTGTCAAGATTTTCCTTGTTTGCCTTTTTGGGAAATATGACTGTATAAGTATTGATGATTCAGTGTTAGTCAGAAACAGGTCGCTAGGACTCTAGGATTTGTAGGTATGATTAGTAATTATCTTACACTAGCGACCCGCCCCGGCTTCGCACGGGTGCAATGCTGATATACTAAATACGCTACAGAAAAACTGTGAACGTTGTTTATAAAAAAAACATAGCGGCATATAAAAACATTTATAGGCACGCTGCCGCCGCGCCGCGTCGCCGTAAACGCTACGTTCCGCAATTTTTAAATCTGTACATCTTCAAAAATATTGATTTAAATCAGATGCTGTAAAAGGCCAAATAGATCTATATTAAATCAACAATGTATTTAAGGTATTTAATTGGATAAGGATTAATGCTGTATTGGTTAAAATCGCTTCGAATATTAGTCATTATTTGTCGTAAAAAGTAAATGACAAAAAAATGTTATTGTGGGATATCCATAAGAGATAGACATATACCATCGCGGAGTTTTCTGTAGACCTTTTCATTGTGTACAATACTTAGAACATTATTTTGATAAATCTCGTAGGATTCAGCCTGCGTTTGCAATGTAAGCGGAAAAAATGTAATTATTTGCGACATCACATTAGAAACCTCAAAAATAACAGTATTTGTCCACTATTTAATGGATGATATTATACATTAAAACCTTCCTCATGAGTTACTCTATCTATTAAAAAAAACTGCATCAAAATCCGTTGCGTAGTTTTAAAGATTTGAGCGTTCATAGGGACATACAACATGACACATGACAGAAAAAGCGACTTTGTTTTATACTATGTAGTGAAGCATCACGTTAAGTGTACGCAGTGATAGCCGATAGCAATATAGACTTTAATTGTAAACAGTTAAATGCATTTTGCTTTGACACTAACATGCGATTAACTGTACTGTCATGGCCCTTATTGGAGGAAAAGTAAAGACTAGCTAAAACCAGAATATACAGAAAATTTTAAAAAAAAATTTGCCTCAGTACCTGCAAAACACGATCTTGCCTCTGTAGATGTATGAAATATCAACAAGCTTAACGGGAAAGGGAAAACTATATTTCCTTCGCCTATCAATAACTTTTGATTAATTAAGTTCTAAGATAGTCAATCATTTCCCTGGGACACACCGAGCTTAAGTTCCAGGTGGTTTCTTTCATTCATTTGGTATCATTATACATTCTGGATTACAAGAGTAGCAGTAATGGGTATGTGCAACGGGCTAGTCCTGGACACAAGCATTAAGGGTTGATAGCACTTTATTTAGCACAATCATTCAAGGTGAAGTCTACAGCATCATATGTAGACATTCGTTTTTTCATGACCTTGCCGTTAATTTAATTGTATAGATACTTAATCTCAACACCCAAGAAATACTATCACTTTATCTACTGCAAATTTACTTTCTAAGAATCAATATAAGCGTATATTAAACGTACAGTCGTGTACAAAAGTCTACAAAAACAGACTATTAAATAAAAACTTTACTGTTATTTGGTTACTACGATAAAATAAACTAACTTTATTTACTGGTGTTCGAAACTATTTTATTGGCAACATTAGTGAATGTAAAATACTAGCGACCCGCCCCAGCTTCGCACGGGTACATTACTGATGTATAGTGTTTTATAAAATATTGTTTCTTTAAGTTTTACTACTTTAAGAGCGTGGCTGGTAAAGCAATCCAAAACAACTAATATCGAGTTATCAAATCTACAAGCTTAAAATCTAAGTCATTTATTCAGATTTGGCTACAAATTAACGCTTTTTAATTGTAAGAATATAAAACATATTATAGCCAGCACCCCGTCGCCCACCCTTCACCGCACCCTGTGTTTACGCTTTAAACTTTAATTACAAGTATCGTCATGAAAGTTTTCCTTTAGCAACACTTGTGTTATCGAGTGTACCGCGCTCAGCTTATCAGGGAAATCAATGTCGTGCGAGATTATCAGCACAATATTATATAACCTGTGTTTATTTACTTGATAAGGACACCTGATTACATCGGTTGCTATGTAGTTTGTTTTATAAACAATAGGGTTGTAAATGGTTACTTTAGTAACATGAAAATTAGTAGCATTAGAACAATAATTTGTTTATTTATGTATTTTGTTGGTTTAGAAGATGTATTGATTTATTTAGGGTATCGTAAATCAAATGGACAAATTGAACCATTGTAAGATCACTCTATTGTTCGTCCGTCTGTCTATCAAGACCTTTTTTGGATGTTATTTGAAAATAACACGATCTACTACTGCGTACTTTTTCAGTTATTCGCAAACTTCCTAGCAATCGGAAAATTTTAGAAGAAAACCTTGAAAGAAAAACCAGGAAGCTTTGTTTTTGTACAGATTTACGCAGATTGCTTTAGCGCAGGCTTTTACTGCTTCAACGGACACTAGATCCTTCTCTACTTAAACGTAGCCTTCGCACAAACACCAGTGAGAAAATTATAGGCCCATATACATACATAGGAACCTAAGGTACCAACAACACAACTTGATGAAATATAGAATCTTGTATGGAATCCAAATTCTTACGTGTGTTAGACTAATGAGTCATTACGATAGCTCTCAATGATTATTTATCTACAAAGCTGCTGATTACCCTTCTATTGTTGTCTTAATGATATCTAAAGAATGTGCTCATAGATTAGCACAAATACCCAGCATTACCAAGTATTGTTTGAATATCAATCTTCAAATACAACTCACATTAGAAATTAGACTTTATTCTCTCAACCAGAAAGCTCAGATTTGCATGATGAGTTAAAATAGTACGGTCAAACGCACGTCAATCGATTTAATGCCTTACAAAAATCAACTTTATTGTCTTGAAAAAATAATCAATAAAAAAAAAACATCGTCACTGATCTAAATGCGATCGCTAAACGGACGAGAAATATATTAACACGAATAATACATGATACAATTTCTGTAAATAGGTTTTATAACATTTTCGACGTCACCACGTGAAGTGCGTAGTTGGCATTACATTATCTATCGGGCTACCTTCGAGATGAGACGTCACGGACTGGGTCAAGGTCTGCGAAAGTCTAGACATACAGCAGGAAAATTAAGGGCGCCCGTCTTGATTAGCGTTTGTTACACAATTTAGGATTAAAATTAATTACGAATAAAAAAAAAATACATAGCTCTATAATGCGAAACAGATGCGTATTATTTTCCCACATAAATTTTCGCACATAGGCGATAATTTACATTCAAGAAACTTCACTATACATATTTGCGAAAAGCTTCCGTGACAAAACTCGGCTTTTGAATTCGAAAGTACTTAACTTCAAGGTAACTTCTTTAATCAGTTCAAAACTTAATAAAGTTTAACATACTTTAACTCTTGTCTCTACTTGACTAGAGTATTACTTAATCATTTTGGAACTTCCTCATCTAGTGCCAATTTATCGTTTTCATTTGTTCTAAATTTCAAAGAAATTAGTTTCATCTACAAAATACAGTAACACGAAAATATATAGAGTATATTAGAGTAATAAAACATCAAATGCAGTAATGCTTGATTATAGGTGTTAGGACAGACTCGCTTGCATAAAAACTTTATGGCCAATTATCCGAATGGAACAATTGCTTTAAATTTTAGAATATAATAAAAGTTTAGAATAATAACTGTGTATGAATTATTTATTGATATTTTTAACATTTTTATTCAATTACAGGATTTTTTTAAAGGTACATGTAAGTTTATTATCATTTTAATAATTATTACAACCGAAGAAGAAAAATCGTTCAGATTATATGTGGCTCATTTCCCGATTTTTCTTTTATTGTTTAAAGTAAAACGGTATGTATCTTGTAGTAGTCTCTTCGAAAACAGATGGGATTTCCAAAATGGAAAATGTTACATTGTGATATCAATCAGGTTTTTAACAAGATATTAAGTTATAATGAAAGGCCATTTATATATACTGTAACGCAATAAATAAGTTGGGAAAACCTTTTCCATTATTACCTTAACTTAAATGAAACTTACTGCCTTTCTCTCATTAATAATTTAGGGCTGGTCTTATTTTAGTGCAATTTACAACATAATTATTTAAATAGCAAATAGTATGTAAAGTAATATCCCTAAAAGATCAGGAGAAACCTAAGTTATTAATAGATCTGCACATGCTCATTTAACTTTATAGTTTCAATCACAGTAATGTTAATAATAACTTCTGAAGCAAAACATATTTATCATACTTTATCGAATCTATATTTTCTAACAATGACAATCATAAAGTTATCTCTTATTAATATATTGTGAACTTTGACTTGAAAATCAAGGAATTCAACTATTTATTGTTCATATTATATATTTATATATTCCTTCGCAGAATATTCTTAATAATTTATATAATTTTATATAAGATAATTTCTTGTAGTTTCGTCCACTCATACTTATTGAAATTGAAAATGGATGTAAAGATTTTGGTGTGGTTACATGTATGAGGTTTAAGGCATATAGTTTTATGTATGTTGCTCTGACATAGGAGCTATTGAGACTATGACTAACACATGTGATATTCTCAATATCAAAAGGGGATTAAGAGCTCTAGTCTAGAACAATTGATTAATCACAGTCATATAATAAGGAAGCCACAAGATTTACTCGTATCAATGCCAGGCGTATCACTATCACACAACATATACATACTATACAGCAGTATATAGCTATGACCTACAGAGACACCAGGAATTTCTTGTATGATTCAAGAACATTGGACACTGTATGCATCAGGACTTTCACTGAGAGACAGAATTTGCGTGCAAATATGACAGGTAACTGGTTATGTTATTTACTAAACGGGGCACGAACATGCTGCATTGTTTACAGCGGAGTGGTTGCACGATCAGACAAACTATGTGACGGTATAGCACACGGGCCGCCGGCGACGGTGGGTGTATGCTCCCCGTTTAAACCCACCGCTCGACTTCATGACGCACTTGACGACAAAAAAACTATGCAAACGACACTGGGATAGCGAAAACTAGGTGCCGGCATGAACACTACACACGTTAAAACATGAATACGACACTCGATAACTTCACATACCACACACGATTATACATACATTGTACACCTGTGCTGCGATGAGTTTTATTGCCAGTTGTGCTAAAATCCGCAGACAGCGGCCGTTCTAATGCAGTAAATGGCGCATAGCTGAATCAAGCTGAATAAATAGAATAAAAAACTGAAATGACAGCACGTCAGGCACACAAAACGAATTTCTAGTTGATATTATGCGTTTTATACCTCGGTATCGACATCTTTGGGTGGGTGAACGTTTTTAACGACACTGAAACGTTACTTTAGCTAAATTGATATTGGATTCTATAAATACTTACAAATAAAAATCTGGAATCACACCATTGTTTTTTCTTCTGCACAATCAGTAATCGATGTTGCTATACTAAAAAAAATAGTTACCGTGAAAAGTGGGTCATCATCGATCACTTGCATTTCTTCTTTCACTTTCACTTATAGTGGGCTATAGTTTTTATATTGATTTAATTTGTGCAATAAGTAATTATTCTTGCTATTTCTCCTGAAAAGAGCTGAAAACAAGTTAATACGAACTATACGTATTTACAGTTATTAGTTCTTAATCCTCTACTAATTTTAAGTACCTAGATCAGCGTAAGCAATCAGTGAGTGTTTTCCGTAAATCTAATTAAAGCTATGTTGATTCTGAGAAACAGTTAGATTTAATTTAATTTAATTAATTTTGAGTGCATGTTCCAAGTGGGGAAAATGTACTGACGGAACAATCTATTTTTATCTAATGGCAATACTAAAAACCGCGAACACTTCTTTACAAGCAAGTTACTGCAAAAATTTGCAATACAATTTATAATTTTTGCGCGCGACATGTACTTTTTAAATTACACATTTATCTAAAATAGTTTCGTTTTTGGTGCAACTGACAAAAAGCTCTAATGAGTAGCTCTTTTAATTTGTTAGTATTAAAACTTGAAGCAGGTGAACTTATAGTGTAAAGAAACGGACATAATTTTCGTTCAGAAAAAACAAATTCATTATGATACTTTTCTTTTCTTTTCAATATCTTTTTTAGAGCTTTATTTGATGATTTTATAATAACAGTACAAAGTATAATCACATAGATTTACTGAAAACTTTAGTGATACATTGATTTTTTTATGAATCTGATTTAACATCTGATTACATGTTTCAACAAAAATTAAAAATGATACATTTTTGAACTGAAAATTGTGATGTCGATTGTGTACATGGCATAAATTCAATTTCTATAATTTTTTACGTGATTAATAATGTGTATAAGTGAATTATCACCAATAAATTAAATAATGGCGTTCGTAAGCGCTGTTACCGGCGATGACTCCACGAAGAAATTCATGGAAGTCCTTCAAAGTGATTTCAAGACATTGAGTTTGGAGACCAAGAAGAAATATCCTCAGATAAGAGAGGTTTTTATCACTTTATTAATAAAATTAATTCTAGATTGCATTAAATGTGTCACTTAACTAAGGCAGCAATAATTTGAATAAGTAAAACAGTAGAAAAAGTGTAATTACATTACAAAATTTTAATGTCTTATCCATGTCAATGCTCAATATAATCAAAGGCTTTTATTTAATCTAGCCGGTGTTTGTAAGCCTAGTAATTACACGGTTTATCTATTATTGTACAGCTAACACCGATATTTAATTGTTTGATATGACTTCAATGCTGTGACTTTTTTATAATGTTATTTATGGGTGGAGTTATGATTGCTGTTGTCAAATGAAAAAAAAAACATTGAATTTATATTAGTATCTAGTTAGACCTAAATTATTGTACAGACCATATAAGAAAGTAGATGCTTAAGTTAGTAACAACATACATAGTATGAGTTATATTCATACATTTCTATACCATCTTAATAAGTATCTTTATTTTCTGTATAAGTCCTATACTTGTATTATATTTTCACAGTATTTGATTTTCCTTTTTAAAGTCATTTGATGCAACTCACTTTGCATGATGCAAGAACAGCTGTAAATATGACTATTTATTAATATTCTTATGATTCAGTAACAATTATGGGATATCTTCATCTTTGTTTGCAAGCCCAAGTCTAAATTGGTTCTATGGGTTATCAATATTCTGGTACTCTAAGTTATATAATTAACTTGTAGTCTTGAAGATGTACTATGCCTGTATTATGAAAACCATGAAACAACCTTTAAAAAGGACCAGGTTTCAGCCTTAGAAGAAGTTAGCCCATGAATTAAAAGAGATATCTATAAATAATGCACCAAGTAACTAAGCAAAAATAACAATAGTAGTAGTGAAGTACATGGATACAGTGAGATTCACATACAAAAATGTCATGTCATGCTACATTTCACATGAAAGATAAAATGTCCAATATTTTTTAATAACTAAATAAAAAATTAACTATCTTATATATTATAATACAACTCTGCTATGTCGCGGTCAGCAGATTGTAAATAGCACTAATGACTGCAAACCTTTAGAAGACGATGCCATAAGAGGAATTAATTATTTTAAAAACGTATTAGTAATTCAGAAAGATTTCCAAAATGAGAAAATATTTTTTCTTGTAGTCAAATAAGATATCGACATGGTACAGAGAGTTGAAATCTCATACACCATATAACAATGCACTTTTGAATAAAGAGTGTCAGTACTACCCTCACTTCTATACAATTCACCATCTTTGATTTGTTATATCTTTTTATTTTTTATTGATGTAATAAAAGAGAAAAATATATATCTAATATTTTTCTATAATGTATCTGACTGATTAATTAGATTTGTGTAGTTAATACACCAGTAAAAACACCTAACACCTACTTTCTATGCTAATATTCATTAAATTTTCTTTCAGGCGTGTGATGAAGCAATAGAGAAGCTATCTTTGGCATCAAATAACCCGCAAGCCTCGTTATATGGGGTTGTCAACCAGATCCTATACCCATTAGTGCAAGGCTGTGAGTCCAAAGACCTCAAAATTATAAAGGTAAGGTTTGTTATTAGCATTCTGATATTATTAAGGCCTTTGCTTAGTCCTGTGGGACAATAATGGGCGAATAAAATTATAAAGGTAAGTTTTGTTATGAATATTCCATTATTAGTAAGGCCTTTGCTCAGTACTGTGGGACAATAATGGTCGAATAAAAATATTTTAGACAGCAAACAGGTCTCACTCATGATGTAATCATAAAAGTATACTTTACTCCCTTTCTCCCGATATTCGACTTTTTGGCCGAATTACCCCGTGGTCACTAGTAGGTAGTCCATCCGTGAGCATGGTCGGTGTAATTCAGTCTAAACGTTGTCTAAAATATGTGTACAAGTCGCGAAGTACAGAGGAAGTACTGATATTTGAGTACCCTAGCTCCCTTGGATCTACCAATGTCCTACTACTTAACTCTTTAGATCACCATATTCTGGCCTACATTAAAAGCTGTGTTTTTCTGCCCTTCGCCTCTATCTCTAGCCAGATTCAAAAGAACTTTCTCCAAAACCATATCCATCTAAAAATCTTCATAATGCAAAATGCTGACAAATAAATAGACAATGTTATGTTTAGGAAGATCTACCATTATCCACCAAATACTCAAAACGAATATCAAACAGCTTGTAGCATCAGTCACGATCTTCTGTAACACTAGTACAATGTTAAATACATATGTAAACTATTCTTAAGGCCGCCGACATTGGAAATTGATACTGAAGTTAATTGTCAATACAATATAGCTCTTAACTTTTAGGCATTAAAGTCCATATTCCAATGTACATCTAATTGTAGAGTCTGATATTACTTCCCTTCCTAAGTGATAATATGATTCATTTCAATTAATTACACGATTGGCGTATTAATGGTTAGTTTTTTTTACAGAAGGTTAAAGTTTTACTATAATTGGAATATTTGAATAACCTTGAAAGTCATTGCAATTGTATTCTGCTTGTATTACTGAAAATTTATTATTTTACAGAATACGTTTTAGTGTAGAATTTAGCAATCAGAAAAAAAGGCATGGCATTGCAATTTACATACAATGAGTAACAAATTCATAATTATTTATTAAATTAACTTTTTCTGTCATTTTCTTTAACTTCGCAGTTCGATATTTTCTTCTTTCTTTTCACCACATAACTTTAATGTAGTTCTTACTAATTATTTGCATGTACTTTCTAAAATTGTGATCAAGTTACCCCTGGTTTCTCAAACGCTGGTTGATCAACACAAAAAATTGTTGAATGACAATCAAATCTCATATTAAGCTCTGCGTTTCTTTGTTAGTTTTAATGGCAAACCAACTACAGTTGTGATCATTTTATTTGACAGCAGATTCAACTGATCAGTCTTCCAGAAACCGGGGGTATATCAGTAGCTAGCGACATCTTACACAATTTAAAAACAATTACAATTTAAAAGTAAAGCGAGATGTCGCAAACACGGCGTCTCACCTCAGCGACTATCTTCCACACCTGCATTATTCCTTCATTAAAAGATACTTGTAGACCGCTTGGCCTGCTTCAATTCTTATCAAATGCACCTATTACATACTTAAAATTTACTATATTCTATTTGCAGTTCTGCCTAGGAACGATCCAGCGTTTAATAGCACAGCAAGGTATAGATGCTAAGGGAGCCAGGCATGTGGTCGACTGTCTCTTCAACTTGGGGCAAGCCGGAGTGCTGGAGCTGAAGCTGCTGCAAACCGCGGCGTTGCTGATGACCACGTCTGATCTGGTGCATGGAGATACTTTAGCTAGGGTAAGTAGGGTGAACCTGACCTAGCAAACATTATTAGGATACTTTAATGATATAGCCAGACTAGTTTCGGACCCAACCGGCGCCTTTAATCATGACCTGATCCGATTGGGTCCGAAACTAGTCGGGCTATCCCGATAAATACGCGTGAGTAAACCGTTATATCATTTAAGTATGAATCATCCTCACGAAAGTTATTATAAAATATTATAAGGATAATTTTTACACTGAAAGTAAGATAATTTTGTTTGTTAGAGACATACGGATGCGGGGTGCAAAAGCGATATTTGGCTATTTACGACCCTCAAATTGGATAATCATTAAAATCAAAGTAAATTGTGATAGTCAGATATTACGAGAAATGATTAAAAAATATTTTTTTTCGAAGTGCTTGCCAATTCTACGTTTATTTGTTTTCCCTAATGTTAAAAGGGTATTTCGAAGATTTAGAGATCATCTCTCTCGTATATTTAAACTTCATGAAAGTTCGTCTTGCACGTAAAGATTTCATAAACCAACCCGAAGTCTCATAAGTGGACCAAGAAGTATAAATACCATAGCAGGAAGCACTGTAAACCTTTATGTATTTTGGTAAAGAACATAGGAAATATTGATTGATCTACCAAATACGTAGAGATAATTTATCATTAATGGGTTTTAAGTGCAAAACAAAGTTAACTGTAAAAGTTAACATTTAACTGATAAGATGAGATACAGATTAAACAACAAACTTTTACAATTTATTTTTGGTTCTTTTAAAAACTTTAGCGGTAAAAGTAGTTGTTTAAAAGTGATTGTTTTGTTTTATTTATGAAAAATATATTATTTATTGAAGATGTTCGATAAGAGCGAACGCTATAGGATTTATGAGGTATTTGCATATATTTTATTTATCTATTACGTGCCTATGCGTATGTTGGTAATACAACCTTGCGCTGTTTTTTTTAAGTGCACCTTCGCACTAACATTTGTCTAGCGTAGGCGTTCAATGTATCGAATCGTATCGAAATGCGGTGTTTTCTCTGCAGTAAAAAGAAAGCGCTAAGCAGTTTAACCCTTAGTTAAAATTAATGCATACATTCTAATGTTATAGAACGTTCCTTTTTACTCCTTTTACCAGGCAGGTCAGATTCCCTGCCTCTTTCTGAATTTATTTGTAAAACCTTAATAATGTATTAAGGTTTTACAAATAACTTCAGAAAGAGGCAGGGAATCTGTGCAGAGCATATCATCTTCTAGTGTCGTTTCAAGGTATCATACCTTTGAGAATAAATATTTCAGTGCAAATATAGATGTTCAAAATCTAAGGCTAATTCCTACTGCCCGTGTCCACCAGACGATGGTGATGTGCATGCGCATGGTCTCGCCGTCGGAGAGCCGCGATGTGAGCACGAGCCACGCGGCAGCCGCCACCGTGCGACAGCTCGTCGCGCTCGTGTTCGAGAGGGCACTAGCTGAAGCTGATGGTAAGGCTCCAAGTTTGTTTGTACACTTACACTCTTCTCCTTACTTTTTTTTTTTGGTAAGTCCGTTGAATCGTCATGGACACCCACCTCCTCGAGGAAGGAAGTTGGTAGTGTCAGACTCTTACTGACTAAATCTGAACCACCATGCAACGTCTTCCGCGTTTGGTCGAGGCGAAGTTCATCACGCACCTACCGCGGTGCACTTTCGACCAATATGAAACGACGGCTTAATATCGTGTTTTGGAAGCTAAAGTGGTTTTTGATGTCATTCTCATGTTACCACATTTTCGTTTTTAAGTTACTTATTATGTATCTAACTACTGGAAAATGTGCCCCTCATTCGGATCCAAAACTTTCTCGTCTGCTTAGAGCGATTCCTCACCAATAACTTACGAATGATGACTTCCCAATATTGTTACAGGTACTCTAAAAGTGAACCCCGCTGATATAAGGCCACAGACGAACAACAAAGCGCCGAAGGACCTTAAACCTTGCGCCGTCGATGCGTATCTTATTCTACAGGTGAGTTGGAAAATCTACACCTTTACTCAAGTAGACTATATATATTTAAAGCATTATATTAATAAGCATTTACATATATTATTATTCAATTTATGTACACACAAATCAGGTACAAAACACAACATAACAAACAAGGGTACTGCTTATTTCTAAAGAAATCTCTTCCAGTAGACCCACGATAGGAGGAGTTAACGTTGATAACGGTAGATTGTGTAGTTTTTTCCATCTTTTGTTATTGGTTCTTTACCGGCTAACAAAATGAATGTATAAAAATCTCCAAACACTAATTGATAACGTTCTGTGTAATCCTATATCAGCATTGTCCTCAAACCTTACCAATATGTGAATCATTTTAGTCGCAGATGTTTGTGGAATAAACCTAATTTAAATCTTATGTTTTCAGGATATAATACAGTTAGTAAACGGTGATTCAGCGCACTGGTTGGTCGGCATCTCAGACGTACCCAAGACATTCGGCTTGGAGCTCCTAGATACAGTATTGACTGACTTCTCTCCTGTATTCTTTAAGGTAATGTCATTTTAAAATAAATTAAAACGTATTTGTTTATTGTTTAAATGTATTTAGAATTAAAATTTATTTTTTTATTGAAATTAAACTAAATTGAACTGTATTTGCATAGCAGTAAGGATTCAAATCTATTGAAACTTTTAAGTTATTATTGGAATCAATTATTTAATTTCCAATTTTGTTGCAGATTGCTGAGTTTAGATTCTTGTTAAAAGAACATGTGTGTGCCCTAATCATAAGACTGTTCTCGCCAAATGTTAAATACAGGTATTATATTCATACTTTCTTTACCTAATTATTCCTACTTTATTTAACCAATGATTTTGTTCTTATGCCTTTTTTATAGTAATGCTCATAAATCATTAAATTAAACTATTACAAATCCTTCTTTAATTATTTTTTTAACAAACGTTTGCTACACTTGTATTGTCCGGTTAACAATTGTTCTTGTAAATTTTAACCTAGTAAAAATTGATCAATTATCCACCAGTGCACCCTAAAGCTTTACATCGTGAAACAAATCAAGAAAAGTTCCTTATCTACATATATATTTTCAATTATCCACGTTTGACCCTGACATTTTATATCATGTAACAAAAGCTCCCTATACCATCTACATACATCTCTATCCCCTCAGGGCGGCATTCACGTCCCTGCACATCCCGGGCGCGGGCGCCGGGCTAGCAACAAGCGCAGGCAGCGCGGCCCCCGAGCGGCCGCACTTCCCCGTCACCATGCGCCTGCTGCGCCTCGTGTCCGTCATCGTGCACAAGTACCACGCTGTACTCGTTAGTATTGCTCTGTAGTCTTATTTGGACTAATGACTAATCAGGAATTAGCAGACACACATACGTGCACACATACATAAACACACACACGCATACACACACACACACGCACACACACGCATATACATACACTCACACACACACGCATACGCACACACACACTCATTTACATGTAAAGTTACAAGCAAAAACATGTATACACAAGCAAACAATTGAAGTTTAAGTCTTAGTCAAATAATTTATAAAATTATGGAATTGTCCTTCAATTTAAACATTCTATGTTTAGCTTACAATATTCCACAACAGCTTCAGAAATTTCGAATAGAAAATTAATTGCAACTGTTTGGTCGCGTATACATGCTTAGGCTCATGACTGTACACGTGCTTCTAAAGCCACACACATTTACGTATCATGATACGCGCATCTCACAATTACACCTTGACAAATACACACTAATGCATTATAATTGTCTTGTAATCTTGTAATAAAATTGATGTGAGTTTTTTTTTCAAATTAGGCTACGATGTAGCACTTTTTGAACGTCAAAATTTACAAATTATAGACAGCAACCCATCGCCCACCCTTTTAGGTACACATAACGGAAACCCACACTGTCACACACACATTATTATCACACCAGAAGTAACTTATACACTATATGTTCTAGGTGACGGAGTGCGAGATATTCCTGTCCCTCACGATAAAGTTCCTCGACCCCGACAAGCCGATGTGGCAGCGAGCGCTGGCGTTGGAAGTGTTGCACAAAATGACTATACAGCCAAGTAAGTGTTGTATTTACCTACATAACATTTTATAAAGTGAAATCTAGAATTATTTTTAAAGGACGCGCTTAGGTAGCGTGTCATTTTTGTAGATCAACAACTAGATATAAAACATTGCTAGCCTACGTATGCATTGGGATACGTTTTACCGTTGTAAGAGTAATTATCAAGGAATGTTGTGTCCGTTTTAATACATTGCAGGTTCGCGTAGGTGTCCTATCAAAAGTGCAATTGATCACCGGCAATGGACCGCAACTTGCTTTACATTGTCGCACCGTTTAAATCAGTTCTTATGCATACATGTAGTATAATCAGTTTTGGAGTAGTACTTAACCCGTATATTTACAATTACAAATATTTTTTTAGATCTATTTTCACGTCTGGCTAAAAACAGATCTCAGTGGCATGCACTTAGAGAGGTAGATTTAAGCGAGCACTTGGAGGGGCTTATGTCCAGCAGTGGCCTGCGAAAGATGATGATAGATGATGATGACGATGATAAAATCTTTTTCAGATCTACTAAAGGCTTTCTGCGAGTGCTACGACATGAAGCCACACGCCACCAACATCTTTCAGGACATTGTGAACGCGCTCGGCGCCTATGTGCAGAGCTTGTTCGTCGCCTCCAACGTTAATACTGCGGCTGGTGAGTAGGATACTGAAGTTTTTTATATTTTGACGTGAATATGTATTCCACGAGGTGATACAACGCCATCTAGTCTCAAACTAAGTAGAGCTTTTATTATGAATACTAGATCACTGATGAACATACTTTTATATTGCTAAATAGTTACATAGATAAACTACACCCACACAAAGAACAAATGATCATGTACATCACACAAGAATTTGTCTTGGTTGGGATTGATTTCACGAACTCTGGTACAGCAGTCAGGGCCACTAACCTCTAGACCAAGGCTAGTCTATTGTAGATCTAAAGTGCCTATAACGTAGCAGAAACTACATAATGGATTATGTGTTCTGTGCGACGATTGAACCTGCAGCACGTCGTGAGTGGTCTTTCGTGTGGTGATTCATTGATGACTCATCAACCACTTAGTCGAACCTCGATCGATCTTATCTGACTTCCACAACCTTTTACTGAGTAACACAGCATCCCATAGTTTACACGCCATATTAATTTTACTGTTGATTATTTTTTATATTGTACGCTGAGCAATAGAAGATCTGTTACACACGACATCATACCCTCAAACATCCCTTTCAATCTGTACAAAAACAATTAATTTCACCAAAACTATAATTACAAACACACATCACCACCTTCCCACATCGGTATCCGACCTGGCTTCGTCCGACGAATAATCCGAGCTACTCTCGCCGGACACATAATCCGACCTGCTTTCACCAATACCATATTCCGCCCGGATCCCGCCGCTCACGTAATCCTGGATCTCGCCGCCGACATAGTCGCCGCGGATCTCGCTCGCCACGTAGTCCACATCCGGTGTCATGATTTCCTCGTTCGCGCTTATGTCTTTGTACACTACTGCATGCGCCTGCTCATCTTCTACGTATTCCTCGTCATCTGGTTCTTCAGTTACATTTTCGAGGTTTAGAAAGACGCTTTTGATCTTCGCGCTTGAGAATGTCAGGTTTCCTAAAAAATGTTGAGTTGGTTGAATGGCAAACGGTACATGCTTGAGGAATGGATAGAATTGTGGATTAAAATTAGGATTGTCTTGGTAAACTAAAATAAACTTGCTTTGTGTTAGCAGTATTCTAACTACGTCTTAGACATGACAGCACAGCACACTATAAGCTAAAAGCAACTTTAACGCTATATAAATAGAGTTCAAACTCACTTCTCACGCCGACCCTCAAAAGCTTATCTTCGCCGGCTTCAGACTCCTCATCGTCGCTCTTACCCGACTCCTGGTGCTCGAAGGTCTAGCTGTAGTTAGAGGTGTTCTACTACAAGCTAAAAGCAACTTTAACACCATATAAATAGAGTTCAAACTCACTCTTCACGCTGACCCTCAAGAGCGTATCTTCCCCGGCCCCCGACTCCTTATCGTCGCTTTTACCCGACTCCTGGTGCTCGAAGGTCTGGTTGTAGTTAGTGGTGTTCTAACTACCTCATAGACACGACAGCTTAAGAGCACACTACAAGCTAAAAGCAACTTTAACGTCATTAAAATAGATTTCAAACTCACTTCTCACGCCGACCCTCAAGAGCGTATCTTCGCCGGCTTCCGACTCTTCATCGTCGCTTTTACCCGACTCCTGGTGCTCGAAGGTCTAGTCGTAGTTAGAGGTATTCTAACTACGATTAAGGCGCGACAGCTTAAGAGCACACTACAAGCTAAAAGCGACTTTAACGTCATATAAATAGAGTTCAAACTCACTTCTCACGCCGACCCTTAAGAGCGTATCTTCGCCGGCCTCCGACTCTTCATCGTCGCTTTTCCCCGACTCCTGGTGCTCGAAGGTCTGGTTGTGTGTAATGTTCTAACTACGACTTAGGCACTTACAGCTTAAGAACACACTACAAGCTAAAAGTAACTTTAACGTCATACAAATAGAGTTCAAACTCACGTCTCACGCCGACCCTCAAGAGCGTATCTTCGCCGGCTTCCGACTCTTCTCTTCATCGTCGCTTTTACCAGACTCCTGGTGCTCGAAGGTCTAGTTGTAGTTAGAGGTGTTCTAACTACGACTTAGACACGACAGCTTAAGAACACACTACAAGCTAAAACCAACTTTAACGTCATACAAATAGAGTTCAAACTCACTTCTCACGCCGACCCTCAAGAGCGTATCTTCGCCGGCTTCAGACTCCTCATCGTCGCTTTTACCCGACTCCTGGTGCTCGAAGGTCTGGTTGTAGTTAGAGGTGTTCTAACTACAACTAAGACACGAGCACAATACAAACGAAAAGCGACTTAAACCTCATACAAATAGAGTTCAAACTCACTTCTCACGCCGACCCTCAAGAGCGTATCTTCGCCGGCTTCAGACTCCTCATCGTCGCTTTTACCCGACTCCTGGTGCTCGAAGGTCTGGTTGTAGTTAGAGGTGTTCTAACTACAACTAAGACACGAGCACAATACAAACGAAAAGCGACTTAAACCTCATACAAATAGAGTTCAAACTCACTTCTCACGCCGACCCTCAAGAGCGTATCTTCGCCAGCCTCAGACTCTTCATCGTCGCTTTTGCCCGACTCCTGGTGCTCGAAGGTCTGGTTGTGTGTGATGTTCTTCTCCTCGAACTCCACCATCTGCAGGTAGATGTCGACGAGCGCGCGGCATCGCTTCATGCACATCCGGTAGCTTCGGAACCGGTTTGTGCGGTAGTGGTTCGGGCAGCCGAGACGTTCACTGTAAGATTGATATGTGTTAGTACACAATCATCATCATCTTCCTACCCTTATCCCATTTTACTTGGGGTCGGGGCAACACGTTTTTTTCTTCCATAATACACAATGTAAATTTATAAAATGTTGTTATGGTAAACGTAGTATTAATTCGGGTGTGGAATAATGTGGAAGCGAGACAGGAAACTACACTGCGTAGAGCGGTGTCTTTTTTGCACTCTCTCGAGTGTAATTTTTTCAATAACTGAAAAGATAAAATGTAATAAAATAGATATTATTTCAAATTCTGTCCGCAATTTGGCTGCATTTTTTTATTTTATTTATTTATTCATTTAATTCAGGCAACTAGGGCCCATAGAAAATACAATACTTATATAATATAACAATATCTATAAACTAATACATACAATTAACGCGGTGCTTACGATCTTTCCACAACCTGAATTTAAAAACATTTATAATTCTCGTAAGCACAGTCTGATTTTCTTACTTTGTTAATGATAATAAGGACAATAAAATTTTATCGAATCAGAAATTTTCTACCATACTAATTTTGAAAGCGTTCATCCTATTTTTATTGAATACAGAGATCAGCAAAACGATCTTAGAACGTCTTTCTTTTGCGGTTAACTCTAAAAATAAAGAACTTACGTGCAGTTCTGCGAAAAGAACACAAAGGTCCAAACGGGTGCGACCTCCTCAATACACACGCCCGGCGAGAAGCGGCGAGTGCAGCGCATCTTGATCAGTTTCGCTATCTCTGGGTGCTGCGCCTCTACAAGAAAATAACCCTTACTGCTATGAACTTTAGGTTGAAATTCAATTGGCTTTTCTACATAAAATGACGTGTGTTGAATGTGGTGTGGAAGATATGCCTTGTCACTATAGTCTTAGAGCTGATATTCAATTGATAATGCTACCTAGTGGACAGTGATGTGTCTTTATATTTTCTGGAAGCTGCATCTCTGTTGTAAAATAAATCTTATGGCTATAAAGTTAAAGTTGGAATTCTTCTGGTAATGCCACCTAATGACGTTGTTTTATGTGCACTAGGTGCTCCATCTCTATTAGAAAATATGACTTATAGCAATAGACCTAGTGTTAGGATTCGACTATCAAAACTTATGAGTTGGCGTAATATACTGAAGTGTAAATTATGATAATTGACAATCGATGTAAAGTCGAAATTCTATGGGCAATGCTGGTGTATTAAAATAATAATAATAAGTTTTTATCCCCGAGGTTTTCGTCATTATTTTTCGCGAGATTATTACTTATGGGTACGAAGTCGCAGGTAACAGCTAATATAATTATAAAAGTCTATTTTACCTAGTGCCTCCTCGTCATCATAATGCATACACGCGACACTTGATAAGAAAACCAAGCACAAAACAACTTTTATCCACATTTTACACATATTTATTGTTGCTTTAAATACTTATAATGGCGTCTGTCAAAGTTTAATCATAGCCTATTCGATTGACTTGTATTTTTCATTTGGAATATAAGGGGCATTACGTACAAAATACTACAAAAAAGTCTTAATTTTTTTCAGATCAGAAAATGAGAACTTGTAATGGTTTTAGTTATATCTGTGACAGATAAATAATTGATTACAAGAAACGTTTGAAACTATTCAATACAATATTTTGACTGCACGGATAACCGAGTGGTATAGGTCACCACGCCAATTACCACTGCGTAGGACAAGAATTTGTGCGATCTACAAAGGCTTGTTCTGAGTCTGGGTGTCTTTGTGCATGTCTGTGAAACTTCCCGCGATACAAGGATAATTCATTAGTGCGAGAGTCGTTTTTAGAAAACAAAAAAAAATAGGTTCATAAAGCTTCTAATTTGTAGCCTATTAATAAGTATTGTTTTTTTTTGTTATTTTGATTATATTTTCCCCAGGCGCATCAGGTATACCCCAGCAGTCAGGGTTCTACTGGAAGGGAGTCTGGCTGCCGCTCTGCGTCACCTTCGAACCCGGCACTGCCAAATCTGTGTAGTAAGTATTATAATTATCATATTGGCTTGACTGACACGCTTCCGTATGCCTAGGTAAAATATGAATACAGGAATATTCAAGTTTCGTGGTTTTTAATATTGTCTGAGTCAGTGTTTAATGCCAGTGATCAACGATTAATTCCGCAATTTTCAACCATAGTTATTGTCCCATTACTGTTCAAAGCATCGATTAAATTTTTGTTTTTTTTTTTATAACATTGCAAATCTAGTTAAAATTATTTTTTTTTCTAGCCTATCGATTCCACTGCTGAGCAAAGGCCTCCCCCAGATCCTTCCATGTCTTTCTGTTAAAATTACTATTGAGAAACAAATCGTCTTGTTTCTGTATTATGCGGCCAATAACTTAAACAAAAATAAAGGATGCGTAGAAATAGATTTTCGGGTCTCATATCGAAATGATATACGGGGAACCTGCGCGTAACCATAACAACAGCCACCATTTTCAAGCAAATTTTTTTTTTGGCTTATTATAAAATGTGTTTTTATTTATCCTTACAGCATAGAAATGCTGGACAGGACCGAGGCGCCGTCGATACAGGACGGCTACGGCATCTCCGTGGCCTACGCCTGTCTCATGGAGATCATACGGTCCATCGCTATTAGTATAGAGGGCGCTGAGTATTTCAGGTAAGGGTATATTTATTTAGAATATCTGTCATCAATTACATATTTTTAGAAGATGCATATATGACACTTTCTCCTAAATAGCAATAAATAGTAAACAACGTGTTTCGATCTCAATTGATCATAAAAATGGATCTTGAACAGTCTTGAATTTTGAGTGTGGTGTTGAGGTAACACCGCTGTCGTTTTCTAATGACCGCAGTGGGGTGTTACCTCAACATAAAATGTATTTGTGTTCCTGCAGGCTACAAGAAATGTACGAAGACATACAAAACGACACAGAAGAAAGAGAAGTCAATTCAAATAAAAATGGCAGTAATAAAGGTATTTAATATTCAGTACTATAACTATATTAACATTGATATTAAATTTACAGTTTTTATTACGAGTTTCCTTTATAATGTGGAAGGATTTAAGAAAGGCCTTTGTCGTTTGGGTCGCGAGTCGAACTGACACTTGAGATCTTCACTTAGCAAAGTTAAAGCACTTAGCTATAGTTCTTGATCGAAAAGTTCAGAGTAACGGCCGGTTCACACACGTCTCCGTTTTAACGTAAATTCTACGTATCTGTATATTTTTACAGTTCCGTCGTCCAGTATTCGATGACAAAACAGAATGTATTTTTTTTACGGAACGATATTTTTACTGTATACAGAATACTGTGCCATGTGTGAAGTCGCTCATACAACTACATACGCTATCGACGAAAAAAAAACGTACACGTTAAAACGGAACAGTAAAACGGAGACATGTGTAAACCGACCGTTAGTGTGCTAAATACTGAAAGGAATATATTATTCTAGACCCAGAGAACAAAACACAAGACAAGTTAATAACGAACAACGCTCACAACGGTGAGGCTGATCAGAACTCCAACGTGGTTCAGAAGATAGAAGATGATGTACAGGATAAGGAGAAGCAGCTAAGGTTGCAGGTCAGTTGTCTATGGAATACAACGAGACCTTATTACTAAGCCTTTGCGGAGTTGTAATGGTCTGTCACCAAGCTGTACCCGTGATAGTTAGACAGTCAAAAGCTGTAACAACATGTCTTCCTATATAACAACATATACAAAAAATCTGAATAATATTACTATTGAAGTAAGGTTTCTATACAACATTTCACGCTTCATGCGCAAAGTTTGTGCGTTTGATTTTACTCGCGCTTGATCGAGATTTTTTTGTTCATACTTTTAAGCTGAATATCCCTATCAAGAATATCTCTTTATGTAAATACCTGTTTATTTGTTTTAACGAGATCAGATAAAGTCACACATTTTAATCATCAGTGGCCTCTAATCTATGACAGATGATTAAAACAGCAGCCGTGTTTAAAATAAACTATATTTGCAGCTATTAAAGTCATCGTGGTGCGGTCTAGTGTGGGGTCTGTCAGTGCTCGCCGAGGCCAGTATCGGTGAGCTGGAGAACATTCTGCGTGCCATTCAGACTCTAGCCAGGGTCAGCGGTAAGGTGAGTACATAGCAAGAAACATCCTTTCTTCGGGAACACCCCTCCCGGGGTGACTATCCTTCCTTTCGAGAATACAGCTCTTGTCATTCGACATCGCGGAAACACCCCTTCCCTTCAGGGTATTATCTTGAACGGGAATTTCTTCCTCCTTTGGTTTGCTTTTTACAAGTTTCAAGTACATACCATCGGATATCAATTACTTATTACCGAACTTCTCCATTCGGAAACGCCTATCCCCACGGGGATATCCCCCTCCACGAAGAATTATTATCTTCTCGCTAATCCAGATAGACCTAGAAGGCATTACATTCCAGGTCTATCCGAGTTAGCCGAATTGTACTGATATTTTTTTTTTTTGCTTGGAGTTTCACAGACGTGCAATTCATATGCACAAAGACGCCCAGACTCAGAACAAGCACCTGTGGGTCGCAAATATTTTTGTCCTACCCGAGGATTAAATCCACGATATATTTTCTATACAATACTAACTATAGTAATCTATACTTATCCTAGCCTTTTCATCATCATGTGTACTTTAAAAAAATCTTCTCATTTTGTTGCATATAGGTGGGTCACTCAACAGGGCGCGACGCGTGTGTGAGTGCATTATGCCGCTGCGCCCTCCCCGCGCAGTACGTGGTCCCCGCACTGGGCGCGCTGGGGGCGCTGCCGTGCCCGTGGCGGCGCGAGCCCCCGCCGCCGCCAGACCCCGACTACAGGCACCAGGTGGTATGGGTTGGGACCCCGCTGCCGTCTGCATCTTTACCCACAGGTGGGTTACTTCTTTTACAAGCTGTTACCCACGACTTCACAGTTCACCCTCGCGAATGTAGTTTATAGCTGTAAAGACTTTTTAACCGATAGCGTCAAAAAGAGGTATGTCTCTCTGAGTATGTTCAAACAACGTAATGGATTTTGATCGAACTGGAAAGACATCAAATATCGAAAGGAGTGGATTTTTTTCTGTAAGCCTTATGACCCTGATGAGGGATAACAGGACGACATTATTATCATCATCATCAATGAATTTTGATACGGTTTTTTTAAAGTTAGATTGTTTCAAAAGGAAGGTTTAATAATAAATACCTCAGTATTACACCCGTGCTAAGCTAGGACGGGTCATTATAAACCTAATTAATACAGACTATCTAACTGCCAATTCCTCGTCCCAGGTCAACAGCAGTCCTTCGTGATGGTGACGTCTCGTCACGTGACGGCCATGAAGGCGCTGCTGTGTGCCGCGCAGCGTGACGGCGACACCATCCAGCAGGCCTGGCTGCCGGTCCTCACTACGTTACAGCATTTGGTAAGATTTCATACCTCTGAAATTTCGGAAAATAAAAAATTCGGTTTAGTGGTTACTAAACCGAACTTTCTTTTTTGTTTTCCGAGGTGAAACGCTAATGATTTCAACCCACACCGAAGGCACGGCGTGGGGATATGTCGTACTCCCGCCGACTAAAAACACCCCAGGCCCCTTCTACTATCTAAGTTAGAGTCACAAGATCGCTCGCGCATGCTCTACGCGACTCTGGTGTACTAAACTGTACCTAGCATAACCATAATGCAAAGGGCTGATCCTTTGCATTATTTCCAATTCCAATTTGTCCGTTTATTGCCGCATGTTTGAGATTTTTCAAGTTTTCTTTGTAATTCAACCCTTTAACCAATTCTCTACTGAATTATGTAGACATTTAAATCTTCAATATCATCTTCAGTGTCATCCTGGAATAGCGGGTCCTTACTAAATGTTATCATCTAGGTATGGATCCTGGGTTTGAAGCCGTCTACCGGCGGCAGTATGAAGGCGAGTCGCGCCAGCGCCGACGCGAACGCTGTTATGAGCACTTCCGCTGTCATGGCCGACTTACCTGGTCAGTACATATCTATACTAATATATTTCAATAGATATTGTACTAAAAATTTAATTATTTGTGTTTTTATTTAGGTATTAGGTGTTTATAGAAGATTTTTCTTTATTTCAATTTTTTTTTCTTTTTTATTTATTATTTGGATCTTGACTTTTTAGATTGTTTTATTAAAGTTTTTAAAATTTGTGATAGTGTAGATAAATCAGTATATACTGGTTATATCAAAACTTATTGCTCATAGTAATTAGAAAATAATCTTTTAGGTATTGTACCAAGAAGTTAAAGACAGACAGTATATTCACTTAAGCTTTTCAACTTTGTCTCATGTAAAATTGCTAAACAATTTTTTACAGACTACTCTCTTGCAATCAAAATGCTTGTATCAACCATTTTCCTTTCTTATCAAGATATAACAAAATAAAAATTAACAATTTGTTTCTATTTAACCGAAGATCAAACAGATCAGTTATATGTAATACTAACCCCCACTAACCAGTATAAGTTGACCTAGGTTTACAATGCTGTAGGTGTACCTATGTATGTATGACGGATGTTTCGCAGGTCAGCAAGTTCCCGTGGCCGAGTCTCTCGGAGTCATGAGTGGTATATTAACGTACTTACACTGTCCAGTATGCATTTGGAACATTTGTTCTATTAGATAAATGTATGTATAATTATGAAGTTTGCAGTTTTCAGTCTAGTGATGCCATCTATCGGTTTAAAAGTTAATTTACTTAGAAATTGCAGTTCTTCTTATGTTACAACTAGCTCAATGCACCGGTGATTGCTAGTTCGATTCCTGTCGGGATATTTAAATTATTTTTGCACACTGGTTGTATTAAAATTACATGTATCGACTTTGCCTTCGTTAATAAGAGTAATTTATTAATAATTAAATAGAAATTTCGGTTGTTTAACGGAACTTAAATGCAATTTTCTATAAGTAAAGAACCGTGCAGTAGCTTTATTACAAAACTGATAAAGTAAACAGTTTTGAATCTAATCCATCTTTTGCAAAACTATCAATGTACAAGTTTGATCTATAATATGCGATATACAGTTCCAAATGCATACAGAGCATTTAGGGGTATTTGAAGCTTGTACACAGGAGCACTGGGATGGAGCTTGCTGGCCGTTTGTGTGTCTTTATGTTTGTCGCACTGTTACTACCGGACGTGGCCCAATCAACTGTTACACATAAAAGCACATGAAGAATATATAAATTAAAAAAATATATATTTTATAATGACTAAAATTAAAAGTTAAAATAAATGTCCACCGTGTAGTCTACTGCCTAAAAAAAGGAGAACTCTCAGTGTGAGATAAAAAAAAATGCTGTTAGTAAAAAGTTATGACCGAGTGAAGTCATGTAAAACTAAAGCCCGTCGAACAAAAAATATTATTTCTAGCAACAGGGGAAAAGAGAAGTTATCTATGATTAAGGTGGCTCCGTCAAACAAAAAAAAATATGTTTCTAATAACTGGAAAAATAAACAGTTGATTTGACCACCGTCCTACTAATAAAGCTAGTTGTGAGGTTCTTGTGTCCGTTTTTAAACGTTCATATTTTTTATAATCTATATACACTCGCTACGCACTGTTACTCGCTTCGTTATATCATTAGCTGTTTTTTTTATTCATAGTATTTGAAAATACAAGAAAAAAATATTTCAAAATTAAAACACAAAAGAGTGTTACAGAAATTTATTTTAACCAATATACGCTGGTGTTACCACATACAATAAAAGCCCATTTAGACGAGATACGAGTTGCAATACATTGACGGCGATAACTTTTTTATTTTCTTAAAAAAAACGACTCTCACACTAAGGATTTTAATCCTTGTATCGCGTAGGGTTTCACAGACATTTAATTCACATGCACAAAGACACCCAGACTCAGAACAAGCATTTTTGGAACACACAAATTCTTGTCCTGCGTAGGACAAGAATTTGTCGCGCACAGTGGTAAATTGGCTTGGTGACCAATACCACTCGGCTATCCGTACAGTGAGATGTCTTTTGATACAAGAGCTTAGCGCCTCCGCAATATATTGCAACTCGCACGATACATCACACTTCATTTAAATGAGTATACAAAATATTTTTTTGTCATACAAAAATCAACCTTACATTAAAAGAGTTTAATACTATATTTGTATGTGCCACAGCACTCTCAGCTATGCTCTCCCGCGTGTTCGAGTCCTCAAAGAACTTGGATGATGTGGCCTTACACCACTTGATCGATGCTCTCTGCAAACTGTCCAACGAGGCTATGGAGTTGGCGTATTCTAATCGGGTGAGCCTTTGTTTGTGTATTACGATAGATTACAATAACGCGAGAAAGATATCGCCGTCTACAGTGAGTACTTAAAACGGGACTAGTTGTGTCTCGGTTTTGCGATGGCAAATAATATTACTTTAAGAACTGATAGAACATGTAAATAAATTGTGTATACTCTGATTTTATAATGTATGGACTAAAATTACATTTGGTAGGATGGTCAAAATGTTTGCAACATTTTAAAAAAGGAAAAGCAATTTGTACTATCATGCTAGACATTGAAAAAATACTAATAAAGTAATTTCATAAAAGATAAGTGTATGCAGTGAACTTACGTTTAAGTGTGTTCAAAAATCTGATGTTATTTTTTTCGACTTTAGGAACCGTCGTTGTTCGCGGTAGCAAAGTTACTAGAGACTGGATTAGCAAACATGCACAGGATAGAAGTTATGTGGAGGCCTATAACTAATCATTTATTAGAGGTAAGTTCTTAATGTTTATTTGATGTTTACATTTAGCGTAAGAAAGTCGAAAAATTTTAAGATGCAAGACGATCATTTGGTCGATTTTTAGTGCAAACTAATATCAATGTAATCCAATACAGTAATCAAGATATTTTATATTTCATGAAATTTGAGTCTTATAAAAATACTACAAAAGAAAACTCATTTTCAACATATACGTCGTAATTATGCTTCCCTGTCCAACAAAACCATCTTGATTACTTTCGGTTTAAATAGATTATCTAATAATTAATTTCGCAGGTCTGCCAACACCCCCACATAAGGATGCGCGAGTGGGGCGTTGAGGCTATCACGTACCTAGTACAGGCAGCTTTCCAGTACCATCACAATAACCCTGTACTTGTCACCGAGGTATGTAGCAGATAAATAATGAAAAGACAAATTTATTTCTATAAATAATGAAAAGACTATTATATTCGAACTTGGACTATCCTGGCCACTGATAGACATACTGATATTCCATATTGTATCACAGTTTTTGCTCCGATACGCAAGGCATTTGGGGTGTTACCACATCAGTGGATTGATAGTCGATCGATGTCATCGAATTATAGTAAAATGGATTACTCGATTACGATCGATAATTTCTACCCTACATATTGGTTGATCAACATTCGATCGACTTCATTTTCACAGGCAATTAAAATAGCCAGGTTAGGGGATTATATTTTTAGGAAGAAAAAAAATACGTGGCTCTCGGGGACTGCCGCGGTAAAGCTATTGCATAGCCTTCAAAGCCACGTAGAGGCGAGTTACTGAGACAAACGTGATATTTCAAAAAGACATTTAAAGTTCTGCTATTCATAAAGTATCCCCACTAAGAGACCCCCCACACTGGCGTCTTTCGAGCGTCTCGTGGTGCCAGCATCCGCGCGACGTCCACCTGGCGCTGGCGTTGCGTCGCCGTTGTTATTCACAAAAAAAGTTGAACTGACGCCGCGACGACGCAACGCCAGCGCCGCGCACGCTCGGCGTTCGGCAGGCGGCCAGCGCTGGCGGAATGGCGCCAGGTGGACGTCGCGCGGATGCTGGCACCACGAGACGCTCGAAAGACGCCAGTGTGGGGGGTCTCTTAGCCGGTCGGAGGTGGAGGGGGGATGTTAGGTTGTTTTCGTTACGGAATTTCTGGTTTCGGTCTCCACGCTCAAGGCCCGTGATAGAAGCTACGCAATAGCTTAAAATTAAAGTGTATAATTACTTTTCCATTCTATTCCAAACTTATTTTAACTTTTAGGCACGGGAACGTCTCCTCCTGGAGCCCCTATCAGAGTTATGCGCAGTCCGCCAGTGCGACGTGCGAGCGAGACAACTGGAGTGCGCGGCCAGACTGCTGCACTCGCGGGGGGACCAGCTGGGCGCCGCCTGGCCGCTCATGATGGAGATCATCTCCGCCATCTCCTCGCATCACAGGTACCTGTTACATGTACATCACAGCTGGAGTGCGCGGCCAGACTGCTGCACTCGCGGGGGGACCAGCTGGGCGCCGCCTGGCCGCTCATGATGGAGATCATCTCCGCCATCTCCTCGCATCACAGGTACCTGTTACATGTACATCACAGCTGGAGTGCGCGGCCAGACTGCTGCACTCGCGGGGGGACCAGCTGGGCGCCGCCTGGCCGCTCATGATGGAGATCATCTCCGCCATCTCCTCGCATCACAGGTACCTGTTACATGTACATCACAGCTGGAGTGCGCGGCCAGACTGCTGCACTCGCGGGGGGACCAGCTGGGCGCCGCCTGGCCGCTCATGATGGAGATCATCTCCGCCATCTCCTCGCATCACAGGTACCTGTTACATGTACATCACAGCTGGAGTGCGCGGCCAGACTGCTGCACTCGCGGGGGGACCAGCTGGGCGCCGCCTGGCCGCTCATGATGGAGATCATCTCCGCCATCTCCTCGCATCACAGGTACCTGTTACATGTACATCACAGCTGGAGTGCGCGGCCAGACTGCTGCACTCGCGGGGGGACCAGCTGGGCGCCGCCTGGCCGCTCATGATGGAGATCATCTCCGCCATCTCCTCGCATCACAGGTACCTGTTACATGTACATCACAGCTGGAGTGCGCGGCCAGACTGCTGCACTCGCGGGGGGGACCAGCTGGGCGCCGCCTGGCCGCTCATGATGGAGATCATCTCCGCCATCTCCTCGCATCACAGGTACCTGTTACATGTACATCACAGCTGGAGTGCGCGGCCAGACTGCTGCACTCGCGGGGGGACCAGCTGGGCGCCGCCTGGCCGCTCATGATGGAGATCATCTCCGCCATCTCCTCGCATCACAGGTACCTGTTACATGTACATCACAGCTGGAGTGCGCGGCCAGACTGCTGCACTCGCGGGGGGACCAGCTGGGCGCCGCCTGGCCGCTCATGATGGAGATCATCTCCGCCATCTCCTCGCATCACAGGTACCTGTTACATGTACATCACAGCTGGAGTGCGCGGCCAGACTGCTGCACTCGCGGGGGGACCAGCTGGGCGCCGCCTGGCCGCTCATGATGGAGATCATCTCCGCCATCTCCTCGCATCACAGGTACCTGTTACATGTACATCACAGCTGGAGTGCGCGGCCAGACTGCTGCACTCGCGGGGGGACCAGCTGGGCGCCGCCTGGCCGCTCATGATGGAGATCATCTCCGCCATCTCCTCGCATCACAGGTACCTGTTACATGTACATCACAGCTGGAGTGCGCGGCCAGACTGCTGCACTCGCGGGGGGACCAGCTGGGCGCCGCCTGGCCGCTCATGATGGAGATCATCTCCGCCATCTCCTCGCATCACAGGTACCTGTTACATGTACATCACAGCTGGAGTGCGCGGCCAGACTGCTGCACTCGCGGGGGGACCAGCTGGGCGCCGCCTGGCCGCTCATGATGGAGATCATCTCCGCCATCTCCTCGCATCACAGGTACCTGTTACATGTACATCACAGCTGGAGTGCGCGGCCAGACTGCTGCACTCGCGGGGGGACCAGCTGGGCGCCGCCTGGCCGCTCATGATGGAGATCATCTCCGCCATCTCCTCGCATCACAGGTACCTGTTACATGTACATCACAGCTGGAGTGCGCGGCCAGACTGCTGCACTCGCGGGGGGACCAGCTGGGCGCCGCCTGGCCGCTCATGATGGAGATCATCTCCGCCATCTCCTCGCATCACAGGTACCTGTTACATGTACATCACAGCTGGAGTGCGCGGCCAGACTGCTGCACTCGCGGGGGGACCAGCTGGGCGCCGCCTGGCCGCTCATGATGGAGATCATCTCCGCCATCTCCTCGCATCACAGGTACCTGTTACATGTACATCACAGCTGGAGTGCGCGGCCAGACTGCTGCACTCGCGGGGGGACCAGCTGGGCGCCGCCTGGCCGCTCATGATGGAGATCATCTCCGCCATCTCCTCGCATCACAGGTACCTGTTACATGTACATCACAGCTGGAGTGCGCGGCTTGGTTCATAAAGTTTGAATTTATTGAATTCCACGATATTCCACAAGATATCGCATGACACATCTTTGAATATTAATCTCATGTGTTTCTGACATAGACAGTTCGATCCGAATTTGAATTCAAATTTGACACTAGCGACCGCCATGAGTTTGACGGTGAATTAACGAACCACATTAGTCGATGCTTCCTCCGTCTCGCTCCGCGCCTTCCTAAGGCGCGGTACAGCGGTGATGGTCAAACTATAAAATGAATTTCTGATAACGATATCATCGTCTAATTATTCTCTCCCATTTCAGCGAGCAGCTTATCCGCTCAGCGTTCCAGTGCGCGCAGGTAGTAGCGGGTGACTTGCTGGGCTGTGCGGGCCCGCGCTGTCTGCGGCAAGTGCTGGCCGCGGCCGCCGCCTTCGCCACGCAGACCAAGGAGCTCAATATTAGTCTCACTGCTGTTGGACTTATGGTGTGTAGGACCATTATGACCATTACTGAAAACACTTTTTTGTTGATATCAAAGATTGTGTCAAAATTTTGTGTTAAAATTTTTGGGAAACTATTTACATCTGGTAAATAGTTCCCCATAATTTTTGTAACGAAATTTAGCATCAGAAGATGGTTAACACAAACCGACTTACAGAGTGTCATTATTATTCTATGACATTTAGGAATTGTTGCTTAGTATGTTGTTGTATTGAATTCGATTGTGTACAGTTCGTATGAAAATCTGAATGTGTTAATCGACTTTTGATGCTGACTGTACCATGTTTTACCAATTTTCTTCGAATTATTTTCTTGCCCAAATATTAACCTTCTAACGTTTTTCTCTTTCCCCAGTGGAACATATCGGACTACCTATACCACAACCGCGACAAGCTGGTGCTGGCTCTAGCATCAGACGCGGCCGTGTGCCCCGAGGTGCCCAACCACGCCGAGCTGCCGCCGCTCGACAAGCTGTGGATGTGTCTCTATATTAGGCTCAGTGAGTACCTTGAGTGAAACTGTAATAATAATGTCCGGAGGAATTTTGGTCTCGGCGGCTAGTGTTACTGTGACACCAGCCAGCTACGCGGGACATATTATAGTGTACAAGCGTTCAAATAAATTAACACGGCTGTTGTATCAATCATCTGTCATAGATGTTAGAGGCCACTGATGATGATGACAAGCGTATACTAAACACATATGCACTTCCTGTATCTTTATGCTCATAGCCGCTGGACCTACATTTTTATGTGCCTTCCGAAACAAGAAAGCTTTGATACTATATCTAAAACGCACACAAAATTTGAAAAAATCGGAGCGCGCCGTAAGGATCGAACTCAAGAACTTTTAACTTGGCAGTCCTACTGTCCAACCACTAGGCTATCAACGAAACTACCGTATATTAGAAATGCCACAGACCAACATAAACTGCAGGAATGACTGTCTGCCGTCAGCATCATTGGCCTACTTACTAAATTCCTAATTTTTCAGTAGCCATATTATATGACTAGTTTTCCGCTCGCGGCTTCGCCCACGTGTAATTTGGGATTGTGGCGTTTTTTAATGATCTCGACAGGACTTTCTTTCATAGGCTAAAAAATTGTTACAATTTGAATTATATTATACAGCTTGAGTTAGATTTCCGTGTGGTGTCCGGATATAAAGAATAGCACCACCCCATATCCTCCACTGGGTGTTGTAAAAGGCGACTAATGGACCTTAAGACCCAGTGCACTGTACCAAGCACCTTGGGTCACCCGAATGGTGGCGGGTAAACAACCAACAATCGCATTCCCAAAGAGGGTTAGTGTCAGGCAGGCGGCCGACTATAAAACCATAGCCAAATCTTTAAGCAACATGTCTAGAAGACGTGTTGCGCCGACCCCAAGTGAAATGGGATTAGGGCAGGAAGATGATGATATACAGCTTTGAGCTTGAGTTACTCAGGGATGATGTAGCTTTCTAATGGTGAATATTTGAAAATGATAAGTAGTTTTGGAGTTTGTCAATTACGTTATGTATCAAAAAGTAAAGCGAGACAAAAACATCGTCTAGAAAAATTAAAAGTATCAGTTGATCTCCTCCCCCCTCCCCCCCCGCCCGCTACCTAAGGGCTTGCTACTCCAAAAATCCCTTTTTAGTGGTCCATTGTGTTACTAAAGGAAGCCTTGTTCAAAATATCAGACTTCTAAACCGAGAGGTTTCGGCTGTGCGTTAATCAATCAGTCACCAAATCGCAACCCCCTAAATCACTATTGGAGGGTAGTTTGGAAAAAAATATAATGCCAAACTTATTTATTTGACCATATTATACGTGTTTGTGCTAAGTTTCAAGTTTATAAACTCAAGGAATAAGATTTTTCATAGAAACGTTATGACCCCTTTTTACCCCCTTAGGGGTTGAATTTCCAAAAATTCTTTTTTTAATGCTCACTTCCGTCAGTAAAGGAAGCTTTGTTCAAAATATTAGACTCCTACACTTAGCGGTTATGACTGCGCGAAAGTCAATCAGTCACCCAATCGCAACCCCCTAAATCACTATTGGAGGGTAGTTTGGAAAAAATTATAATGCCAAACTTATTTACTTAACCATATACGTGTTTGTGCTGAGTTTCAAGTTTATAAACCCAAGGAATAAGATTTTTCATAGAAACGTTATGACCCCTTTTTACCCCCTTAGGGGTTGAATTTCCAAAAATCCTTTCTTAGTGCACCCCTACATATCTCAAGGAACCTACATGCCAAATTTCAGCTTTCTACGACCAGTAGTTTCGGCTGTGCGTTGTCTGTCAGTCAGTCAGTCAGTCAGTCAGTAACGGAAGAGTTTTATATGTATAGATTTTATTGGTAATACTTTTTGAATTTCTCCCCTAGGCGAGTTATGCACGGAAGCCCGCGCCCCGGTCCGTCGCGCGGCCAGCCAGACGCTGTTCAGCTGCATCGGCGCCCACGGCACGCTGCTCAGCAAGCCCGCCTGGAGGGCCCTGCTGGCTGTGCTGTTCCCCATGTTAGAGGAGGTAACGTACTTGGAAGTTGAACTGATGATTGGACAATGTGTATACAGCTTTTTTTTTTTCGTGGGAAATCATCAAAGACAGCGCCCGCTGTGGACGCAGTGGCAGGGACAGACAGTGTCGGATTTTTACTGACTAAAACCCACTATGTTCGTCCTGGAGCCCTTTGAGTGCCAGGATCGCGGTAACTCTTACGATCATCCCTCAGCCCCGGCAGAATGTATATAGAGCTACAAGGATCTATTGGCAAGTGACAACAGTTAGTCAAAAGTGATGGTTTGTCATATACAACGTTGATAAAAGCGAGAGGCATTAAATGAAACCACATATTCTGTATATCATTATAAGGCTACACAACAAAAATCAAATCAATGTAAGCAATATTTTTATAATAACTTTCGTGAGGATGATTCATACTTAAAACGTTATAACGTTTTACTCACGCGTATTTATCGGGATAGCCCGACTAGTTTCGGACCCAACCGGAGCCAACTAGATAACTATGCCTATAAAACTTAGTCACCTAATCAGGAAGATACAGCATGTTCAAACTAAAAAAAAAACTAAAAAAATATCCTGTGACTAAACTATTGCTTACATTGATTTGATTTTTGTTGTGTAGCCTTATAATGATATACAGAATATGTGGTTTCATTTAATGCCTCTCGCTTTTATCAACGTTGTATAATGACGGCATTAATTCCGATTTCTTCTACATGCTAAAAGATCCTTGTAACATTATACATACTAAAGATGATTGTTATTATCTAATTACATTCATCATTGTCTTATCCGATCTACAAAAAAAAACAATAATTCCTTTTAGTGAAGTTTTTGTCATCGTAATCTCATACAATTTTGTCATTATATTTTAATTTCATACATTATTTTTACTCGTAGGTCCAGAAGCAGTCGAACATAGCGAGCTCGGAGAAGGTGGACACCGGGGAACATATCCTGATCCATCACACGAGGAATACGGCGCAGAAGCAGTGGGCGGAGACACAGGTATGTCATAGCTAACTAAGGTAATAATTTATTAATGGATTTCCCTCTTTTGATACTTTTCAGTTAAATATGTGTCTTTGTTGTTAAGGAATCTAAGAACCAATTAAATCACATCCACACCACACATGTTAAAAATGGTCCATTTTAATAAAAGGCGGCAGAAGAGGACGTCTATAAGTTTATAAAGAAGTAATATCAGGATATGCTTATGGACAAAACTGCACGGAGAGCCAAATGGTCTACACCACCACGATAATTACCACTGAGCGCGACGTGTCGCGGGTTCGATCCTCGTGTAGGACAAGAATTTGTGCGATCCATAAATGCTTGTTCTGAGTCTGGGTATCTTTATGCATGAGAATTAAATGTCTGTGAAACAAGGACATCATTCCATAGACCGGGAGTCGGTTATTTTAATAAAAAAAAGGCATACGATTATTTTTCAGACTTAAACTTAGTTTGGAAACGCTTGGAGAAAATTCTTTTCTATTATTTACTCTTGCTCTTCACTTACCCAGGTGCTGACGCTATCAGGAGTGTCGAGGGTGTTCCACTCGCGCTTCCAGCTGCTCACCACGGTGGGAGACTTCAACAGGTCCTGGACGGCGCTGCTGGATTATATCACCGACTTCGCCTTGAGGAGGAGTCACGAGGTAAGTGCTGTTTATAAGTGAATAGGATATTGTGAAATGTTTTTTGATATGGAATCGGCTATAACTTTATATTAAAATAGAATTATGTATTGTGAGGGTACAATACATTATTATGGCAACGCTGACCTGACTGACCTGTTGGTTTAGTAGTTAGTGGCCCTGACTGCTATGTCGGTTTGATTCCCATCCAGGACAAATCTTTGTGTGTTGAGTACGATTATTTATTCTGTATCTGGGTGTTATTTATCTATATTATGTAAATATTTAGAAATATGTAAGTATATTTATCAGTTTTCTAGTACTCATAATACAAGCTCTGCTTAGTTTGAGACTAGGTTGCGTTGTGTAAAAGTAGAAGAAAAAAAAAACACGTTGCCAGACTGCCAGATACCACGTAGTAAACTGTAGGCCACGCATCTATCTAGCGGTGTTGCCAACCCGAAGCTACATGAGTAAGATCTACCATTTTTTTTATATTAACTGCTTAGATATGTCGACGAAGTTACTATTGTGTCCTAGACCTCTCAAGGACGCAATGGCAATGGCACCTTCGTCGTCTACATATCTAAGCAGTTAATGTAAAGAAGCAAGGTTCTTGAAAATAGTTCTAATTAGTACTGATTACATCTGTCATGTTTACGAAATTGATGGAAGTTTTTCGTCCGCAGGTGTCAGTAGGCGCGCTGAAGTCGTTCCAAGAGGTGGTATCGGCGGCGGGGCGCGCGACAGACGTGGACCCGGCGCTCATGAAGCGCGTGTGGGGCGCCGCCTGGGCCGCATGGACCAACATCGCATCCTCCTCACACTCCCTGCCACCACGTGAGTGTAATATGTCACCATCTAAAAATACCGACCAAGTGCAAGTTAGACTCGCGCACGAAAGGGTTTAGCCAGTTTTTCTTTACTCAAACGGATCGTAGACGCTTGAAATGCGACAAACTATTCCACATAGACCGGTTGGAAGAGATCTGAGAGCGGATGCGCTTGGATCCGTTCGGCTCCTCTTATTATTCTACACGTAGCACGTTTTAGCACTCTTGATGACTACAAATACTACAATTATTTAAAACACTGTTTCGAACGTAATAAATAGTGCCGTGTAAATTTGATTCGCGGGTAGGTAGGAATAATATCAAAGTTTTACGAGAAGTAGTCTCTTCATTATTCAACAGAGTAAGGAAAACAAAGTAAAATATTTTCTTATTCCCAGCGTCAGAGGACGGCAAGCCGGTGGAGGTGTACGCCCCCTCGCAGAACTTCCTCACAACGCTCGTGCAGATCTTCCCGCTCATCTTCCAACACATACGGCCTACGTAAGTCAATTGTGATAGCAACTTCTTTACGTTACTCTTGAACTATAACTTACTGCATGTCATCTTATGTATCTACACATTTTTCTTTAAAATTAGTAAGTATTTTAAAGGCCAAGATTGAGTTGCAAGCACTGCTATGTATGTGAGCCTGTCGCGGTCTTTTTCTAGCCTGTAGCCCCTTTAGGGGCAACTGTTGGTCATGTGTTTTTTTATGTAGCCTGTCTGACATTCCACTGCTAGGCAAAGGCCTCCCCATTTTCTTCCTATTTTTTTGTTATTTCTGATGACGTGTTTTTTTTATTTAACATTTTAACCCCCCGCATCGACATATTATTATGCGTTGAGGTTTAATTTATAGTAGTATCACAGTCTAAATATATTATTGTCAAACAGTCGTCCGACGAAGGCGTCTAGACAGGGCAATCGTGCGGGGTGCGAGGGGTGGGGTGGGACTGCGAACAAAATAATGTTAGCAGTTCGGGACATTTCATTCTGGGCTTACGCGTGTTTGTTTTCGTAATTATTTTATAAAATGGTGCATACGACGTGTGCTGTGAGAGATTGCAAGTCTTCATCTCGTATTAATAAGGATCTGCGGTTTCATCAGCTTCCACGAACAGAAGAAAGGTAAATAAATAATGTTTTGTTATTGTAGAGTGAATACGTAAATTTAATACTAAAAATATTTGTCATGTCCGTCAAAGTTGACAACGCCAACAAAATGGCCAAATGGTGGACGGAAAGAAGTATGAATAGGTAGATAGGCTAGGTACCTGAAGGAAAATGGAAAATCCTGGAAAATGGACGCCCTTTTTTAAATTCGACACGGCTGTCAATTTCTAGGCTAACTGGGGTGCTTGTTATGAAAATGCCATCTTTTTTGAAATCCAAGACGGCGGACGCCATTTTTTAAAAAATATTTGTCAGTTAATCATTTATAATTATTGTTTTATTTAATATTATTTAATGTCATAGTTTTTCAATTGGTTCTCAGCAAGTTATAATAATATTAGGTTACACTTTTTTTAATGATTATAATGTTAACGATGTTGATCTGCAATAAATAAATAATTTTATTAATATTTTTAATTTTGACAACCCTTGCCATCGCGATACTGTCAAGACGTTGTCGGCATTTTCCACAAGATTCGAAGAAGAAGGCGTCGGACGACTGTATGATATTTAGACTGTGGTAGTATACAGTAGTTGGTTTACTATGTACACTGACTTTCTCTTTTATTTTTTTTATTAATTTGTACGTACACATTATCATTTAAGTTTAGTGATTTCTTGTATTTTATCTATAGTAGCGAAAGTATAGGAAGCGGTAAGGCGATAGGGGTACTGTCTATTATTAATTTGACGTCAAACAGTCCTATTTTGAATTGACTTTTGATTTTGATAATGTAGCAGTGGCGAAGGGTCCATATAACTCGATTCCTACCGGCTTCCCTTTTTGAAATATGGCAAATACTAAGATTCTGTTTATTTAAGTATCATTTAAAAATATCAACTATAATTATAATGATTTACGAAATAATAATGTACGTGTATAGCCTTTGCTTCAAAATAACAATAAACGCCTAAACTTTTTTTTGAGCAAAACGCATGCAATAAAGGCCTACAACCCACGATTCGCTTTACCGGTTAAAAGGTAAGCCGGGACGCGATTTGGGAATCGCATACATCTACTTCATAGTGCGATCTCTTTTACTCCATTGAGTAAAAGTGAGACACATTATGTAGTTTGACACATTGAACAACCGCGGCCAATAGGACTTAGAGAAGCCGTTGATTTTCGGCTTATGACAAAGACAGAAAAAAATAAATGCATACCCCAGAAAGAGATGCAATATGAACTTCGTACGTCAACTGAACAGAACAGATGACAGCTGACGTTTACGTTCGCGCTAATATTATAAAAGTTTTATTTGTTATTTTCACCGATTAATTTGCATTAGATTTGGTGTATTCGTATCATAATTTAGAATCTTATAGTATTATTACTTGTGATTGATCAGTGTAGTGATTGTGCAGTAAAAACAAAATTACATCAGTTCAGTGTTATTGTTTGGTTATCGTCTATTCGAATAAATATTTAGGTAAATCAGAATTACTAAGATTGTTGATTTAGTTTGTAGATCTATTAGAAAGTAGTTATTTTTGTTATTATTAAGTAAATTCGATAATATAGCGGCATTAGTGAATGTAGAATGCTGTCTAACAGATTATTTGCTGACTGAGGAAAAATCTTTTTCAAAGCAGAGTTTTGAAAAAGACCTGACATGATTTGAATTAATTACAAATGACGATCAAACATTTTAACAGTTCTTTCTCTGACAAAATATCATTGGCTCACAGGAAGTTTTAAATTGAATTAATTGTTTTGTTTCCCTTGCTTGTTATTCTCAGATCCAATACTCAATATCTTATTTCATTCCACATAGTAGTATAAATCAAAATGTGGACCTTGTCTGTAGGACAAGTTAGTAGTAGATATGCACAGCATAGCATAGTACATATGTGGGAAGGCTTAAAATATTGTTTATAATTTCTATATTTATGTACTTATACTATTTGTGTATTATTGTTATAACATTACAAACTTCTAAATATGATAATATATAAGTAATTTAGAAGTGTTGTATATTGTTGTTTTGCAACTTAACAACAATAAAAATATTCATATTTTAATTATAATGCACTTAAGTCCATGTTTATGTGGCAACCAACTATTATATATTTAATATTCTATTATTTAGTGCATTTTATTTTATAGTATACATTTTAATTTGTCTATCAGTTAGATATTCATTTATTGTACTTATAGTAGCATTTTGATTGTAAAAAGGTTTTAAATAATAAATTATTACTGTATTTCTCATACTTTTTTTAATTTTCAGGGTGTTTATAATATTAGTAGTGAATAGAGCTACACAGGGTTTAATGCTCTTATTAATTCATCTAAAATACATGTTCAGACAAAAAACATATCCGTACTTGTTGTTTATCGTTGCATGATAACAATGCAATTTTTGGACGGGCTTCCCTTTTAAGAAAATTCACCCTTCGCCATTGTAATGTAGTATACAAACATTCATCCACGTGCATACTAGAGCAAAGTTCATACTCGCTACTAATATGAGCTGGCTATTGGATGTTAAGTAACGGTACCATATGTTACCTAGGTTCACCCCAGCGGACGTGACGCAGCTGGGGCTGTGCCTGTCGCACGTGTGCAGCACGGAGCCGTCGGCCGCGGCGTCGGCGCTGGACTCGCTGGCCGCCGCCGCGCCCGTCAGCCTGCACGCGCTGCACTGCCTCGACATCGTGCATAAGGTACTACACAACACACTAGCTACAAGTACAAGTCACTACACTGATATAAATCATTAATTCGCTACACATTATAAAACAAAGTCCACCGCCGTGTCTGTCTGTCTGCATGCGCTGCACTGCCTCGACATCGTGCACAAGGTACTACACACTACACTAGCTACAAGTACAAGTCACTACACTAATATAAATCACTAATCCAATACACAATATAAAACAAAGTCCACCGCTGTGTCTATCTGTCGGCTCGCGCTGCACTGCCTCAACATCGTGCATAAGGTACCTACACAACACACTAGCTACACTGGTATCATCATCATCTTCCTGCCCTTATCCCATTTTACTTGGAGTCGGCGCAACACGTTTTTTTTTTCTTCCATTCTTCCCTATCAGACGTCGCACCACCATTTACTCCTTTTTCATTCATATCATGTCTTATACAATCCATCCATCTTTTCTTTGGCTTTCCACTTCCTCTCCATCCATCAACATTCATACTTATCACTCTCTTAGTCACATGAGTCTCATCCCTCCTCATCGCATGCCCATAGCGAGACAGCCGATATCCTTTTGATTTATATAAGTCACTACACTGATATAAATCACTAATTCACTACACATTATAAAACAAAGTCCACCGCCTTGTCTGTCTGTCTGCATGCGCTGCACTGCCTCGACATCATGCATAAGGTACTACAACACAACACTACACTAATATCACGTCATCATCATCATCATCATTCCCCTGCCCTTATCCCAATTATTATTTAGAGTCGGTGCAGCATGTCTTCTTCCACAGGTTCCTATCTAACGTCATCTCGCAAGTGACATTCATTGCAGCCACATCATCTTTCACACAATCCATCTATCGATTCTTTGGTCGTCCTCTTCTCCTATCCTCATCCACATTCATATCCAGCACTTTCCTTATCACGTGATTCTCTATTCTCCGCATGACATGTCCACACCATGACAACCGCTTACCACGAAGTTTTTCTGTGTATCACTAATTCACGATACATAATAAAACAAAGGCCACCACCGTGTCTGTCTGTTTGCGATTAATTCAAAAACTACTATACTGCATCAATTTTCATGCTGTTTTCACTAAAGCAAAGAATTGTTCTCGAGAAATGTTAATGCGGCCCGGCTGTGGCCAGCCATTGTCAGTGTCATGCGGACAGTACGTTTTCTGCAAATGGCCGCTTTAAGACCAGTCGTGACCGTGGCCGCAAATTACATCGCCGCTCAGCCGTACCTTCTGCGACCAAGGTTGAGGCCACGACTACGATCAGTCGCGGTCGTCTAGTGCACGTGATGCTGTTGGTGTATCTTT
Source organism: Chrysodeixis includens (assembly GCA_941860345.1). Classification (NCBI taxonomy): domain Eukaryota; kingdom Metazoa; phylum Arthropoda; class Insecta; order Lepidoptera; family Noctuidae; genus Chrysodeixis; species Chrysodeixis includens. Next base: position 1,602,556 of record OW796117.1, on the reverse strand, counting down.
TTATAATAATAAACGCTACCCTTTTTTTTCGTGGGAAATCATCAAATGACCCCGCCCGCTATGGGTGCAGCGGGAGGGAGTGTCGGACTTTTACTGACCAAAACCCACTATGTTCCTCCTGAAGCCCTTTGGGTGACGGGCGAGCGGTAATTCTCACGAACATCCCGCAGCCCCGGCAATAAACGCTACCCTTGCTTTACGCGACAAATCGTTATAATTTACTTATGAATTCCTTTTTGTACATGTATAGGAAGCGCTACAGCGGCACGAGCTGCTGGCAGTACTGTTCGGCGCACTGACGTCACTGGCGGCCGCCTGCAGCTCCCGCGCGGGAGGCGCCGCCCCGCGCTGCCTGGCCGCCGCCGCCGCACTGTACCGCGCCGCGCCCGCCGCCGCCAGCAACGTGCTGCCGCATCTACTGCTGGTCAGACATAGTCAATCAATAAGCCCTTTATCCTGAACTTACAGTTGTGGAAGATATATTTCCCCTATATAGAGGATATTTCTGTGTTCAGCGTGCCTTTTGGCAGAGGCCTCCTCCAACAATTTCCATTGAGTTCTATCTCTGGAGAGCCTTCTCCAAAAAGGGCCTGCTATTAATTTAAACTCATCCTCCCATCTCTTGGGTTGTCTTCCCCTTTATATTTTTAGTACATAGTATAAAACAAGTCACTATCGCTGTCTGTATGTCCGCCCAAATCTTCAAAAGTCATGTTCAATTGATATTTTAATAATTTGAAACCAAAAATCTATGGTATTGAAGTAGGTTATGGAGGTAACATAATAGTATTTTCGATTTTAGGCACTCCACGCATCAGTTCTGCAGTACGGACAAGACAAGCGGCGGAAAACCGCGGAACAAATGGAGGAGACTGCACAGATCTCATCTTTATTATTACAGGTGTGTGTATTATTTTAAAGTTAGTTGTTGATGAGAAGGGATGATGATGGATGGAGGAATGATATTAATGAAAGAGGGGTATAAGTTGCTGTGACACCTAATAGGGTAGAATGGAAAGAATATTTGTTATGCCGACCCCAAGTAAAATGGGATGATGATGATTCGAAAGTTATTTGTAAGCTAAAAAAAATGTCTTCGATATTTCTAATGTTGATGTGATAGGGATGATTGTCTTCAACCCTATTACCCTATCGGGTACAAAAATTAAAAATCTAATTGTCCAGTCAGGTAGATAATTAAAAAAATACTTTACAGGTAATTTTCCTTTAATCTAAAAAAATGTCAAAGATACGGTGTTTTAAAGTTTAGGAGAAGTGACTTTTGACGTAACATTTTCGCAAAATTTGTACCTAGAAATGACGTCTCGCGTGAGTTTCATTCACTGTACTTTAGTCAACTTGTGTTTGTGGGACACAAGAAAAATTGCGTGTCCAATATGATTCAATAAACTACAGTAAAATGTCAATATCCCTATTACATAAGAGAGCTTTTCAATAAATATTAAAACTTTTTGCAGGTATTAAGCACAGGTCTTCCCCTCGCGCGAGAGAATCCGGATGAATACAAAGAGTTCTGGGAGACGTTACCCAGAGTGCTCGAGACGTTCCTATTTGAACCACCGTGAGTATATTTAGACTTTCTATATCACATATTTTAAACACTGCCGATGAACAAAAAAAAATTGCCAATACTTACTCATTTCTTCGTGCTATATGGGAGCAAAGCCAATGAATTTAACCCTGGTTGAAGGCAGGGCGAGGAGGATATATACAGCATGTATATTTGAACGACGGACTTATTGAAGGAGGGTGGTCAGTATTCGATTCTCGTCCCAAATATGTAAAAAAACTATGACCTTAATTTTTCATATAACTATCCGATAAAATACAGTATTTATGAACACAGAGCACAAAATGCCTAATATCACGCGCCAAACACGTGCCGCCGCTAAGGCAGCGAGCGCGCAAGCCCCCCCGCGCCCCTTGTGATGTCAACGACGAGTGCCGCGCAGTGAAATGCATTCATACCTACGTCGGCGTCGGTCATTGACCGCGCATATGTTCGATAAGCGCGAGGGTGTTAAAACGTTGCGAAGTTATTAGGACTTTTTTGGAACGATTTTGTTCGTCATTAATCAGGGTTTTTTTTATTCTTTATACGTTTATTGGTGAAGTCTATGCATAAACTATTGGTGGTTTGAATAAGTCCGTCGTTCAAATATACATACTGTATACTTTTTTAAGTCCAAATTGTCTTTCTAAATTCACAAACAATAATTAGCAAAACAAGATTTTTTTCACGAGTTTCTCTGATTTCAAAAAAAGGAACAGAAATTCAAGTCGTTAGAATTTTAAATTTTATTCTCGTTATGACTAAATGAGCTAGCTAACAGGTATAATATGTTGTGTAGTGTGGGCGGGGGTCGGGCAGCGCGCCAGCTAGTGGTAGCGTTACGCGAGCAGGCTCTCCGCGCGCGGCCCCGCCTGCCGCCGCAGCACGCGCGCGCGCTCCTAGCGCTGGTGCGTGCCGGCTCGCTGCACACGCAGCCGCCGCAGCCTATACGTGAGTACACACTATATGATATGACGCTGTGTAGTGTGGGCGGGGGTCGGGCAGCGCGCCAGCTAGTGGTAGCGTTACGCGAGCAGGCTCTCCGCGCGCGGCCCCGCCTGCCGCCGCAGCACGCGCGCGCGCTCCTAGCGCTGGTGCGTGCCGGCTCGCTGCACACGCAGCCGCCGCAGCCTATACGTGAGTACACACTATATGATATGACGCTGTGTAGTGTGGGCGGGGGTCGGGCAGCGCGCCAGCTAGTGGTAGCGTTACGCGAGCAGGCTCTCCGCGCGCGGCCCCGCCTGCCGCCGCAGCACGCGCGCGCGCTCCTAGCGCTGGTGCGTGCCGGCTCGCTGCACACGCAGCCGCCGCAGCCTATACGTGAGTACACACTATATGATATGACGCTGTGTAGTGTGGGCGGGGGTCGGGCAGCGCGCCAGCTAGTGGTAGCGTTACGCGAGCAGGCTCTCCGCGCGCGGCCCCGCCTGCCGCCGCAGCACGCGCGCGCGCTCCTAGCGCTGGTGCGTGCCGGCTCGCTGCACACGCAGCCGCCGCAGCCTATACGTGAGTACACACTATATAACTATGACGCTGTGTAGTGTGGGCGGGGGTCGGGCAGCGCGCCAGCTAGTGGTAGCGTTACGCGAGCAGGCTCTCCGCGCGCGGCCCCGCCTGCCGCCGCAGCACGCGCGCGCGCTCCTAGCGCTGGTGCGTGCCGGCTCGCTGCACACGCAGCCGCCGCAGCCTATACGTGAGTACACACTATATAACTATGACGCTGTGTAGTGTGGGCGGGGGTCGGGCAGCGCGCCAGCTAGTGGTAGCGTTACGCGAGCAGGCTCTCCGCGCGCGGCCCCGCCTGCCGCCGCAGCACGCGCGCGCGCTCCTAGCGCTGGTGCGTGCCGGCTCGCTGCACACGCAGCCGCCGCAGCCTATACGTGAGTACACACTATATGATATGACGCTGTGTAGTGTGGGCGGGGGTCGGGCAGCGCGCCAGCTAGTGGTAGCGTTACGCGAGCAGGCTCTCCGCGCGCGGCCCCGCCTGCCGCCGCAGCACGCGCGCGCGCTCCTAGCGCTGGTGCGTGCCGGCTCGCTGCACACGCAGCCGCCGCAGCCTATACGTGAGTACACACTATATGATATGACGCTGTGTAGTGTGGGCGGGGGTCGGGCAGCGCGCCAGCTAGTGGTAGCGTTACGCGAGCAGGCTCTCCGCGCGCGGCCCCGCCTGCCGCCGCAGCACGCGCGCGCGCTCCTAGCGCTGGTGCGTGCCGGCTCGCTGCACACGCAGCCGCCGCAGCCTATACGTGAGTACACACTATATGATATGACGCTGTGTAGTGTGGGCGGGGGTCGGGCAGCGCGCCAGCTAGTGGTAGCGTTACGCGAGCAGGCTCTCCGCGCGCGGCCCCGCCTGCCGCCGCAGCACGCGCGCGCGCTCCTAGCGCTGGTGCGTGCCGGCTCGCTGCACACGCAGCCGCCGCAGCCTATACGTGAGTACACACTATATGATATGACGCTGTGTAGTGTGGGCGGGGGTCGGGCAGCGCGCCAGCTAGTGGTAGCGTTACGCGAGCAGGCTCTCCGCGCGCGGCCCCGCCTGCCGCCGCAGCACGCGCGCGCGCTCCTAGCGCTGGTGCGTGCCGGCTCGCTGCACACGCAGCCGCCGCAGCCTATACGTGAGTACACACTATATGATATGACGCTGTGTAGTGTGGGCGGGGGTCGGGCAGCGCGCCAGCTAGTGGTAGCGTTACGCGAGCAGGCTCTCCGCGCGCGGCCCCGCCTGCCGCCGCAGCACGCGCGCGCGCTCCTAGCGCTGGTGCGTGCCGGCTCGCTGCACACGCAGCCGCCGCAGCCTATACGTGAGTACACACTATATGATATGACGCTGTGTAGTGTGGGCGGGGGTCGGGCAGCGCGCCAGCTAGTGGTAGCGTTACGCGAGCAGGCTCTCCGCGCGCGGCCCCGCCTGCCGCCGCAGCACGCGCGCGCGCTCCTAGCGCTGGTGCGTGCCGGCTCGCTGCACACGCAGCCGCCGCAGCCTATACGTGAGTACACACTATATGATATGACGCTGTGTAGTGTGGGCGGGGGTCGGGCAGCGCGCCAGCTAGTGGTAGCGTTACGCGAGCAGGCTCTCCGCGCGCGGCCCCGCCTGCCGCCGCAGCACGCGCGCGCGCTCCTAGCGCTGGTGCGTGCCGGCTCGCTGCACACGCAGCCGCCGCAGCCTATACGTGAGTACACACTATATGATATGACGCTGTGTAGTGTGGGCGGGGGTCGGGCAGCGCGCCAGCTAGTGGTAGCGTTACGCGAGCAGGCTCTCCGCGCGCGGCCCCGCCTGCCGCCGCAGCACGCGCGCGCGCTCCTAGCGCTGGTGCGTGCCGGCTCGCTGCACACGCAGCCGCCGCAGCCTATACGTGAGTACACACTATATGATATGACGCTGTGTAGTGTGGGCGGGGGTCGGGCAGCGCGCCAGCTAGTGGTAGCGTTACGCGAGCAGGCTCTCCGCGCGCGGCCCCGCCTGCCGCCGCAGCACGCGCGCGCGCTCCTAGCGCTGGTGCGTGCCGGCTCGCTGCACACGCAGCCGCCGCAGCCTATACGTGAGTACACACTATATGATATGACGCTGTGTAGTGTGGGCGGGGGTCGGGCAGCGCGCCAGCTAGTGGTAGCGTTACGCGAGCAGGCTCTCCGCGCGCGGCCCCGCCTGCCGCCGCAGCACGCGCGCGCGCTCCTAGCGCTGGTGCGTGCCGGCTCGCTGCACACGCAGCCGCCGCAGCCTATACGTGAGTACACACTATATGATATGACGCTGTGTAGTGTGGGCGGGGGTCGGGCAGCGCGCCAGCTAGTGGTAGCGTTACGCGAGCAGGCTCTCCGCGCGCGGCCCCGCCTGCCGCCGCAGCACGCGCGCGCGCTCCTAGCGCTGGTGCGTGCCGGCTCGCTGCACACGCAGCCGCCGCAGCCTATACGTGAGTACACACTATATAACTATGACGCTGTGTAGTGTGGGCGGGGGTCGGGCAGCGCGCCAGCTAGTGGTAGCGTTACGCGAGCAGGCTCTCCGCGCGCGGCCCCGCCTGCCGCCGCAGCACGCGCGCGCGCTCCTAGCGCTGGTGCGTGCCGGCTCGCTGCACACGCAGCCGCCGCAGCCTATACGTGAGTACACACTATATGATATGACGCTGTGTAGTGTGGGCGGGGGTCGGGCAGCGCGCCAGCTAGTGGTAGCGTTACGCGAGCAGGCTCTCCGCGCGCGGCCCCGCCTGCCGCCGCAGCACGCGCGCGCGCTCCTAGCGCTGGTGCGTGCCGGCTCGCTGCACACGCAGCCGCCGCAGCCTATACGTGAGTAAATTATTATCTGTGTCTCTTTTAATTTACGTGATATCTTCAAGGGAAGAAACCCGGTCCTTTTCAAAAGCACACACGTCCAACATGCAGAGGCTTTGTTGAGAACTTTATATTATTATTATATGAATAATTCTTGTTTTTCTGCACCACCTGGTTTGGTACAGAATGCCTCATGCATTAAGTCCCTTATTGTACATAGCTTTTGTATAAGGAGGTAAATAAATATGACATTAAAATTAGTCCTGCATTCAAAATAAAGCATATCCTATTAGTATTATACACGCCAAAGTTTGTAAGCATGGATGGATATTTGTTACTCTTTCATGCTCAAACATCTGGATCTATTTAAATAAAGATGCAGTCGTTTAAAACGTAAGCTACGCTGCAAACGATGCAAAAACATAAGCCCCCTGTTATGTTTTTATATATACCGGCTATAACCGACATTCGGCATACTAACCAACTGGTAGTAAGCTAGGTAGCCAGCCATAAACAATAATCTTGTTATTCATCTGTGTCTAGAAAATGAACAAGAATTGAAAGAGCGCGAGGAATTCGCGCGCACGTGCTTCGAGACGCTGCTGCAGTACTCCATGCTGGAGGACATCGACAGCTTCGCCGGCGTCGAGAGTGAGTCATTATAATCATCTGACCCTTATCCCATTTTACTTGGGCTAAAAATAATTGGACACATATATTTACGCCGACCCCATAGCCTCAGAGTATGGCTTATGGCTTATCATCACACTAATTATCATCATCATCCCTTCTTGTCTTCCTTACTTGCGTATTGTATTATTTCATCTCCCTTCTCCCATAATACACCTACTTCTTACCACCACTTTACCACACTTCTTAGCACCACCCTTTAGTTGACTGGTAGAAAATGCCTTAGGCATTAAGTCCGCCATTGTAAATTGTTTGTATAAGTAGTATCAATAAATCATAGTTATGATACTCAATACTTAATGCTTTATTTTATTCCACAATGTAAGCTATGGTGGTAAACATTTATTTGGTAGGTAACAATCATGGACCCTGTCGGGCACAGCAAAAGTAACATAAATGATGATGAGCGCTGCGCTATGCTGTGTAGGGACAAATACTATAAAATTACATTTTATATTGTTTGTAGATGACACGGACCCCCTTGCGATAGTGGCGCTACTGGACAGGTTCGAGGAGGTCATATCCAAGTACACGCAGGATGAGGACAACACGGAACCTCTGCCTAGGTGAGATAAAAAACATTGAACCAAATGTATATGTCGGCGAGGTGGTATACCTATCGCACCTACGTGGTGTCACGCCGATGACAGCGGCTATAATAATCCAGTCCGCTGTCTCACTTGACTTTGTGAAAAATAAAACAATCTTGTATTGTCGCTGTCATCGGTGTGACACGACACAGACATATTAATAACTTGGATGAAAAAAAATATGAACTATGTGTGATCTAAAACTCTACAGGAATAACCCCCCTGTTTCTCAAACGCTGACCAACACAAAAATTAATTAATCGTCAGTAAAATCTCATGTCAAGCTCAGTGATTGGTTGAAAGTTTTATGGTCAACCAATCACAATCGTGATCAGTTGATTTGACAGCAGATTCATTTGATTAACCTTCCGGAAGTCGGGGGAAAATTTGATGCTTATTTAAGTGATAGTTTTTAATAACATAAAGTAAATCGAGTTCAAAAAATTGTTTCAACATATCATGATATATGATAATTTTAACACAATAATAAAAGTAATAAAGTGTATATTTTACATGAAGCTTAAAGAAGCCTCATGTAAAATATACAGCATTAAATTAAAAACCACCTCTAACTTGACAAAATAAGCTTAAATTTGTATGTCTAAGTTTTTGAATGTTTGACCCAGGCATCAGCTATCGGAGATCTCGTTCGTGCTGAAGGCGGTGGCGACGCTGACGGAGTCCATGAAGAAGGCGCCGCCCGGGAAAGTGGATGCCGTCGCCTGGCACAAGCTCATAGGTAAGTCTAAACTCAATGGAGCTAATTCTAACTGATTAGATTATATCTATTTATTAAGGACAAAATGAAATAGTATACAACAATTTTTATAATAACTTTCGTGAAGGTAATGCATACTTAAACGATATAACGGTTTACTTACGCGTATTTATCGGGATAGCGGGACTAGTTTCGGACCCCATCAGAGTCCTTAGAGACCCCCCACACTAGCGTCTTTCGAGCGTTGTCGTCGTGCCAGCGTCCGCGTGACGTCGGCGCCGCGGCGACGCGACGCCAGCGCTGGCCGCCGCACGAACGCCAAGCATACGCGGCGCTGGCGTCGCATAGCCGCGGACGCTGGTACGACGACGACACTCCAAAGACGCTAGTGTGGGGGTCTCTTAATCCTCTGCCGCGGCGGCGGAGTCGCGAGTCGGACTGATGTCGCCGGCCTCGCATCTCGCTGCATAGCACCGCCGAGGGAGGCGCTGGCGTCGCGGGTGGCGCGAGTGGGGGATCCGCCGGCAGCATCGTCATCGTCCGCACTGTCGTGCTGGTTGACTGGGTGCATACCGTAATCGAGTGGACGTTTCGGATCGGCTGATCCGCTATGGTTACGTGATTCTATTCCGAATTGATTTTGCATGTGTAATGTCATTCCTCAGGAGTGTACCCGTCACTAGCGCGGCTGGCAGCCAGCGCGCGCGCGGCGGGTGCGGGCGGCGCGCTGCGGGACGCGCTGCTGCCGTTCGGCGCGCTACTAGCACCGCCGCTATAGCTGCGCCGGCGCACCGCGCACAGCAAGCGGGTGCTCTACACCATACACATCTAGCTGGCCACGCCCACAGCACAGGTACTGGTACTGTGATAATACGACCACAACTAACTCCAAGGGCTATTCCAAGAAAATAAATATTTGACCTATCTTTTACAAGGAGATATACGAAATGGCCTACAAAACTTTCATATCTTAAGCCGCGTCCAGACATCGCGAGGCATGCGCCGCGAATGGGCCCGCCTCAACTTGAGGTATGCGACGGTACATTTGTGCGTGCGTCCCGTACGACATATGCTCAAACTGAGCACGCAAACCACCACGCACGGTGTTCGCCAGTAGAAAAATGGCCCCGACAAGGCGAGACGTGCAGATTGCAGCTACGGCTTATATTATAGTGATTTATTAAATATTAAGCTCAATATTAAGTGAGCGCATCACAAACAACCCTTGTCCGTCCATACGCAGCGCACGGCTCGTAGTGTGGTGGCGTTCGCAGCGATCGTATGACGCGAATGCTCACTATGAGCATACTCGTCCACACAGCGCGAGGCATGCGACACGAACCATTCGCGGCGCATGCCTCGCGATGTCTGGACGCGGCTTTATTGAACTCCCTTACAAAAGGTATTTTAACCGACTTCAAAAAAAGGAGGAGATTCTCAATTCGACCGTATTTTTCTTTTTTTTTTGTATAATAAGCCTAACTTATTCAAAATAAACATCGAATAAAAGGTTTTTTGATAAAAACTAAAAAGAGTTTTCTTTTTTTTCCAGTGACGTCATAGCTTAAACCGACGTACAGAGGGCGCCACATACCGATAATTATATAGTTATTACATAAATATGAATTAATATATTGTAATACCATAAACCTGTTTATATTAAGTTATATTAGTTAGTTTAAAATGTTATAGATAGAAATATATTCGCTGTGTCGATATGTCACATACAGCATAAACTGTTGAACGAATTTGAATGAAATTTTGTATACAGATAGATGGAAACCTGAATAATAATTATTACTTTTGGGTTTTAGCGTTGTTAGTATAGAGTATTTTTCAGAAAGAGAATGGAGTTTGAAATGTTGAGATATCTCGATTTTGTTGTAATCATATTTTTTATTTTCTTATTAAACGGCGGCTATGTGTAATTTTTTTCTGTACAATATTCTAACTAAAGTTATTCTATACATACCTCTTTCCTCTTAAAACATAATACCTTGCAATAAACAACTGAATATGTAACATCTCGACACAGTTTTAACAAATATTTTGTATTTTATAAAAAAAATGTTATTAATTTAATTTCAAATATAATTCAGTTAATACACAGTGGCTGAGATTTGGAATTAAACATACATAAAACTTGTCTGCCTTTGGTCATATATGAAATGAAATGGTTTATTCTGCAAATAGGATAAATTTTATCTCTTAAAAATTTCATATTTTAAAAATATAAGCTCGCTCTACCCTGAGAAGAAACGTCGAAACAAACTCAGGGGTCATCAATACATGTGTTTGCTCGTGACTTTACTTAATGGGAGTGTATGTTTTTATTCGTCTTTTTATATCCCAATTCAGCATTGTGTATTGACAATAAAACATTCCTAACAATCGGTGAATATATAATTTGTATATATTATTTAAATATCAGTTACTTATGGCAATACTTAATATAAATCTCACGCGGTCAGTGTTTGTTTTGCACGAGAGTTACGGTGTGATCAATAAATATTTGTATTTTTAATCGTAGTATAAATAATATCGAATTAGATGTGATACAATTTTTAATTTAAATAGAGTTTTTAAGGAAGTTATTTAAAGAAAATTCAAAAAAACCTCAGTTTAGTTGAAGTATTTGAGTTAACTTGTTGAATATTACTTTATTTATTTACTTATAACCACGTCATTTAATAAGTCTTATAAAACTTACAAAGCTGTCAACAAAAAACAATTAATGTGAAAGTCTCTTCTTCCCTGATTTAATAAAAAAAAAATTATGAATCTAATTAGTATTATTTATACTACGATATTCATATTTTTAAGCAGCTATACAATAATACAACTCTGCTGCACTCGCTAAGTCGCATATAGCAATAAATAACGGTAACTGACAAATAAACTAGTTGATTAAGGGAATATTGAGCCATAGACAATATCTGTTACAGTTTATCTGGCTTAACATTATGGTAAAAGAATAAAGATAGAAATAAAACGTTTTCTAAAGTGTCATACGATTAAAAACTAGATAACAGCTTTGCTCAAATAGAATTAATGTTACAAGGAACATAATTCATTGGCTTTTTTACACTAGAATACAAAATAAATTAAATGAACACTCTTTCACTTTTATAGAGATAATAACACTAAGTATTCAGAAATCTGCTAAATAAAATAAGATCACACAATTAACTAAACATTTTGTTAAAAAAAAATTAATTTGCGACATTCAATCCCAAGTCTTCCTTGATCTAGAGTCATACATACAACTCACATTTTTAATTTAAACACTATTATTTGAGCCTAAGTTTTAGATTGCCTTAATATTAAGCCTAATAAACACAAAATTTTGCTACAATCGATAACTAAGGCCCTTCGTACACGAGGCAATATTTTCTTATATCCAACGACTTAAGTCGACACGTATATATGTGGCAAGAGTCTTTGATTATTATTGATTGTAGATAAAGGTATCAAAAGCTTGTAAATTTATGTTATGTCGTGACTACTATCCATGACTTGTGACAATAGGCATAATTACAACGTTCTTTTAATGTCCGTCATATAATTTATTTTAAATATTGGATACTTTTTTTTCTTATCTTCTGCAACACAAAAATTTACCAAATTATAAACACAGTGAATGAAATCTTTGCTTGACGTCACTTTTTCGTATAAATTTTGCGAATTTGTTATGTCACAAGCCCCTAAACTTTAAAGCAGTGTGCATTTGTTAATTTTTATTGTTCTGAATAAAGAAAAAAAAATGTTTCTAATATTTTTTATTATCTTTCTGATGGACTAAATAGTTTTTTTTTTCGTCCTGTCACCATGCCTATTGTTTCAAACAACAATATGACATCCTTTCACACAATGGTTTGATACATTTTAGTAATTCAAGTCGTTACTGAATAAACTTAGCTATAACAGCCATATGTAAGTTCAGTAGATATAAGCGTTTACTCGGCGATGCGAGAGAAACCGGGTCAGAAATAATAGTGGGAATAAACAAACAGATACGTTGATAGACGTACAGCAGAACAACAGAGCAAGAATCTGTATTTTCTTTAAAGTTGCTGCTGGATTATCTCTTGTAATAATTGTTAATTTTAGAGCTCGATGTACAGTATATATTTCTTTGTTTTATATTAGGTCGGGGAAAAAGTTTTTTCGCATTATAGTATGTACGTATGTCAATCTTTTTGGATATAGTATTTGTATCTGGCTGGTTTTGGTATAATTGAAAGGTAAAATTTTAAAGAACATAATTCCAAATCTTAATTTTATTAGAGAGAAAGATTTTAATACAAGTTCATACATAATGCGAAAAGACTTTTCCCCGACCTATTATATTCGTCCCCATTTCAAACGCTCATATCTGCTGAACACCGATAAACTTATTTATAAAGTGCATTGTCAATAGTACCGTAGCCATATAATAATGATGAAAGCCAGAGTTATCCTGATTGGGCATAGAGCTTCAATTAAATAAGTAACTTATATCTAAGGAATAGACAAACTAGAGTTTTGTAAAACGGCGCTAGAGGAGTTTAGAGATATTTTGTATGTAAATTATGTATATAAATTATTATAATAAAGATTTAGAATGTATTAACTCTCGTAGTTTTTCTTCGATACAGTTAGTGGCCAAATAGATTTTCATAGAGTAAAGAAACAAGTTTAAAAATGCAGTAATTTGAGCAAAAGCTTCGCACGGACAGCCCTTTGCATCCTCTGCTAATTCTTACACAATCTTTCTAATAGAAAAATGTCTTTACTATCCTAGCACTTAGGTATCATACGGTTTTCAGATTTCCAAGACTAGCCCGAATATCAAATTTTAATCGTTTTTTAAATGCCTATCCGTCGCTTCTCTACCCTTTAATGACAGAAATAGAACATTTAACGACGATATAAAATTGGGCGTTAGAATATTCGATCAATAGTCTTATAGAATATCATGATGACAATAGTATCCCCGGTTTGGGAAAGATTGATCAAAACCAAAAAAATGCTAATTTTCTGTAAAATATCATATTAAGCTCTGTTGGTTGTAAGCTTCATGGCCAATCAAGTACGGTAGGAATTTTACAACAGATTATAGACGATTAGCATCAACGCGGTGACATGTTGTAATGTATGTGTTTGTATAACAAAAATAAATTAGGTGGTTTTATTTCATTATAGATTGAGTCGATCAGTCTCCCAGAAACCGGGGTATTTCCTCTATAGTTTCCATAACGGGAAGTAACGTAGACAAGTTTACGAACCTATCAGGATAATTCTGTTAAAATGAGAATCTTCCAAAAGTGTGAAATACATTGTTTTGTAATAGATATGTTTTACATTGGTTTATCGTCATCGATACATATTGTGAAAGGCAATATTATCAAGTTTTCATCATAAAAATCTAGTTTATTGAGTTTTGTATGTTTTACGGTATGGTAAACTGAAATATAGTCTATGACGATAAACAATTTGTAATTAAATGTAATTTACATGTAATATAATTACAACTGTAATTATTGTTTGTGTGTGAAATTGTTCAGTATTTTTGTAAAGAAGGCATTTGACACAGATTGAGGCTATTATGTAAGTAAAATAAATACAAATTAGAAGGTTTATATTACCCGATGAAACTAAAATTTGAACCTTAATTAATTTTCCTGCTCGGATAATCGAATTATAAACATCACCAAACCACAACTGTACGTGTCCTAGGTTTGGTTCCCGCGTAGAACAAGTATTTGTACGACCCACAGATGCTTGTTCTGAGTCTGGGTCTTTGTGCATGACTATTGAAGGTCTGTAAACCCCCCCAGGGGTTAAATTCCATTGTGCGGGAGTCGTTTTTATAAACAAAAAAATAAGGGCATAGATGGAAACTTGATTAAAATAATGTTACCTCTGTTTGTGTCGAAAGTTTTTAGTAATGCCAATGAGCCTCAGCTGATCCGCTGCGGGTTCGCCAACTTTCAATATGTTGTTCTTATCAACGAAATAAACCTTATTGTACCATAATTATAAACGGTTTTATTTGTTCCTTCCTTTAGATAGACGAGTTATCGTAGAACAAACTTGCAGTTAGGTACTAGACTGACTTGAGTGTTAAATGAGGTCTTTAGTCCGTCAAAAAGATTTTCAAAAAAATATTGGAACCGTATTTTTTCTTCCATCGCGAAAATAAAAAAATGGTGTCGATACAGTGATTGACGTCACGTCTCAATACACTTTACGACAAGTGACGTTAATACCCCCACTTCCATAGTAGTCACTGTCTTTGGTGCGTTATATCTTTATATAATTTTATTAGACCTTATCCTTAGAACTAAGAAGAGATGGCGGGACGATCTGGACGCATACCAGCGAGACTGGTGGAGTCGTTCCAAAGATAGGGAGGTGTGAAAACGAAATGGGGAGGCTTTTGCCCAGCAGTAGGACCATATAGGCTAATAAAAAAATGATTGTGTAAATCTATCTGACAGACTTATTAGAACTTTTTAGTCAAATTTTTGCCAATTGGGATTGAACTGAGCGCAACCTGAACACACTACCGTCTCAAAGTATCGACATTAGTCACTGTATGTCTGTGTGGTACCCTTTTATAGAAAACAAGATTTGTAGACACACCTACTCATCGGATAGATCTTTTTTGTAAGTTTTTTGCAGGTTTTTGATGGCAGATAATAGGTATGAGTAAAAAATGTAAGTAAATTACCTAAAACCTACTAAACTTTCTCGCTTACACTATTAGTATTTTAATCAGAAGTGATTATGAATGGAATATGGATGGAAGTTTGTAACTCTTTCGCGCTTAAATAGATGGAGCGATTTTGGTGAAATTTGTTATGGAGTTAGCTGACACCCTGGATTAACACATAGGCTACTTTTTAACCGACTGCATCACAGGGAGTTAATGTTTTTGCAGCTATAATCGACATTTCCGCGGTCGAAATCGCGAGCAACACCTAGTATTACTTAGTATAGTAACTTTTGCTAAGACATCGATACACTAGCGTGGTATCAAATATCGGAAGGGTATTTGATATGATTCTATTGAGGTAATATTAATTATTAGAAAGGAACAATAATGTCGAATGGAATTTGAAAATTGTCTATATTTGCTTTATTCCTAGTCGGTACTTATAGAACGACCTCAAAGAAATGACTGATGAATGACGAGGATTATTGGAGTATCCGGTGAAGTCGTCCTGTGTATAATTTTAGCGCACGGGAGTGATATGAAGCAGTCGGGATATCACAATTTTTCCATCTGATAAGCGAGATTTAAATTGGCCCAGAGCATTGCTCTTGTTTCCCAAACCCAATACAAAGACAAAGCTTTATCGTGGTCGCGAGTTCGATCCCCAGACAAATTCGGATTGAAATAAGATAGTTGCAACAGTAGACTTTGATATGAAGACTTTTGTACTAGCGTACCATTCAAACACTTTTTCGAATTTTCGAATCGGCGTGTTCGCGACAACGTCATTCGATACAGCGGTTTTTGACTTCATGTGTTTTCGAACTGGCGTACTATATTTCTTTTTCGAAATAGCATGCGTCGCAATAATGTCATTCGAAACTTCATATCACTCCCATGTCAGCCCCATCGTAACCTAAAATGAAAACTCATGAATACTGCATTCTGGAATGACTACTCGCAGTGTTTACTGTTCGCTTTGTAGGGATATTGAACTAATAAAAGCATCACGCACGCGCCGCCGCAGATGAAAATAAACTGTTTGGTTCGATGAACGATGGCGTGGCTCATTCCTAAATAGATCGTGCTTCCTTATGTTCTTAAACATATTTCGGACAGTTTGAGAAAATGTTAACTTGTGTAGGCGTCGAGGAAGAAAAGAAAATCGTTAGCCTGGATGACTATCGATTTATCATTTTGATACACATTGGCATGCTTACGATAAATCACAGAGATAATTAATTACTTTTTATAATAAAGTACGAAGGAGTAATTACTAATAATATAGGTATAAGTAATATAACTAAGTTATAGGTAAGTCAGTACCTTGATACTACCTATCAAAGGTAGGTACTGACTTACCTACACTGTTTAGCAGGTACTCATACCTATAACTGCTCTATAATTTTAAATTATGTCCTTAAACTGTTGACATTTTTAAATAACTTTAGCCATGATAATTCATATAAAATTAACATTAAATAATTATAATGAAAATAATGCCACTACCTACCTTGCCTAATTTAAAGTTAATATATGCCACAGTCCTACTCACTTAGCCACGCGTTTAAATCATACTAGCACAAGGTCCATTTACGTCTTGAAAATGGCGTCAAAAATGTTTACGCCGTCATCTCCATATATGGAAGCGTCGCCATGATGTCACCTCGGCCGTCGCCTACATACTTACATACAAACTACTCAATGTTCTTGGACCCATTACTTTCAATCTTGTTCTTGTTATGCGCGGTTACGTCAGGGAGTCAATCATAAACGTGTAGGTTGATTTGGAAGCAATGTCGGTATTGTACATTAAGTTACTGTCTACTAGTAGGTAGGAAATAGCCTTCAAGTTATTTCAATAGGTTTAGAAAACACCAACGTAATTTAGGAACCTAGTACCAACTATGTTTTAAACGCTTTTTATCTAAGCCTAGTTTTTTGTAGATGTTATCTTTAGTCAACCATAAAGAAATGCTCAACACTTTACAAAACCTGTGCCTAAGAACTAAATCAAAACTTAATAGACACAGACAGCTAAATCATTATTTATCTTCACCTATACTCCATTTGTTTAGGTAATTAACTAAATGTAAACAATTTTGGTATGTCTTTTAAACAAAATGTGATCTTTAAAAATGTAAAATACGTTTTACAATTTGAAATACATTCAGATTTTCTAAAACTATAGTTAATTGATTTATAAGCAGTAATATCCAAATTAAAAATTATTTTTTTGGTTAAAAAGTAACGCCAAGATTGTTTACATTTAGTTAACTACCTAAACAAATGGAGTATATACACGTATGATAGCGAAGGGTAGGTAATTGACATATTATTATGAGACTTGTGTAAACTTAGGCAGGGTCTGTAAAACGACATTACCATGAAAAATACATGTGGCAGGTACTCTTATGAAATGCAGTCCATATTCACAACACACTTGCTTAGTTGCTCATAATGGATGCCTGCCAATTTTAGGGAATTCTACGCACTACACAATGAGACGCTGTATTTGTACTACTTATTATGAACGTACCAACTTACATAGGTAAGTTTTGTTTATAGCAAGATTCTCTGCCAAAACGAGTTCATATAAATTGCAGCATCATGACTTTCGCTGCGTGAGAGCTGATAAAGCAGTTTCAATTGTTTTTATTGTTCCCATAGCTAATTCACAATGGAACCTTCGTCAGCACTTCAATTTCAAGATATTGTGTACCTTTACTACAGATATGTAGGACCTAAGTGACTTCTCAAATTGTGTTAGAATCTTAACCAATTTGTTGATGAAAGATAGCACGCCAAAGATACACCTTTTTTGGTGTATAAAGAACTTTTATATAGTGAAGAGATTTACGAATAAAATTCTCTTTACTTCAATAAAGTTTTAAGTGGAATTGAATATCTACGATAAGCTACTATTGAGTCATACTTATTCTTGTTATCTGACCTCAGTGACTATCAGCGAACGATAAATTGCAGTTAACCCAGTGCATTGTTTATGACCATGAATTACAGTAGTGAGATATTACATTATGGTAGATTAATTCTTACAGAAAAACTTGTTATCAAATTGGTGTGTATGTTTAATCTAACCAGTTATCGTGAAAAGATAATCTAGTGTAAGGTAAGGTGTGATATGTACCATAATATAAGTTCTTCGATAAGGTTATGTTCAAGGAAATCAAACGACAGAGTTCAACATAATTGTTTTTTTTTTATTTCATGTCACCAGGGAATGTATTGGTGTGTGAGTGATCCGTGAACAAGTTCAGCAGATTAGTATTCCTCGGCTCCCTCGCCTTCTCCCTCGGCGGAGTCCATGCCGACCTCTTCGTAGTCCTTCTCGAGGGCGGCCAAGTCCTCGCGGGCCTCGGAGAACTCTCCCTCCTCCATACCCTCACCGACGTACCAGTGCACGAAGGCGCGCTTGGCGTACATAAGGTCGAACTTGTGGTCCAGACGAGCCCAGGCCTCGGCGATGGCGGTGGTGTTGGACAACATGCACACGGCACGCTGCACCTTGGCGAGGTCGCCGCCGGGCACCACGGTCGGGGGCTGGTAGTTGATGCCCACCTTGAAACCGGTAGGACACCAGTCCACGAACTGGATGGTACGCTTGGTCTTGATGGTGGCGATGGCCGCGTTCACGTCCTTGGGTACGACGTCACCACGGTACAACATGCAGCAGGCCATGTACTTGCCGTGGCGGGGGTCGCACTTGACCATCTGGTTGGCGGGCTCGAAGCAAGCGTTGGTGATCTCAGCCACCGACAGCTGCTCGTGGTAAGCCTTCTCGGCGGAGATGACGGGCGCGTAGGTCACCAGGGGGAAGTGGATACGTGGGTAGGGCACCAAGTTGGTCTGGAACTCGGTAAGGTCGACGTTGAGGGCGCCGTCGAAACGCAGAGAGGCTGTGATGGAGGACACGATCTGCCCGATGAGACGGTTCAGGTTGGTGTAGGTGGGGCGCTCAATGTCGAGGTTGCGGCGGCAGATGTCGTAGATGGCCTCGTTGTCGACCATGAAGGCGCAGTCCGAGTGCTCCAGAGTGGTGTGGGTGGTGAGGATGGAGTTGTAGGGCTCCACCACCGCGGTGGACACCTGAGGCGCCGGGTAGATGGCGAACTCCAGCTTGGACTTCTTGCCGTAGTCCACGGAGAGTCGCTCCATAAGCAGGGAGGTGAAACCGGATCCAGTACCACCACCGAACGAGTGGAAGATGAGGAAGCCCTGAAGACCGGTGCACTGGTCGGCGAGCTTGCGGATGCGGTCGAGGACCAAGTCTACGATCTCCTTGCCGATGGTGTAGTGACCACGGGCGTAGTTGTTGGCCGCATCTTCCTTACCAGTGATAAGTTGTTCTGGATGAAACAACTGTCTGTATGTGCCAGTGCGGACCTCATCTGTAGGCAAAGAAATAACATGGTTAGTTAAAGTTCCATATTGTTAAAGTTGTCAACATTTGTTGTTGGGATGGTTACAACTTTGTTGTTAAGAGAAGTTACTTACCAACTACAGTGGGTTCCAAGTCGACGAACACAGCCCTGGGGACGTGTTTGCCAGCACCGGTCTCGCTGAAGAAGGTGTTGAAGGAGTCGTCGCCACCGCCCACGGTCTTGTCTGTGGGCATCTGGCCGTCGGGTTGGATGCCATGCTCAAGGCAGTACAGCTCCCAGCAGGCGTTACCGATCTGGACTCCGGCTTGTCCAACGTGTACTGAGATGCACTCACGCTGTTGGCAAAGAGAGAAGTTGTTATTATGATGATTATAATTTGTGAACTTTATACTTGAATTAACCTATACTCTGATTAGACTGAATTGACTTGATTATCGAATTCGTGATAGATGCGTGCCCAATAACAGTACCTAATACCTATAGGTATCTAGCGCTCGCGATAACAGAAACCTACCTAAAATTAAAATGCAATTACGGTCAATTCTATAATCGCTTATAATTTAAGTGCCTTTTAGGTAAGTAATCACAATCAGGTATCAATCTAAAAATACAGCAAGTAAAAAGTACCTAAGCTGCACGCCATTTTGTAAAGTGCAATTAGCCGCGGCCATGTAAAGTTCGTTTCTCATCAAGATACGGACAGTTGAAGAGAAAGGGGAAAGCCTGTATTAAAGCCGTTGTGAATTGAATGGGAGAAAGCTGTTGCCAAGCACAACAGAAGTTATCGATCTAACACCCCACCGCGAGGAATGGAGGTCACGGGAAATCGATGAGTTGATCTACCCCTAGCGACTAAACACTACTACAATTTTCATGTTTTTCACCTATTTATTTAAACAAGTAAATTCTTCATAAATTCATAAACGGATGAATAATGAATAACAAGGCTGAATAAACAAGATATTTCTCATAGCATGTGATACGCCGCTAATCCAATGAGGTCATCGACACGTCATCCGCGGCGCCTATCATTATTCACAGAAATATCATCGAAAAACAGGAAAACTACTAACTCGTCAACACGAAACTAGGCGTAGGTCGAAATAATTTACGTTTAAAACGAATTTGCGTTAAAAAAAAGTATATAAAGGGCGGGGCGACCGGCAAAATATCCTTGGGTGCGGTCACGCGTAACTAATTTAGATTTTAACAAAAGCACATCTGAATTATATCTCTTTACCCAAAATAAAATCAGTTTTGAAACTGACAATTACTTTTTCAAAAACAGAAATTCAATTCATTCAATTGACGCAAGGTGAACTCCACCGCCGGTTCGCTTGGCGACAAAATGGTGGCGTGTCCAACCGGTACTTTGTTCGTTGTGAAACACGTGGGATTAACACTCAAGATCACTGAATCTCCGAATAAAGATGATTACGAAAGTAATGAAAGAGTACTCACCATTTTGATTGAGTTTTGTTGAACTTATGTAGAAAATAAATTAGTTAAATATTCAGTCGTCGTTCAGCGCGACCGGTTAAGAGGCTTGCCAAACGAATGTGATCGTCGAAAAATCCGTTAACATCGCTTTTATACTACCGGCGCTGCGGGGGAACGACGCTACGAAGTCGCACTCTCATTGGTGGATTCCACTGCCGCATGGGCGGACCAGCCAATAAGGTCAAAGCTGCATTATATCACCATTGCGGGAATATGTGGGTTGGTGAATCATTGAAGTTGGAACGGTGTAGGACCTATGTTACGGAATGTCGATATCGACATTTTTTAATGAAAACAATATGGTTACAAATTGTTCCAGTCAGTTGGTATAAGATTCTTCTATTTTAGAATAAATTGTGCACTAGTAAGAAATGAAACAAAAGGAAACATCATTTTCATTTTTTGTTGTTTAATGAAATAATTATCTAATCATCGTGATTCGAATGACAGTCAATTGGTTACGCACAAACATTCTACATGAACTATATCCTATTTTTAGCTGATCTGTTTAATATTATTGTGACAGAGATATGCGTTTACAGATAAATTAAATGTAATAGGTATAATATTAACGCTCTTCCTTCCACTACTTGGAATATTGGACTAAAATAAAATGGTTTAACTGGCAACTACTCTGTCCCCATATTTAGAGCTTGTTTCATAATATATGTTCACGAGTCAAAAAAATCGGGAAAAAAACAAAGGAATTATGATATTCAAATTTAACGTGGTTTTTTATATAAGAAACTGCTATAAAAGTAGCGGTTCATTTGATTTGGTAATTAAAATTGTTTCTACGATTTTGCGTCGTTTGTTTGTCCGTCTTATTTTTAATTAAAACGACTCATGACAATTGTTTACCTGCTCTTAAATATGTAATCTAATCCAGTAACCTTCAAACATTGTACTTTTTTTGTCGTGGTATTTGTTTATTACACTGTAGTCAATAATCATGATTAATTAGTTCAAGGGCGGATTTCGAATAATTTCCAAAATTACTTACTTTTTATATAAATATTTCATACATACTCCTTACGAAACTACACGTACTTTTGTTTATATCCAATTCTAAATAAAAGTAAAACAAATTAATTTAACATCTAAACTAAATTATCGAAAGAGACCGTACTAAGTTAAGCTACATCACTAAAACGATCGTTATTTTCATTCTGCAGATGTGTTCACCCGGCGACACGCACACATTTACAACTACTACTTTTGTGTGCAGAACCGTCTGGAGTGTTTTAAAGTGTTTTTACTAATATTTACAGGATTCAAGGCTAAAGTTTTTTAGAGAATACATTTATTTCGTTAAAACTAATATTTGGTACTAAATAGTCGTCGTCAAATAGTTATATTATCGGTATTTGAACGTAAGAATCTGTCGGACGGATTTCCTACTCACACACGGACGTTGTGTTTCGTGTCCATATACGGGCGTCGCGTCGTCGCATCCCAGCTTGTAGCGGTGCTCCAACTTTTTTTATTGCTACAGGCACAGCGATCGAGTCTTCCTTCCGACCTAACTCAATTTCACGAAGACTTACCTATCTTGTTTTACTAATCTGATATTTTAGTTCCCAATGCTGTTATTTAACAAAATATCCTAGTAGGTATGTGTATGATTTTGTATCTTAAAATAATATGTTGTTTGTTAAACCAGTTTACCTATTATTAGTTTATTATTCAATACGAGTAATACTAATATTACAAATTCCTGTTATTTACCATCCTTTGACCTACTAACAGATATTTTATATTATTTTACCGCGAAATTCAAGTGTGTTCAATTCAAAAGGAAGAACAGGTTTACCTGTTTGGTACTTTGGTCTATTAAATTATTATTTTAACAGTAACGTCATTATAACATTTGTCAATCTACTTAGGTAAATGAGCAAAGTATTTCTGAAATTATAAATTACCCAGCGACCTATCCCCACCATTGCTGGGGTGCAATATTAATGGATTATACCTATAATTTAAACCTTTTTCTTTAAAGTCAGGAAGGAAAGACAATCAGACGCGAGAAGCGGCTTTGTCATCTATAGATTGATGATGGCACAGTAATTTTTGAATTAATTTCTGACGTTATTTTGATTGGTGCTTGGTAGGACTAGGAGTAAGTTACAAGACTTACCTAGCACTAGCACCTACTTACATTGCTGTCGGATTTTACGCTTGATTCAAAGGATTCAAAGCACAGCAGATGTGTTAGAAATTTCAAATAGGCAATTCTAAATTCATAATCCATAATCCCTTTCCCTTTTGCGTATGCATAAAATCATTAAGTTTTCTTTCTATCTAGTTACCTTATTTAGTAAGCTTAGAGCCTATTATAGTATTTCTATCATAAGTTGGAAACGTGTCTTTCTCTCTTCTTTAAATAAGTACACTACCAACCAAGAGTTTTATTTTAGTAAATGCGACTTATTTGCTTTTGCCGCAGTAATAAAATTGGCAAGTTGCCATGTCGTGACGGGGTTGTTTAGGGTGCGGTGCTGTATGTCTGGTGATATCATTACGGGAAAACATGCAAGGCTTAATCAAGTACTCTTGTTAGAATTTACATTTGAAGTAGTAAATGTAATGTTTTAAAAAATAAAAAAAAATTGTGTACGCTTCCGTAAATATGAACGCAACATAATATTATTATATCAAAACGGAACTCATCGAACGACTTTTAAACGAAATAAATTAGTATCTATTAGAATTCTTTCACACACTTTCTCGTGTTTATTGGAACAAAAACCAGTAAAAAAAAGAATTCGTACCTACCTAGGTACCTACACAGATATCTAAAATTATTTTCGTACGGTACGGCCACAGAGTACTTTTTATAATATGAAATATGGGTACGGCTCGTTCGACGTGTTCTGCTTGGAGTGTGCTTTCACCTTTAAAGCTTGACTTACCTACGAAAAATCCTAAAATTTTCTAGTGAAACGTAAGATTTATTAAATCCATAATGATATACCTAAATTAAAATTGTTTTAAGATCATCGTTTCCTTCGATCATTTGCCACCACTCTCTCGGTAAATCTTATTTCATTTTAGTAAGTAGGTAAGTAGCTCAGTATTAAAAATGTACACCCTGTCCGTTTTTGCATTTTTTTTTTGTATTTATTTTATTATTATTTATGTTATGATATTAAACAGGGTCACTGCCATGGTAATTGGTAACTATAACTATTCTCGCCAAACGAAATAGATGTTATCAAATTTCAAATGCAACCAATTTGAATCCCTAGATGTGTGGGGAAAGTTAACAATACGCACCAACACTTCTTACCTTCGCGTTGACACTATATTATTAATAGCATTTGTCTTTACTGTGGATAAATCAAACAGTAGTAGATATAACAGGTTGATTTTGTCACCTTGTACCAATGTATTCACTTCGTATGTACAAATAAATACATGTTTATGCAAATAAAGTTAAATAAAAAAAAAGCAATTTCAAAAACTCCACCTATCCTTGCCTAGTAATGACGAACGTACCATTCTATGAATTTATTATGTCACGCAATAGGCAATATGATCGGGTTTTTCCTTTTACGATATTTTCAGTTGACCTCGCGGTTGAAAGCTAACCCGATCAATACTGTAGGTCACGTAGGTTCATATCGAACCTAACTGTATGTAGGGAGGGAGGAAGGGAGTTGGCACGAGTACCTAGTGGTAGCACTAGCTGCTAGCAACTTTATCAGTGGCTTGTTTCTGTTTTATAGGTAAATTCAAGTATTTAAAAATTGAACAGAGCTTACGGCGCGCGGCGTTTGCACGCTTACCCACAGATTAAATAGTTCTTATACGGTCTCATTATAGTATTTAAAAATGAGAAGAGACTTTGCGATGATTTGCCTACTTAGGATATTCAATAAAGTACATAAGTGTTTGTAAGTTTAAATTAAATATTAATGTTTAATCGTTCGTTACACTACTGCTACTATTAAACATTTTGTAATGATGCTGGGTGCCTATTTCTGGGAAACAAAACAGAGATCATAACAAGGGGCTTAATACAAAAAAATATAAAGTAGGTAGTTTTCGGGGTGCCTACAACAAATCGAATTCCTTATAAGTGTGTTATTAAACTTGAAAATCCTTATAATTATGTATTTTGTCTCGTAAAACGAGCGAATTAAAAAAGAACGTGTTTTTCTCCCCGAAAATGTTTACATTCTTTTTTTTTTTAATCATTAATTCAACTATAGTCCGTGCGTTATAGCATGGTGCGGGTGACAGTTTCTTTAACGTTTCGTGTCACTCTTGAAAGTTGCTGCGATGTAAAAATTATGACTAATTATTGTAGCTGTATCACATTTGTATTATGCAAAATCGTTTATAACTGTAGTAGATTAAATTAAAGCCAACCAGAAAATTCTAGGCTTCAAATAAGATCTAATGAAATGAAAAATAAAGTAAAGTGTTATGCGTATAACGTAACGTCATACACGTATTTAGTGATGGGATTTACTGCTACGATGGACAGGTTGTCGATGTTATTTTGGAATAAAAAACGAATATCGTGCGTAGTTCAATTTTTATTAAAAAAAAATCTTTAATTATATTGATGAAATAACGCAACATTGTAGGATTGGTTATAAAGTTGCTAAGGAAAAAAATCAACAAACTAAAACCAAAAAAAACTTAACAAAAATGAATTAGAACAAAATATGTGTCGCATACAAGGCGCTAGCACTCGTACTGTCTGCCACGAGTAAACAAAATAAAAAAGAAGAGTAAAAAAGAATCATAAACCTGGTTCTGATTGTTATATAATATACGAAAATCGACAACAATAAAAAAAGATTTTTCTAATGCCCATCACTAATCATGTGGCACTGACAGACGTCAACGTCAAATAGGCAAGTGTCACCCGCACCATGCTATAACGCACGGACTATAAGTACCTAAATATGTGCGCGGGGCGCTGTTTGGGTGCGATTAACATCGATTCTTTATTGATGAAGTTTTAATTTGTGTGACTGACGCACAAATGAAAGCTGTATAAATACAAAATGTCGCAGTATATATTTATAAGGATTGCCTTAATTTTCACATGGCAACGTCGCGCGTCATTGTGCGCAAAGATGAGTTGATATGACGATAGGACAACTTATGTGTGCGCGCGTGCGTATGTGTGCGTGCAATAGTAAGAATACAGCTTTCATTTGTGTGACAGTGACGCATCAGTCGTCGTCCGAGCCGTACGTGGGTATATCGCTTTTTTGCACGGGTACAGTCGTCACTAAAAATGTCTAAAATTGCGCGGAGGAAATGTCTAAAGAGTCAGGTATTTGATTACTCATTAAATGTTTCTTTTTCATTTAATTTTTATATTTATTATAATTTTCATCTTCATTAACGGTGATGACTTCTATCAAATTTAAAATTGAGAACAGCGGGCAAGGCCTATGCCTGTGAATGGACCAAGAAGGTTATCTTTCCATAATTATTTCTTTTTTTACAATAATATGTTTTGTTTCAGACGCGCGAAACCATTGCCAAGGTATACGAATTTCTGAAAAAAGATGCGTCAGATATTATACAACTAGCAAATGAACCAGTTTGCAAGGCCAGCCCAGTTCTACTGGAAAAATTGCGGGATCATTTAAATAGCGCAAGAAAACGAACAGCAACGGCAGTTGGAGTGTCAGAGAGGACAGTCACTAATATACTGGCTGAAGAGAAAGAAAGCAAATTCAAATGTCCGTACGAAAATCGTAAAAAACGAGCAATAAAGTTAGAATTAGATGATCATAACATTGAAGTTATACGGTCAACGATTCAGAATTACCAGCTAGAACATCAAAAATCACCTTCCTTGGTAGAATTACAGAAAATATTTCATGAGAAATTGAATTATGATGGAAGTATTTCTACTCTTCGTGCAAGTTTACTAAAGTTGGGATACAGATGGGGGAAAAGAGGGGTGACTGTGGATAACAAACGTGGAACTATAAAGACGGAAATTGATAAATGAATGTTTATTTATAATAATAAAACAATGTGGAGTTACTTGTGTAATTATTTCTCTAATTTCATTGACAAATGTATGAATCCTGTATTCGAATTTCGTTCACAGCTGTACCTCTCGTCACACACACAACGACACTGTATATTTACAAAAGTAATCCAACATGGCGTCGTGCGCAATGTCAAATTGACTTGACTACACTCCTATACATATGAAACTTACAAAATAAGATACAAGGTAAAGATAATGATGTTTTCAGAGTCAATAAATACAATAACACACCCATACATATAGTATGAATATATTATTATTTTGATTTCAATAAATTATACGTTAAAAACGATACTGAGGTCTGAGACCTATCAAAACTATTATCAGCGCCCTCTACACATACTTACTTTAACTAAACCGGTCGCTTGCTAGCTTCCAAACGTCATTATCGACACTGTTAGCCTTGAGGATTTGCAACGCCATCTATTGTTAATTTTACTAACCCGTACGCATTCTATTAAAATTACGTCAACGGTCGCCTAGTGTTTTATTGTATAGTCCGTGCGTTATAGCATGGTGCGGGTGACACTTGCCTGTTTGACGTTGACGTCTGTCAGTGCCACATGATTAGTGATGGGCATTAGAAAAATCTTTTTTTATTGTTGTCGATTTTCGTATATTATATAACAATCAGAACGAGGTTTATGATTCTTTTTTACTCTTCTTTTTTATTTTGTTTACTCGTAGCAGACAGTACGAGTGCTAGCGCCTTGTATGCGACACATATTTTGTTCTAATTCATTTTTGTTAAGTTATTTTTGGTTTTAGTTTGTTGAGTTTTTTCCTTAGGAACTTTATAACCAATCCTACAATGTTGCGTTATTTCATCAATATAATTAAACATTTTTTTTAAATAAAAATTGAACTACGCACGATATTCGTTTTTCATTCCAAAATAACATCGACAACCTGTCCATCGTAGCAGTAAATCCCATCACTAAATACATCTATGACGTTACGTTATACGCATAACACTTTTCTTTATTTTTCATTTCATTCGATTTTATTTGAAGCCTAGAATATTCTGGTTGGCTTTAATTTAATCTACTACAGTTATAAACGATTTTGCATAATACGAATGTGATACAGCTACAATAATAAGTCATAATTTTTACATCGCAGCAACTTTCAAGAGTGACACGAAACGTTACAGAAACTGTCACCCGCACCATGCTATAACGCACGGACTATAGTGTTTATTGTTTTTACAACATTTGTTCAGCTCCTGATAACATAACTAACCTTGAATGCGTTTATTTAATCCAATGTCAAGATGCAAATAGGCTTATACTTCGTTCATAGCTAGTAGCTACCTAACTTTTAATAAAAATACCTACTTCTTTCTTTATATTTTTTTTAGATTTGGCTAGAGGAATACCGAATTAAAACTGACTGTTGTTTTAATACATTTTCAGATTTACGTATAGTAAGTAATTGGGTGCTTATAAGTTCAGGAACATTTCTAACTAGTCTATTCTAATAGTGGGTGACAAGAATAGTCCAATTAGAAATACTTAATAGGTATTTCTTCTTAGATTTTCACACTTTTCTCCACCTACGCCATCGCTATGAAGTTAGCAATTTGAATAAATGGCGGACTTCACTTCACTCGCCTCAAGATATTTTCGTTTAACTTTTCCCGCGTGAAGACAAGTGCGCGCGCAACTTCATTCCGCGCGCGATCGTAAACTCGCGCAGGTTGTAACGAACTGCCGAAAAAATACGAAAGTAAATCATCGTAAATAAATAAATAAAAAATTAACCGTTGTTATTGTGTGCTAATAATGTTATAAAAACTGTGAATTAAAGTGCAGTGTTGTGTCAGTGAATTAATATTTAATTTTTTAATACCGGTGAGTGTATTTTTTAAGCTTTAAAAAAAATCGTTACCTTTGTATGAAAGAGCATAGAGTGCACATTTTTTTTCTTTTAGATAACTTGTGTAGCCATCTATGGCGTAGAATAGCCGTTATCTAGGCATATATGGCGTAAGGTAGGTCTTAAGCTGCAAGTACTAAGTAGGATCTAACTCGCTCTCGGCTAACTTTCAAATGTTGGTACAATATTGTTAGTTTCATTGATACTAGATAAACTTTCTACAGTACTTTACACTTTAGTAATATTACATTATGTTATTAAACCTGATATTATAAGTCTTAGCCGAATACAGTTATGATTTTGCAAGCGAAGCCAAAACTTATCGATTTACAAATAAAATAATACCTATGAATAATAAGAATGCTAATTTACAGAAGAAACTGTTATTAAAACAAGTTTTAATGGAAATTGATACAGCTGTTACGGAGTTTTTGAGTGACAAACATTCGAACTACAAAAATATTCTTATGTAATAATATAACATTAATTTTGTATAAAATATCAATTTGTGAGTACGTCATTGTACAATTATCGTTCAACTTATTCCGTTTGTCAACTTATGTGCGTTAGTATACCCATTTACCCAATGGCTCAGTGGTTGGGTATAGTTGGTTCAAATAAGTTTTAATAAGCCCGATTGTCCTATTAAAAAGATTTTAGAACTTTTTTCAAAGACTTCTAAAAAGAAGGCGGTTTCTCAATACGACCAATATTTTTCTTTGCTAATAAATCTTCTAGAACATAAGACTCTACTATGAAGAGACAATCATTGTTATCCTATTCAGCCAGTTTTAATTGCTTAATAGTCCTTTGTTCACAAATTAAATAAGTAGATCGAATGCAATTCAGGTCGAGCTAAACTACATGACACAAAGAGGCAGCTAAACGAATACAGACTACATTTATAGACTCAATCATAAAATCTACTAGAAACAAAAAATGTTACATATTTTCAGAATAAGATTTGAAAATTTAAAATGACATTTTGACTTCATCATCGGTCCTTTGATAAATTACCACTGTACACGACGTGTCGCGGGTTCGATCCCCGCGTAGGACAAGAATTTTTGTGATCCACAAAGCTTGTTCTAAGTTTGGGTGTCTTTGCGCATGTGAATTGATTAACTAACTAAGTAATTAATTCCAGTGATATAAAAAAAAAAAACCCTTACCTACAAGAAGTTGTACGAAGAAAACTGTTTTCCCTAATGTCATCAGGATAGTCAGCGTAAAATCCATTGCATACAGTGATGACGTACCTTTTCCAGTTAATAACTTATATTCTTAGGTACTAATATAATAAAAATATTATTGTTATACGATAATGTTGCCAGTTGTCCCGTGTGTGGCCTTATCGTACAGTTTATTATTTAGAGGTCACGCTTACAGGTGTTAGCAGCGTTATAAGTTTCTTGAATAAAAAAGGGAATTATTTGAAATTTTAAAGTGTTTTGTATAAAAATGTAACATTATTTTTTGGTTATTTTTTTTTAAATAAAGAGAATATAAAACTCAATACCTTACAAGGAAATAAACAAAAAATCATTAATTCGTTATGAAATAAATTCCATAGACAGCGTTAATATTGGCGCGAACTCGTAAAACGTATTAGTTTATGTCCAATGCGCATTTAACCTCAAAATCCGAACCTACTTTGTCGCTTACTATAAATTCGCCCGCGCAAACCAGCTGTAAAAGAATGTGGGCAGATCCTGAGTATGGCCATACTTATTCACACCTACATATTGTTTGGTTATAAATCATAGATAATCTAAAAATGGATTTATGGCTATCAATTGTTCGTTGTGGGTTGTGCATACAAGATTAAAAAAACATAACTACAAAAAAAGAATAATTTTTTGTATAGAATAGGTCGCGCATACATAATAATTTTTAAAATTAAAAAAAGACTAGAGGAAACTAGACTTTGTGTGAATATTGTGCTACTTAAAAAGTATTTATTAAAAACAAGAGATAAAACATAGAAATATTTAAGTAAACTGTTATTAATTACATAATAAATAAAAATACTAAGTGACTATTTATGTTTGGCGGCGATTTTCATTCACAACTATTCATACTACGTATATCTCAATAATAATGACCTCGAGCACGTATAATTGATGACTATTTAATTACTCATTAGCCAGGTATGGTCATCAATGGTCACAATTGTCCAGTCAATTAAATGTCACACTTTATGATTCGTACAAGCCTGCGCTTGATCACGTAAACAAAACGCATAAATAAAACAGTAATGCTTCATTAATGGCAGATTTATGTTACTACAGTAATTATAATAACTCCAATTTAATTTATTATATTAACAACAAGCGACCGTTTTGATTGTGAATGAATTATTATTTGGTAATATTTTGTACTTACACAGCGCCTCGGCAGAACACGGGACTAATACAAATCATCACTTGAAGTTATTCTTAGAAATAAATATAAATACTTAATAAAATTTATCAAAACAGCTTAATAATGATTTTCTTTTGTTGAAAAATTATATTCGATTTAAAATGACGGCGAATCAAATTGAGTCATAATTACGCGTCAAACAATCTTTAATTCGAAATTCAAAAATAAACCACAAACAAAAACAATAATAATAATAAGTGATCATAAATTCCAGGATCTGAAGAGCCTTGTTCTCGTTTACACAATCTTGAATTGCTCACTGGCTATTTTGGTAAATTACAAAATGCGAGTGAGAACGTATTGAAAACCGCAAGGAGTGCGTCAGTTCATGGAGGTTTTGTTTATGTTTTGTGCTTTTTGGTGTTTTTTATAATGTTGTATTTTAGTCATGTTTTCGACGTAATTCATGTAGCCTTCGGATGCTGTGTAAGCAACCACAGGTTGTGAGTCAGTGGTGCATTCATTGATGTGATTTAATACTTGGGTACTGGGTATTGCCTGTATTGCGCAAACAACTGACTCAAAAGTGTAAAAAGAAGTTGTTTTTTTTATTTACACCTACTTTTACACTTTCCTAGTAGCCAGATCTGAATTAATTAGTACTTTTCTCAGTGCACCTAAACTTATTATTTTCGTAAACGGCTATTGACACAGCATGCCATTTTTTTTTGGTTTCCGAGGTGATATTCTAATGACTGCAACCTCGCCTAAGGCACGGCTTAGCGATATGTCAGGCTCCCACCGACCAAAGGCACCCCGGGCCCCATCTATTGCCAAAGCCAGACTCACGTACGGGATCGCTCGCGCATGCTCAGCGCGACACCTGTTCTCTGCAAGCACTTGATTTAACATTTCTGGTATCTCAACATCCCTTGAGCTATAGACTGCCACAGCTACACAGCTACACCTATTACAGCAACAAGTTTAAACCTATAGAAACATTCGGCAGTACAATTCAACCTGGCCATTCATTTACACAATGCTAAACGCAGCTAATGACAAACTTAAAAAAAAACAATGTTTCACGTTTCTGGGTGTAAACACGCCACGATGACATCAGCTTAACCAGGGCGCTAATATTAAATCTTGGCAGACTTCCATTACTTCGACATGGATCATAGTCGGTGAGGTATTAGCTACGAGAATTCATAATGTCTTGATATAAATATAACGGAAATACGGGTTTGAGAAAAAGAAGAGAAATACTTCTTAAACTGGTTTGTCAAATAGATTATTGAAGCAATGTAGAGAAGTCTGGTTATCCAGTATATTTGGTTGACATGAAATCAATCAAATCAAAAATAGTAACAGAAAAAGGAAAACGTCTCATTCTTTGAATTTAATCAGTCGTCCTACATAAACCTATCTATAAAGAAGATCAGCAGTCAATAAAGATAAGTTGAATGCTTAGGTATGCTATAAAAATAAAGACACAGAGACATTTATCCAATCATTCAGATAATAATATTTCAATTTGGAGAGCTGAATGCTTATTGCTTACGTAAAAAGACAAAATCTAAAATATGTAGAAGTCGAAAACTTGTAGCTAGAAAGGTACTCATATTTCCTACAAGTCATTGTTTCAAAAAATTAGAATTACTGCATTCAAAACACAAAATAAACTGTACATCTCGTAAATCAAATATTCCTCAACATTGACCGATTTACCAGATATTTGTAGATACCATAAAAGTCCATAACAGTTTGTAACAGTGGGTGCAAAACGTACCTCAATGACATTGGCAGTTGACTTCATTTCATATTCCAAGAAGCGTATGAGAACAGACTTGCTGGTGACGTCACGTCATCACGGCCGCTCCATTGATGCGGTAGAGGAAAACAAATGAATTTACATATGTTTATATCGTTTAGGTTTATTTGCTAATAAAATGGTTGTATTTGTGAGATAATATTTCTTGGTTTTCTAGGAGATAAACGGATTATTTAGGAAGTCTGAATCATCTGTCGTATTATAGTTAGTAACGCAACAAGACAGATCAGATAGTATTATATTACACAGAATAGTCAATTTCAGTAATTTATATTGGAGAATTATCTAAATACAGTAAAATTACAATGCAATATCTCCAGCCAGACGTTTTAGACGAAAAAAAAAAACCCAGGAGAACGCAATAAACTGGGTAGGCAGGATGGCCAGAACTATACTCCATTTGTTTAGGTAATTAACTAAATGTAAACAATTTTGGTATGTCTTTTAAACAAAATGTGATCTTTAAAAATGTAAAATACGTTTTACAACTTGAAATACATTCAGATTTTCTAAAACTATAGTTAATTGATTTATAAGCAGTAATATCCAAATTAAAAATTATGTTTTTGGTTAAAAAGTAACGCCAAGATTGTTTACATTTAGTTAACTACCTAAACAAATGGAGTATAGGTCTACAAACCTAAAGGTCTGATAATGATAATTATAATGTTGATTCTCCTTAATGACTAGTAGAAATTAAACTGTGGTATTTAGTAATTAAGGGCCCCTTATTCCGAAAGTTTAGGCATTTAACGCACCGAAACGGCTTGCGCCCGCGTTGCCCAGGAGCCGTCGCGATTTGAACTCCGGTGACCTATGGCGGCGGGCGGGCACGCCACAGTATAAATAAATAAATCAGTAGTTCATATATATTATTATATTGTGCTAGTAATAAGTAGTAGTTTGCAACAAAAACATAATAATATACTTAGCTTGATGTGCTATCCACTAAACTATTGATTATCAACACTAATATGTTATGAATGTGTGACTAAGGAAAGCGATGATCATTCTATAGAATTTAAAGAATGGTTGTAGAAGATTTGGTGAGTACTATACAGCGTGGCGCTACCACCCCGACATTAATTCAACACGGTTAGGACTAGTAACCATGAATCATTTGAATCATTATACGTTTTGATATTACGTAAACTGAAAGACTTTTTTTTTCAAACTAACTAAATAATAAACATCTATCTCAAATTGTGATCACTCTGTGCGAAAGTTCATTCATCAAATAACTTACCTACGACTAGCGGGCTTACGTTTACTCGGTGCGGCAACGTCGCACGCCGCCGCCCGCGTAGGTACAACAGCTGTGCGCGCCAGCTGGCAACAACGCGTCGCGACTTGTAGGCATAAAATGTCTCATGTTCGGTCCGATTTTGGCGGCACAATATCACAAACACAGATCGTACCTAAAGCGAAGGTGTATAGTTAAACATCACAACACGCACTTTTATTTGGTACTATTAGTCCATTAATCACTAAATTTATTTAACTGCATTTATTTTAAAAATTATTTGTTTGCACACACAAAGAGCTAAACGCCGTTAATTTCGTTAAATTTTAATGTGTGCACTTTTCCCGCTTTAATATCTGGATAGGAGTTCTGTGGTGGCCTTGAAAATGTTTTAGTCCAGTCATTTGGTAGAAATAAAGGGGGTTACCTGGTCCTTTACGTACAGGTTGCTCTAAATTGCATAATTTAAAAAAAATCATACTCAAAATCATCATCAAAACTCCGTAAATATTAACATTTGATGAATTTAAAATTCATTTATTGAATAATAATATGGTAATGTACACGTGTGTTAAATTAATGTCGGGGTGGTAGCGCCACCCTGTATTAAAAGACAAAAATATGATTAATATAATATAATAATACAAAAAAAAGGTAATAAAAAATCATAAAAAATGTCGAAAATAAATACATTTAGTTTCGACATACCCCGCGCCGAGTGTCGAAACTAAATGTATGAAACCGATAGCTAACCCAGGCGTGGCACACGCGGCACGGCGCGCGGGGCGCGCGGGGGCGCGCTGCTTTAGTGTCGACGGTCTGTGCGACGCGCCGCCGCGCCGCCGCGCCGCCGCGCCGCGCGGCCGGCGTATTTCTACCTACTAAACACATCGCGACCATAAACCGTGATATTGTACCTACCTGAGAGTGGTATCGGTGAGTTGTGATCGATAGCCATGTTCAATTTCTTTCAAATCTTATACGTAATAAAATAATGTAATAATAAAATCAAAACACAATATTAGTAAGTACATCTCCTTGAATTTGACCAGGATGGAAATCTGCATCTTATAAAGGTGAATATTCCCATTATAGATTTTAAATTCTATACATACTGACTTCTCGTTGCTCTGTGTATAGAAGTAATCATATTGTGACGTATTTATAGAATAAGTACTTACGCAATACACTTTCGGATTATCTTCACTTCAGACACCCTTCTTTTCTTAATTTTGTTTTTTTTTATTTACCATTTCAATCACTTACGTAAATTTGTGGTCGCGAACTCGCGAGCAAAAGTTGCATAGGTCCTACCTCGATGGCGTCCGGCCGGACACTGGCACCGAGCGCGCGGTGCGCGCGAGCACTTTTCACGTATTTATTTTATTTAAAAAAAAAATAAGCGCCATATTAAAATTGTATCCAATAATATCCCTGGCAAATCCGATTAGTAAATGAAATGTTAAATTTATATAAAATTACGTTCAGTCCAAGTCTTATAAAACTAAAAATACTTTTAAAATCGACCTTACTTCTGAATTTTTTTTTTATCGAGCAAAAAGTTTAATAATTCGTTTCTATCCAAAAAAGTCACTAGATAAAGGATGTATCTGTACTATATATTTTTTTAAGAATTTAAATATGGTGATTTCTCTGAAAAAAACTCGATCTAGAAACGTAAATTTCGAATAAGGGGCCCTTAAGTTCGGAAGACCTTTCATGCGATTCCAAAATTGAGTAACTAAATGGGCACGTTTCTTTTTTATCTATACTTAAACACCTTAATAAGGTTAAGACGGATATCGAGAACAATTACAAATATTACGATCTTTTATAGCCATATAGATCCTTAAACGACAGGAGTAATAAAATCCTATAACTTTCCCCACCGAAAGTGTACCGTGTACCACGTCTTAAAGTAGTATTACGGGAGTGAAAGAGATGGCGCTCTACGGCGTGTAGTGCACTGTTTCGCTTCCACAACTGCAATAATATTATTTTTAAGAGCTGATGGTGGACCCGCAGACATAATTCACATAAAATTTATAGAAAGTGGGTTGTATATTAACGATGCAAATATTCTCATAACTTTTGGGATAATGAGGTAATTTATTGTGGATTAAAATATTGTCGAATAAAGATATGAATACTTGGAAGATAAGAAGACATCTTGTATTTTTTTTTGGAGAATCTTGATGTTAAAAATTTTAACATATTTGCAGTCTTTAGGGTGTCTTTTTACCAGAGATGTGCTATGCAGTTATGCTGTGAGAATGTAAAAGCTAAGCTATGAAACTATGTGACTTCAGATGGTTGCGAGTCTTAGCAGTGCGACTAAGATGTGCAGCCGCAAAGTAGCTGAGCGAAAAAGATGCGGAATTTGAGTTAAACGATGTATTACCTAATAGTAGGGAAACGACAAACCATTCAGACATCTATAAATATAGCATTCATCCTTCCATATCAAAAACTTTTTAGTTAAATCCATTTCGACCAATGCTAGGCTATATGCATCAGCCAGGGTCACGCAGAGCATGTGCGAGCGATGCCGTGACGCTGGCTTAGTTAGTAGAAGAGGGCCGGGGTGTTTTTAGTCAATGGGAGTCCGATATATCCCCACGCCGTGCCCTCGGCGTGGAGTGAAGTCATTAGCGTTTCACCACGGAAAAAAAAGTTATGTGCATAGCAACGTTCTTAGCAAAAGATCTCTGGTCGAAAAGCAGATGCGACGAAATATGAAAACATTACAAGCGTACAAATCGATTATCATGAGTAAGACACCGTGTAAAAATAAAACGTATGAATATGCAAAACAAACACACTCGGAAATAGTGGTTGACAAATTTCTAGGAAACACTCTTGGCTATTGTCCCAAAGACCAAACATTATAGATTTGATCTTTCGCCAGACAGAAAATTCGGGGCTACGGATTCATCATTCCAAGGCGAAGAGTTCAATGGTGTTGGGAGCTTTTAATATTTTGAAATAACTGTTATGGTAAGTGCTGACTGCTAGATGGATATTTAAAGCTGAATTCGCCCACGATTCCATTCCATCGCGTATGAAATTTTTCTGTCGGTATGCTAAGAGCAAATCATATTTCAGAGTAGAGTACACCTAAACGAAATTCTTGTGGTTAAATCATAAAACAAAAAAACAAAAGAAAATCACGTTATATTTCAAATGATTTCATTTAAAAGACAGTGTATCGAACTTTTTTAACCTTTTAGTTTTTTTCCAAGTTGTCCTTGCGCTTGGTTTTAAATACCAGATTCAAATTAATATCGTGTTTTGCAGAACTGCGTATCTGACATCCACAACCCATTTTACCGTGTAAAAGAAGACTGCTTGTCCAAATATACAGTACAATGAACTTCTAAATAAAATGTTTCTAAGGACCAACGTCTTGACAATATTCTCTTCACGCGTTAAACTATCGTCACTGACATATTAGTATTCGTTCCTTAGGACACATTAAAAATATTTATGACCTTGCGAATTAAGTGCTGTTTTTTCCTCTAGTCCCGAAAAGGTCATTCAGTCTAGTCTTACGTGGAATATATTAGTCAGTTGTATTAGCAGAAATTACTATTCGTGTCAGGGTCTTTAGCACCATGGATAAATGAAGTGAACTGTATATGTGCACTTAGTGTATTACTGTAATTATGACCAATTAGTTGGTGGTTAGTCTCGTATTAAAGGACCAAAAGGACCGAAAGACCAATACAAGCAAAAAACAATAAAAACAAACTTTTAGCTCAAACTTTTCATGTGATCTGTTCATTTAAGACATTAGACAATAGATTTACATGTGAAATTATATAATTTATTAGGAAACCTTTACGAACTTTTAGGGCAGAATGAAAGAAAAAAAAATGTATTGCGCCGACCCCAAGTAAAATAGGATAAGGGCTGGAAGATGATGACTAGAAAACTTTTACGAAAGATAAATTTAACTTTCCTGTACAATGACATCACCTATACGACAATGAATATAATTTAACAATTTTAATCCACAAAATCAGCTGTCATTAGTCACAAAGTCAGTATAAGGCGCGTTTAACAGTAGCAGCAGTTCATTGACCAACATTTTCAAAACAAAACACAACCATAAGCAAACCGTCAGACTCAGATCTGATGGACACTGATTCAAACATTACATTAAAACAAGACAAGAACAAAGTAAAACCACAGTATAATAATATTTACAGTATTAAGTCTTCGAATAAACGGACGCAACGCGAGTTATGCCTATGCTACCCGATCGTGGCAAAATACAGTCGCGAGTATGTCGCAGTGACGAACGGACGGTGTGTTGTTGATGTACTTAAAAAGCTGTAGATGACCAACCCTATCGCTGTTACGTACTTTAGGCATTTATAATTAAGAAATGTCCAAGTTAACGTGTGGAAGAAGAAGACATGCTGCGCCGACCTCAAATAGGGTAGCCAGTTAGGAAATGTCGATTCCAGCAAGCTTATATTTTAAATATGACATCTAAAAGTGATAACATTTATCCTATTTGCAGAATAAACAATTTTATTTTATTGTTATTTTAATAATGATTGGGATAAGAGCAGGGGAAAGATGAAACAGCTAAGTTAAATTACTGTTTTAATTTGTACTGCGGTAAAACAAAATGTTATGCCAATTCATGCGTGTGTTCCCCGAAATGACGTGGCACCTATAATTAGTGGGTATAGTTTATTTCTGCTACCTGTGCCTGCCAACTAGGACTGCTCACATCCGCGGTCGCATCAGGAAGTTACATCACACGTCTGTACACTTGGCTGGTCTACATAGATTTCATGATTATTGTCTATTTTTGTCGCTTTATCGATGATACTAAGAATGAGAATAGGGCGAAAAGCTGAAATATATTGCTATATTTTAAAATCCCTCCACGCTTAAGTACTATGTCTATTTGACTGGCCTGTTGGTCTGGTGGTTAGTGGCCTTGACTGCTATGCCAGAGGTTGTGGGTTCGATCCCCACCCAGGACAAATGTTTGTGAGATCATTTGTTCTGTGTCTGGGTGTAATTTATCTATTATACATATGTATGTATTTAAAATGTATGTTTATCAGTTGTCTAGTACTCATAATACAAGCTCTGCTTAGTTTGAGACTAGATGGCGTTGTGTGAAAGACGTGCAATATTTATTTATTATGAGATCTTAAAACGAAGTTACTACCCGTGTGGAAGAGAGCCATAGCTACATAGTATAGCGCGCTGTCTCGTTTTTGCAATAACAACAGTTCTACGTAAAGTGCTCGTGGTACAGGCCACTTTTCATTTACTATCACTAAAACATCTGGCAAGCGAGCCATGGAAAATTGTAGGTCTCCATAAAATAAGGTATTTCAGCTATTGCCAGCGGTGTCGGAAGTCGACTGCGGCGTTTAGGAAAGGCATAACAATATTATGTATGCTTGCTAGTAATAATATTGTTGTTGCGGAAGCAGGATAGCGTGCTACACGTTGTAGAGCGACATCTCTCTTACACAAATGTGAAAATGTTACTTAAAGATGCGGTTATCCGAATAGTAAACCAAATATTATACTATGAATAATCGTTAATATAATATCGATAAACGGCGTGTTTCCCGCCATTGACAGAGATGACGACATATTTTGACACTTTGATTATATGTATTTTTTTTTCATAGATAAGAATAGTTTATGAAGTAGATATTTTTCGTTTAGTTGAGTTTAAATATAACAAACAGATTTTAACAATACAATTTGTCATCTTAAAATTCTCGTGTGTCAAAACTTCTCATAGTAGATGTGACATGACATTTTCTATAGGTACATCTCGCATATGCTAAATAATTCGGTTTAACATTCATCGTGGTTATCAAATGTTGCTTCTAATCGTAACCTTGAGTTACTTTCAGTGTCTGTTCTGAGAAAAAATACAGGCGCCAGTTATTTTAAACAATATGTAAAGGTGTTTTCATGTGGTAGACTAAAAATAAACCTTTTGCGCAGTTCGGTAATGCATTAGTGATAGATGAAAGTGAAGCAGGCGGAAAATATCGGATCTGTAATTGAATTAATGTAATTTTATACATACTGCCCAAATTTTGCAAATAGAGTGAGTTTGTCGTTTAAGCTTGTACAATAGCGTATTTTACAGAGAAACTAATTAGTCCGTCAAGGAGATTGAAAAAAAAAAAATTTCACGTTTTTCGTTCTTTTTTCACGTAAATATAAATAAAATATGAAGACCTAATATGAAGACAGTGAAATAAAATCTTGTGTGACGTCACGCCTCAGTACATTTTTTATTGACAAGTGATTCCATACGATACAACATCTTTAATGCTTCATATTTTGTTATTGATTCGCTAAAATAAAAAAAATACATTTTATTTATTTATTTAAGTTACATGGAAAACTCACAGCTATACTTTATACTTAATTAAGAACTTAAAAATAGTCAACTAAGAGCCAATTTTAGCAAAATTGAATCGATACTTTGCATTTCTCGTGCTCTTTTTGCTGAATCACTTTGTATCCACAATCCTATTTGTGGAGGATGAAGTATTTGGCACGGCATTGCTGAAATTGTTTTATTTTGGAGACCAGTTTCACAACTGAATGTGTTATTTTTGGGATTCGCTCTCGATACCGTGGAATGATGAGTATTCAGCTGTTTATTGTTTGATCTTATTTTGTCTGGACTAATTTATTAGCTGTTAACAGTACCATTGTTCTAACAATACTGGAACAATTAAGTTTGATAATTACCATCGACACGAATGGCGAAGACTTTCCAGAGCCTAAATCTATTTAAATAGTTGGATATATCTAAGAGAGAAATTATTTGAAACTAGCTGGTACCCGCGCCTTCGCCCGCGTGAGAATCTGTTGCACCTGTAAATAAACCTCATCCTACACAATCTGGTAAAAAAACCTAAGTGTTACTCCAGGGATCAGTAATATCATAACTCTGTATCAAATCTCATCAAAATGATTTAGCCGTTTCAGCGTGAAAAAGGAACCAACAGACATCCATCCATACTTACAAACTTTTCCGTTTATGGTATTAATAGGATATAGGTTCATCTTCTATTAAAACTACTTCAATAAATAAAATCAGCTAGAATCTTTCTATCCTTTATAAGAAGCAACAGATTTAGACGTGATATTTTTACCGAAATTGCCTTAAACCCAGAGCAACCATGACATTAAACGTTTAAACAAACATTAGATGCTGTCAGTAAGCATTCAAATAAATGATTTCCTATTCGAAATGAACATTAATGCACACTCGTGCCTCTAACTCTAATTCCATTTCAGAAGGTCAACTCACGAGAACAATTTGATTTGTTAGAAATTAAATGAATGACGCATCAATTGGCAATATTTGATCAGTGCAGACGTCTATTTATTACCTTATACGTAATTAATTGTATTATATTTAGTTAGATATTGAGTTGTTTTTCGTAGCCTATACTGTCCCACTGATGAGTAAAGGCCTCCTCCAAGTCCTTCCACGACTCTTTATCTTAAAAAAAAGAAGAAAACAAATCGAGAAACATTAATGAAGGTAATTTTTTTTATTAAAAAAAGCAGCTTGGGATAAAATACTTGAAAATGGATTAGAAGGATGACTAAAGATAACGATTTTTTTTCAATATTTTTTTAGTAAAAGAACAGACTTTTTCTTAAAACATGTCGCAATTAGCTTCTCTCCAGACTTTAAGAACTCTTTTCAAATCATTTTTTTTATAACGTTCCGTTCCTTATATTACTACAAAAATGTTGTGCTTGTCCCAGTTCCAAATAGGTCGTCTAAATCTGATATTTTTCTTACTTACGAAGAATGTTTTATTAATACAATCTCGGTACATAAACTGGTGAATATGTAAGTAGTTTGGGAGCATACCAACAACTCTTAAAGTAATATTATTACAGTCTGTTGTGGAAGCGAGGCGACTAGGCATCTTGTTGATCAAATTATTTTAAGACTATTTCTGTATATTTCAAGAAAACTTTATCTAATCAATAGAAAGTAAACGCAACTAGGCACAGAACAGATGATCGTGCTCATCACACAAACATTTGTACTGGGTGGGAATCAAACCCTCGACCTCCGGTATAGCAGTCAGGCCCACAGAATTAGACTAACAGGCATATAACTTCAAATACCAAAATAAAAACGATTTTTTCAACCAACGAAATCAAGAAGAATTTCTTGGTTGCGAAATCTACGTGATTGGTCCAGCAAAAGTATCTAGTACTTTTATCGCTCTACCGTGCAGCGGTCTCCAGATTGTAAATAGCCCTAATGATTGTCAACATAAAGAAGAAGACGGCATCATAAGAAGTTCTGTTTTTTTTTTATAATTGCTACTCCCGCACTAAGGAATTTAATCCTTGTATCGCGGGGTGTTTCACAGACTTTCAATTCACATGCGCAAACCCACTTCAACCAACATAATATTAGAAGATTATTCTTTCAAACTGTTTTAAAACTTATTATATTGAATTCTACAGACCGGTTCCATGCACTAAATTTATTTTTTCGCTCGGGACAGATAACCTTGGCTGTTTATAAGCGCCGAAGACTAAATTATCATCTATCATACAATTTACGAGCGTTGTTAATTAAATGACATCATTCTCATTAAAATGCTCAATGACGTTATGTGGATAGTGCAAATTAGTTCTATTTACTTTCACATTGATATCACCTTCTATAATTAGCTATCACTACCTATTATAATTAGCCCTCCACCGTGTCTGTTTGTCTGTCCGCGATAAACTCAAAAATTACTGCACCAATTTTCATGCTGTTCGTTGTCTGTCTAAGTATAATTAAGTCCGCTGAAATCTTTAAAACTACGTGACTGATTTTGAAGTGGATTTTTTTTAACAGATGATGTTTTGATTGAGTGATTCAAGATGAAGTGTTATATGTATAATACACTAGTATGTCTCCCGTGCGAAGCTGGGCGGGTCGCTAGTTTTATTTATATTAACTTCTGTACCGCCTGTACGTACTGTATTTGTATTAGCCCTTACAGTCCAGTCCCTGACAGGGTACTGTAGTCACAAAAGATTTCAAATATCACAGTCTTCCGTGTCCATTGCGTGTCTGATATCAAATGACTATTTATCACAATCATTC
Organism: Chrysodeixis includens; assembly: GCA_941860345.1. NCBI lineage: Eukaryota > Metazoa > Arthropoda > Insecta > Lepidoptera > Noctuidae > Chrysodeixis > Chrysodeixis includens. The sequence continues at coordinate 1,559,606 of OW796117.1, read as the reverse complement.
TAATTGACGTTTATTAAAATAGCGTCAGCTAAAGCAGTGCAGTTACATCTTAGAATGGTGATCTCATAGCGAGCCCGCGAGTTGCTGTAAACTTAGTTGTAGTTATTATTATTATGTGTTTTTGTTTAGACATAAAATATATACAAATTACATGGATATCTACATATAATGATAGCACAAAACCCGGTGATGATTTTCAAAGATTTTACGTATCGTTTCTGTGTACGGCAAAGGACGAAATTGTTCAAGGAAAAAAATCTTAGAGAAAATGGTGTTACCATATGCGCATGCGCGCAACTTCGCCTTCGCTAATATTGGTTATAGCTACGAAAACATTACCTCTTTCAAACGCAGTCGGTTAAAAGTAGCCTATGTGCTAATCCAGGGCGTCATCTCACTCCATATCAAATTGTCATTATAATTGTTCTAGCCGTTTTATTAGCGTGAGAGAGTAACAAATGCACATCCATCCATTCTTGCAAACTTTCGCGTTTATAATATTAGTAGAATTAGCTGATCAAACAACTTTTTTTGCATCGTTTATGGTTTTCCCGAAGAATGTCAATCCTTAGTTCCTTACCATACACAGACAGAAGTTAACACAGCATTACAAAATATGTCTGGTTTTAAAAACTCGTTGTTAATATTAGCAGGGATTCAAGAATGATTCTATCAAGGTAAAATGCCTGGACGTGCAAGAATTTCATTCTTATCTGTGACTCGAAATATTTCAAAAACTAAAAAAAGTTAGAGAATTTCAAGATCGCAGGGTCTTTGGCAAACTGGTTTTGGTCGAAGAGACCTAACACCAGGATCTCCTAAAGTAATATTAATATATTATTGCAGATGTGTGTAAGCGAGATAGTGTTATACACTGCGTGTCGTGGCGTCTCTCTCCCACAATTGTAATAATATTACTGTTTGATTTGATGGTAGGATTTCAGGTATAGTTTTGCACAATAAGATCATAAACATGTTATTAATTATAATGAAATATGTGACGTGATCTTGGGGAGAATTTTGGAATGCTTTTTGGCATGTATGAAATCAACTTAGGTGTGCTGGGGCTGACTGTAGAAGCTTATGAATGATTATGTCAAAGAATTGTGTTGTATTATAAGTCTACGCCAAATTATTTTTTTATTTTTTTTATACAAAAAAACAGTACTAAGATTACATGTTGATTTACCAATAATTAAATCTTAATCAATCACACACTTGTCACATTATTCAACATTAATTATCAACACCTACATGTATGTAGACACTTCATTCACCGTTTTTACGAACTAAATCTCCTTGAGGTAACCACTGTAGGTGCCAAGAAAGAGACAGGCATACGAATATTCGTATGGTAAAAAGAGATGCAAGAATATTTGTAAAGGTGTATGCGTAGGAGTTTGCACATCCGTCGATCTATTTTGGACGTTTCGTGTTAAGTCTCGTAGCAACTAAATATGTTTTAACGATCGAGTTTCGTGACAGACGAATCGATATTGTGGGGTTTTAAATAGTTTTTTTATTCATTTAATGTTTGTTTTATGGTACTGTCTTATTTTGAGAAGGGATATTATGAACCTTAAAATATATTTGGACGGTGAAAATAGTTGAAAATGTGACAGCTGAAGAAATAATATCGAAATAAAAGTAAGGGTTGGATCTCTCTTAATATGTAAATGGAACTTAGAGAAGAAGAGCGTATTTCTAGAACTAGCGATATAGAACATATAAACTTTTTTCTTAAAACATTATATTAGTTAAAAAAAACGTTTCATAATCCATTGCGTTGTTTTAAAGATCTGAGCGCCATAGACAGACGCGGGTCTTATACTATTGAAGTAAATAAAATTAACACTATCAGACAATGGCGATTGCAGAAGAATTTTAAAAATAATATCCTTGAATTAAAACAATGAATGAATTGCCTTTAGTTTTATTGAGTAAATAATGATTTTCTCTCACAAGTAGGAAGGATTAGGAAGTAGTAGAAACTAACACAGAAGTTATTAATTCCTTCTTATGCCAAGAACGATTAATCTATTGTATAAACATGACCTTAATATTTTTATTCATAATTATTATTAAGTCTCTCTTTAAAAGCACTGATTTATTTATTTATTAAGAATCTCCGACAAAGTATACACAAGATACATTATTGGACAAAAGAGGATAAATTATAATGAGTGTTATTTGATTACTAGTATGAAAAAAAATTACATACCTTCCTTTCTGAGAACTCGTGATATTCTCAAGGATTTCTTTCCATTCATTTCATAAATATTTCAGTCATGATCGATTAAACTTTTTTCGATTGTATTTAACCTTCACGGTTATTTTGGGTATCTCAGTAATTGTAGATTTTGTTTTTAGTAGATCAAGACTTTCTGGATTCATAAATTATTGGATAATGTAAACAATAAAACGTGGCGAGAGTTCTGTATGAAGATCAGCTGTTAACACAAAGATTTTTTTGAAATTTTAGGTAACTTTGTGAAACGATTTGATATAATTTATTCTGTGTTTAAATTGGTTAACTGTATCACTTTTAGGTTTTAAAAGGTTATTTCAATAAAGTCTGAAAGAAAAACTCCCAAAAAAAATGCCTATTTTAATTGTCTTCTAGTTTAAGTTGACAGTATATTATGGTATTGTTAATAATTTATTTTCAGTAACTCTCTCGTTTTTGCCAATTAAAACCTCCGTCGACCAACAGACTTGGTCAATACTTGGACCTATATCCCAATACCAATGATATCTAGCTATAAGACTTGTTGCATACTTGGTGTTTAGATAGGTGCCAATGCAAATACAATTGAATTAAATACAAGAACTATCTCTTCAGAAGAGTTCCACCCGCATCCAACACTTGACCTTAGCTAGTGCTACTTAACCTCGCCTGTCAATTGTTCCGCGTATTAGCTGGTTAGTTCGTAGATACAATTTAAAACAAGGAACTTTGTTATTATATACTTACCTATTAGATTGCTGTAGGAAATTGTTTGTGCTCGTCAAATTGTATTTAGAGTATAGGCTGGAGCAGTTATGGGGATCAATTAATCAATGATGAGAATGTCGAGTTCTTTTCTCAGATTTTCGTACCAATAGTTAGGATTAATTTGAGTGGATTAGCAGGTATAGTTTGTAGCACAGTATATTATCATATCATCTTAACTGGTCTACGATTCACTTCTTCATCATTTTACCTATTTTTTTTGTATCCCAGTAGAAATCCTCATGGACTATTCTACGTCAGGGGTTGATGGAGGGGTGTGCCGGACTCTTACGGGCTAAAACCACTGGAGCGTCCTCGTCTGCCTGTGGCCTGAGGCACGGGATTCGCTGTCTCATTCACCGCACCCCCTTCCTAATTTTACATACATAAATACATAAACGTCACGCCTCTTTCCCTTGGGGGTAGGCAGAGATCACATCTTTCCATTTGCTACGATCCTGGCATACCACTTTACCTTCATCCACACTCATCAATCGCCTCATACACGCCCGTCGGTTTAGGGTACTCCTGACCTGACCCTTTTTTAGGACTTTCCCTATTTAGAGTATTTAGTCATGGAACGTCTGTCGTGGTCTTCCCCTCCCAACAACTTCGTTCAAACATTTTTTTCTAATTTTACCTGAGAAAACAGAAACGTATACATACCTATATTACCTAAGTGGCCTATTACCTATTACCGTGTCCTCGCATACACATCCGTCATTCCGAGTCTTTATCAAGCCTATTACTATAACGGCCTGATCACGTCGCCACGTGCAATGCGCGCACGTGCTCGAGTTTGAGACGATAAAATCATTAAACAAATGACTAAGTATTAATAATAGTACTTGAGTTTGGTTTACCTGGATTTTATGAGTGGCAGTCAATTTTTTTTTGTAGCTGAAGCGTTGATTGCACATTTTATATTTACTTGTATATTTTTCGCACTGACTGTGAACAGTCGGCAGTTTGTTATTTTTCTCTCTCGGCATTTGTTTTCGTGTAAGTGTAATCTTTGATGGCGGCAACGCTGTTTTTGGTGCTATGGGTTACTCGGGTTTTTTTTTCAATATTTTTTTTCCTATAAATATTTGCGTCCCCAGTCGAATGATAATTCATCGAGCTTTAATGATTGATTTAATCATTAAGAGGAATCAATCATTTTGATTTCTAGCATCGAAAATATAGAAGGTCGTTTGGCATAAGGCCCTTTTGGCCTTGAACGAATCCGATTCATTATGTAACATAATCCCAATATTGCCAGTGTATCAGTAACTTTGTTCTTAAACCTTAATCACTACATAGTACAAAACAAAGTCGCTGTCTCTGTCTGTCTGACTTTTCGCTTAAATCTTTACTAGGCAACGAATTTTGAAGCGGTTCGTTTCGAAGCGTGATTCAAAAGGTTCATATGTATAAACAGTTAATATATCTGTATTTTACCCATGCGAAGCTGGGGCAGGTCGCTATTTCATAATGATCATCATTTCCCTGCCCTTATCACAATTATTTTTGGGGGTCGGCGCAGCTCGTCTTCTTCTACACGTTCCTACCTGACGTCATCTCGCAAGCAATACCCTTGTCGCCAGTTCATAGTATAATGCATAAAAAATATTGCCAATATATTTTGACCTACTCAAACAGAATATAAATGTGATTGCTCTCAACTCTGGCACAGTTATAATCTCTGGTAACACGAAACTGAACCAATAAGCCACTGGTTACCACTGGTTACCAGTCCCTGGTGGGCGGGCGACATTCTTCCACCCGCCCACCACCAGGCTTGTATCGTAAGCCTTCGACCAGACTTACGTAATGTTTGTTTTGTAATATTTGGGTTGAGTGTGGCTGTTTCAATATGTAGTACTTGTGCATTACTTATATCTAATCATTAAAGTGAGTCACCTTGTTGGTACATGAGGATACGCTGGTTTTCAATATTAGAGAGACTATCATTTGACTGCACGGATAGCCGATTGGTATAAGTCCCCCCGCGACGTGTCGTAGGTTGGATCCCCGCGTAGCACAAGAATTTATGCGTTTCGCGAATGCTTTTTCTGATTCTGGGTATTTTTGTGCAGGATGAGGACGACCAAAGAAACGATGAATAGATCTAACTAGGTAGAGTTGTGCGAAAGTCGTGAAATATTAAAAAAAAATCAAACGGTGGAGCGTTTGATTTTTTTTTAATATTATAATTATCAACCTATACATATATTGATAATTAACATAATTATCAATATATGTATAGGTACATTTTAGTGACTCGATAGCATTTACAATGTAGAAATATACCTTCCTAACCTATCAGAGAGACTAGATTTATAATACAAAACTTTTTTCCAAATGATATTATTTTTTCTCCACTTATAAGTAAGTATCCCTTTATAGGCCACGAGACCCACTTATTAATATAAATCGAGTTGATCTAATCGCGAGCTGTAGTCGAGAACATTCATACTTCATAGCATTCATAGTAATGACTGGAGGTGGGCGGCAATCAAGTCGTCGACAAGGATGCCACTGTTTATTATAAAATATTATTCGAGCAGGATAGAGAACTTTATCATATTATACAGATATGGAAATCAGAGGTTTTGTCGTTTGTATTTTTCTGAATTGAACTTTAAAGCTTTTGGAATTCTTCTATTTTTTCTGTTTATTCCTAAGCTGAGAGTGTTGGATTTCAGAGTTGCTGGATTTATCTTGGGCCCTTATTTTACCACTTTACCTATTTAAGTGGCTTACACAATATCCCACGTAAATATTCCACGACCTAGTCTCATACACAACGCCATCTAGCCTCAAACTAAGCAGAGCTTGTAGTATGAGTACTAGACAACTGACAAACATACTTATATGCTTCTAAACACATGCATATTATATAGATAAATTTCACCTAGACACAGAACAAATGATTGTGCTCATCACATAAACATTTATTCTGGGTGGGAATTGAACCCACAACCTCTGATATAGCAGTCAGGGCCACTAATCGCTAGACCACCAGGCCAGTCTTAATAACAAAAAACTTGATGTTCAGGTAAGAGTCTGAATACTGTCTACTATACACATGCATTGTTTACAACATTTGATATGAGTACTCATTTCTTGAGTATACTTGACAATAACTGCTCTCAACGAACAGATAAGAATGAATTACCTTCACTTGAAATATAATCCGTACATTAGTACTTAGAATATATTACTATTATCTTAATAGTTTCATATCATATTCTGTTTAAATGAAATGATCAGGGGTCCACCTTCTCCTCTTAAAGTTGTTGAAGTAATTTAATTAATAATAATGTCCGGACTGATTTCGGCCACGACGGTTAGTGTTACTATGAAACCAGCCAGCTATGCGGGACATATTATGAGCACAAGTCTGAGCGTAAACACAGGTGCACTCTCTGTTCCTTTACTCTCATAGCCCGATGGGACGGCAATCCAACACGACCGGAGAGAGATTAGGCGCAGGACCTACAATTTTACCTGCCTTCCGAAACACGGAAGCTGTGATATTTATTTCTAAAATGCTTACAAAACCGTTTATCAAACCGCTATTCCACAACGACTTAATATTTATTCGAATAGGTTTAAAAAATAGGCATTTAAAAAGTTTATTTTCGATCCGACCGTACTTCGCCGAATCGCGAATGTACTTAATAATACAATTTACAAGGTCCTAGACTTCACCGTAAAAGTTAATTTGTTTCATGTCATAATAACCTCAATTATCTGAAAGGTAACTTCCTTTATGTTCATGTAAATATAATTTATCCTCACAGATAAGGAATAAAGCTCACTGTTACACTTGACCCGCAAGTGCGACATCTGGCGAGGTCAATACGCGATACTTATGACCTCTGGATGATGTCATAGTATACTGTAGCTTTAAATATATTGTGAACTTACTTATAAATATAAGGACACATTATAGACTGTATAAGTCACAAGCAAAAACATGAATACTCGACTAAACAATTGAAGTTTAAGTCCTAGTCAAATGTTTTTTTTTTTCTTAGCTTAGTGTCCTCTGCTGGGCAAAGGCTTCTCCTAAGTCCTTCCACCATATATTGTCTATCTAGCGTCGCTTGAAACAAATGATTTATGAAATGTTTTATTAAAAGTTTTATGTTTAGCTTACCATATCAGGAATATTTCGTAACAGCTTCAGAAATTTTGCATAAGAAATCTACTGCGACTTTTTGGTAGAGTTTACATGTTTTTGCTTTGACTGAGCATATTTCGTAAGTGAGTGTTTTTCAAAGGTGCTGAAAGTTAGAAAAGTATCTAGCAAGACCATAAGGTAGACTGTTGCAGTTTGGAGAGCGAGACAGCGCATTAAACTGTGTAGAGTGTTGTCTCTTTTCCAGAAGCAGCAACTAGAACAAACTTATTTGAAGAGTTGGTTTTAAGGTTGACCTTCAAAAATTGGAAGTAGAGGGCTGCACCAATTTCAGATCTGTATTCATGTAATTTTATGGCTGTTTTTCTTGAAGATCTGTTATGGCAGTCAGGGCCCCTAACCACTGGACTAACAGGCCTGCAAATTATCAAGGCTGGAGTGTCTGAAATCGTAATTAACTAACAAAAAACTGTCAAAAACGAAAATATACTTGTGAATAAGATTCTTTTAAACAGTGACAACATTAATTGTGTTACATAATGTCCAGTTTACGCCAACCTTGTGGGAACCGGTCCTCGCCGTCCTCTCAGTAAATAGGAAGTCGTCTGTCACATGCGCAGGCGCACTATCTAGTTTCCGAGCGAATACTATACAAATGACTTAATCTTCACAAGTAAATAGTGTTTTGTTTAACAATTTGGTTTCATTTGTCCAGCCGTGGACACTTAAAGGCTAGTTATTAGTATTTTTTTTTCTGTTCTTTTTTTACTCGGTGTTACAAAAGTAGACCCCCAAAATAGCTTGTATCAATTGTCTAGTATTCATACAAGCTTTGCTTAGTTTAACTCTAGATGGCGTTGTGAGAAAGTCGTGGAATATTAATGACATTTATTCTTGAAATAATCGTTTTCTTTGCACTATAAAGTGGCAGTCACTTTTAATATTTCGGTTAAAGTGTTCGTAATGTAATGTGAATGTAATACCACAATCTTTCACCTTCTAACACCATTTAGGGAAAACGTTCGTATTAACATACAAGGTGAATATACCGGGTTTACTCACTGTAAAAACTTAAAGTGTATGCACAAACACTGACCTAAGAAAGGTTATAATAATTAACGCCTTTAATTAGCGATTTCGTTCACGAAGATCGCTAACACATTCTGACTCCGTATTAAAATGTTTTTTTTAGTAAATGACGAGATGTAAACGCGTTGATACTTATTTATTTTTAGATCTTTGAATATAATGTTAAGAATGTAAAACATTGAACACTTAATTTTGAGATTAGTCGACTTCCTATCATTCTGGTAGGACATTTATTTATTTTGCGCGAGACTGGCATGCTCGTAACAATGTGGCATTAGAGCTTTCTGAATATATTTTTTTGAATAAATAAATATTTCTCAACATTACCACAACGCCATCTAGTCTCAAATTAAGTATACTAGAGTAACTTGTGTTATGAAATGATCTTGCTCATCACACAAACATTTGTCCTGGGTGGGAATCGAATCGACCTCCGGTATAGCAGTCTGGGTATACATATATTGTAATTGCTATTTAATTAATTAAAGATACACTGATTTATTATCATTATTTTGACACATGCAGACTTAGGTATTATATGTAGATATGTGATGTTAAAATTTTATAGACAAAATTGCTATTTACTAGATTTATTTTTTCTAGTCTTTGCAAGAAGCAAAGATATAAAGATAAAATCTTATTTAAATTCTAGATAACGTATTTGAGGTAAAATATAATATGTATAACCTTTAGATTAAATGCAACTATTGAGTCATATTTATCATCAAAACGTCACTTGATGACCTATCCATCTGAAGGTATAATTATAGCTATCAGTGGCGAAGGGTGAATTTTCTTAAAAGGGAAGCCGGAGCAAAAATTGCTTACCTTGTCGAAGTGCGATGCGCGAATTACAGTTACTATAGCTGTGGCCCTGTGTCTGACTTCTGACGAGGTTTCTTTAGCTCACTTTCACTATACATGTAAGCACTGATAGATAGAAACAGTGTCTTGCAAGTATAATAAAAATGGCTTTCAGAAAAGCCGTTTGGGGATGGGTTGCAATGAATGTGTTGAAATTAAAATTGTAAATAACCTACTCTATATATTTCATGCATAAATTAAAAATAACACATAAGTAACTAAAAGCCATGCAAAGCCACAACTATCTAAAACAATACATAATGGGCAACTTTAGGTTTACAAGTTATACGCTTACGCATTCCTTCATGCATAAACTATATTATTATGATACGATAAAATGAAATTTGTAATATGTATCTACTTTACTGTCACATAATCCTTTAAACTACCTATTTTCCTACTTATACTCTAAAGGTATTCGTCTATTCTTTTTTACAAAATGCGCTAACACATTATCGTAAAAGCTGGGTTGATTTTTAATTTTAAGCAATACATTTTTTTCTATGGAAAGCATAGCCAAATCAGATAACCTTTCTTCTTTTTGAGAGTTACGTACGTAAGTATGAATTCGTTTCAAGGCCGAAAACGACCTCTCCGCGGATGCTACTGTAACGGGAATGGTCAAAAAAATTCTACATAATGTTAAAACTTGTGGAAAAGTATCACCTAAGAAAGAATTTTGTAAATTATGATAAAGTTGGTAAACATCTAATTTATTTAAAGATGGAGTTGTGTATAAGACCTTCAACTCGTTTTTTAAGACAGTGAACTCAAATGAATGCGGAAATTGAGCTAGTAAAGAAGATACTATTTCATTTGGGAATGATCGACTATAAAAACTATACTTGGACTTATTGAGTAAATTAAGAAATGTCATATTAGATAATGATTGATACCTGTGTTGTATTTGCGACTTAACATTGTCTATTATTTCAATGAAAAGACGCCTATACAAAGTTTTCGTGTCTATCTGCGGATTTAAACGCCTACGTTGTCGCGGTGGTTCACTAAATTCCTGAATGCTGTCATAAATACAATCAAAAGTGTTAATAAAGTCATTTGAAATCCAACTATTAAATGATTCTATTTCGCGGTGTGCTACTTCGATATCAACCTGTTTTGACTGTAGTAAATTAAAAAGAATATCTGTTTTAGCAAAAATATTTGATAAAATTTCCAAAAAGAAGCAAAACTGTTTGTTTTCCAACTTACTGAGGAAACATTCAGCCAAAGATAGAGATTCACTATCCCAAGATTGCGGGTTATCTAGAATGGAATTAAAAGTTTCGATCATGTCTAACCGGCAATTAAAAATAACATTAATAATACGCGAATGATAATGCCAACGCGTTTCGGATACTCCGGGTAAACGACGGTCAGCTATTTCCTTTAAAAGATTCGAGCGCTTAGAGGATTTATTAAAAAACCGAACAATACTATTGATGTGTCCAAAAAATGTCTTTAGTTCCTGAATATTTTCAAGGGACCGACTAAGTACTAAATTTAATACGTGTGCGTAACATGGAACAAACATTGCCTGAGGGCAAGTCTCGCGAATTATAGCCTGGACCCCACCGTGCTCACCCGACATAACAGCCGCCCCGTCGTAAGATTGACCAACTAACTTGTTCCTACAGCGATACTGGTCGAGTATCTCTAACAACTTAGTAGATAAAACATCCGCAGTCCGACTGCCACTAACATCATAGAAACCAAGAAAACGTTCCTCGATTCCAGTTTGAGATAAATACCTAAATATTACTGTTAGTTGCTCCCTATGACTAACATCGGGCGTTTCGTCAATCATAACCGATACAAATTGTGCTTTATTTATTTCAAACTTAATTTGGTCGCGTATAACCGACGCGATACTTTGTATTAAATCATTTTGTATATTACTCGAAAGACCAGAGAATGTAGGATTTTGTGTTGAGGAACATTGTTCCAAATGCGAATCGATTACGTTATCATATTCGCGTAAATATAACAACGTTTCGATATAGTTACCGCGATTATCGGAACCCGGGTTTTCGTGGTGACCGCGAAAAGCTAATTCTTGTTTTCCTAGCAAAATAACTGTGTCAATGAACCGTTTCATTAAACTTCTATTCCGATCTACTTTTCTATTATGAACTTCGTACGAATTACTAAACATTAATTCTATCCTATGATTTCCGAAATCGTGCAAAGATAAACAACTACGAATATGTTTTTCGGTCTGAATATGTTTTTTAGATGAATTTGAAAAATTATTAATATCGCTAAACCCCGTTTGGCTCCATACGCTACTAGAACCTGAGAATAATAAGCAAGGAAAACAAAACATTTTATTTAATTTACAACTTCCCGTGAGCCAATGATATTTTTCGTACATAGAACTGTTAAAATGTTTGATAAAACCATCGCGTCGTTTGTAATTAATAATCATGTCAGGGCGAGCACGGCCTAATTGAATGACATGTTTTTTATTTTCAAAACTCAACTTTGAAAAGGATGTTTCCTCAGTCAACAAATAATCTGTTAGACAGCATTCTACGTTCACTAATGCCGCCATGCTATCGAAATTACTTTATGACAACAAAAATCACTATTTTCTAACAAATCTACAAACAATTATGTTAGTGAGTTTTACTTACCTAAATACCAATTGAATAGACGATTACCAAACAATCAATACCACTGAACTGAACTATTTTTGTATTTACTGCACTACACACTACACAGAACAATCACTAGTAATCACTACCTACAATTATCACAAGTAAAATACTATAAAATTCTAAATTATAATAGGAATACTCAAAATCTAATGCACGTGAACCGGTGAAAAAAATGAATATGCAACATAAATTAGCGCGAACCAAAACACGCTGACTTCGCCACCGTTCGTAACATTTCGGACGAAGTTTATTCTCCCTCTCATTCTTTCGTATGCATTACATTTTGTTGCTGTCTTTGTCATAAGCCGAGAATCCTCGAGTTACCTAAGTCCTATTGGCCGCGGTTGTTGCAGTTGTCAATGCACATAGCGTGTCTCACTTTTACTCAATGGAGTAAAAGAGAGAACACTATAAAATAGATGTACTCGATTCCCGAAACGCGTCCCGGCTTACCTTTACCGCTAGCTAGCCGGTACAGCGAATCGTGAGTTTGCTTGAATAAAAGTTGTAGGAGTCTCTTGCATGCGTTTTGCTAAATATAAAGTTTAGGCGTTTATTGTTATTTTCAAGCAAATGCTATAATATTTACGTTCATTATTAATTAGTAATAATTAGTAAATTATTATAATTATATTTGATGTTTTTAAATGATACTTAAATAAACAGACACTAGTATTTGCCATATTTCAAAAGGGAAGCCGGTAGGAATCGAGTTATATGGACCCTTCGCCACTGATAGCTATGACGAATCGCTCCTAATAAGCAATTAATTCTTTGAACGTCTACCACTATCTCTCAAAGATACTCTGTCTGTTTATTTATGTATTGTTATTATTTGTATCTCTTTTATTTCACGGGTTAACTTCAAAGGAAGAAACCTGGTCCCTTTTAAAGGCTCCCCGTGTAAGCCTCCAAAAAAGACAAGATCGAACATGCAGAGGGCTTGTTGAGAACTTTAATCTAAAATGTGATGGGGCACCTACCAATAACTTTTTATTGATTCGAGTTTCACTACCTCTTGTATATTTTAAGTTTCAATTGAATTTAATAAGAAAATGTCTTTGGAACAGAAAGTTGCTGTATAAAAAACAAATGAGCAAATATCCGTATCAAATCTTTCTAAAATGCTAATTTAATTAATCATAGTTAACAAATTAGCTCAATATAATAATATGTAGCAGTAATAGCTTGTCTCATTAGAATATTTTCTTAACAACGCTACGCTACACTAAGTGACAGTGTTTCCTAAGATTCGGAATAACAAATTTATTTTTACATCAACGAAAATGATTACAGACGTGGAGTCATTGACATTTTGAACAAGATTTTAGATGTCTACTAAAATGACTGTAGGTATCTGATACATACTTATATTTGCTTCAACTTATGTATAAAATTTTCGTGTCACAATGTTCGTTATGTACTGTCTGTACTTCTGTACTCCTCCGAAACAGCTTGACCGATTCTCTTGAAATTTTGCGAGCATATTGAGTAGGTCTGAGAATCGGCCAACATCTATTCTTTATTCCCGAAATCTTGTTTTTTAGAAAAATCTTACTTTTCGCGGTAGTATTACTAATGCGTACTAAGTTGCGGGCTAGCTAATATACCTAATATACCTACCTAAACAACAGATTTTAGAGCTCTTAACTTTAGAATAGAATAGAATAGAATAGAATACTCTTTATTGTACACCATAGTTTAGTTCGAGTTAAGAAAATGAGTACTATTTATGTTCATTAAAAATTCTAAGAAATCGTTAAAAAAACATTACAAAACTGCAAACAGATGGAATCAAATGCGTTTCCAAGGAAACATATATACCTACCTACATAGTATAAATTCTTCATTCACATTCAACAGTAAAGAAAGCCCTTTATTCTAAAATCGTGTTTAATTACCATATGTGTAAAAGAGATAGCGATATAACAGTCGTAGGAATGAAAGAGACGGGAGTATGAGCAAAAATAAATGAAAAAGCAAGCAAAAGCCGCGATGATGTCATTCTTGTAAGACGAATAGCGGTCAAGGGTACATCGAGATAACGTAGTGCAGAAAACGTCGATAAACAAATGTATCGAGATGAAATCCTTGTGCGGCTATATTTGGGGGTAGTGAGGGGTATCGAGTTCCGTTATCGATTAAGATATGGTACGGACTTTTGTAATAGTATTGATTTTACAGTAAAGAGTTTTGTTTGTGAATGCGTCTACTAAATTAAGACAACTGGAGTCTAGGTTTTATTCCTTCATATCATCATTCCCCTGCCCTTATCCTAACTATTATTTGGGGTCGGCGCAGCATGTCTTCTTCTTCCACACGTTCCTATCTGACGTCAGCTCCCAAGTGACACTGGGTTTTTTGTGCGATAGTAATTTTATAAAGTATTATCTGCATTTTGACCTGACCTTTATAAAAAATGCCTATCAAGAAAGTTTATGAAATGGATATTTTGGTACATTCGTAATTCCACGTATTGTTGAAATTAAACACTCATTATGATAATCATTATAATCCTTCATCACTATATGCTATAATAAAGTAGCTATCTTTAGTTATGTTGAGAGTCAGCTTCATAAATGACTGCATTGTATGTAACAATGTTTTAAAGGGTCTGTTAGTCAAGTGGTTAGTGACCCTGACTGCTATACCAGAGGTGATGGGTTCGACACAAACATTTTGTCACAAATGTTTGTGTGATAAGCGCGAGCAATATTTATATCGCCTTTGTAATAGCAAAGACATGGAATTTTTTACTGAAAGAAAGTTAGTCAATTCTTATTCTAAAATGGTGTTACAACATACGTATTGCTAAATACAGAGATATATTATTATTTTTTTATATAAAAGGACGTGTAAGATAGGAACGTGTGGAAGAAGAGGACATGCTGCACCGACCCCAAATAATAATAATTGGGATAAGGGCAGGGGAATGATTATGATGTTGATGATGATAAAGGGGTGTGTATCGTGTAAGAGAAACCTGCTCTACGCTGTGTAGATCGCCGACTCTCTCACACACCAGCTACTATATTACTTTTAAGCTGTGGTGGTAGGTCCTCAGGGCATTCCCTAGACAGTGATAAAAAAAAACCATAACTTCAAATTTTAACTCCATTACTTTCCCAAACACGTAGTCCAACGAAAAAGTCCGTGACATTACCGTACTTTACATAAATAATGATTACTACGAAATACTGGACATGTTACATTGTAGATAGCCTTATAAATGTGTAATAGGTTGAAGTATGAATAAAAGATTATTCGGACCGGTAATAGGGCCTGTTTCGACTTGCATTAAGTCTAATGAGAGCTTTTGATTTGCCGATTAGTTTGCAAGGGCTAGATGTGTTAGTGTTGTGTTTATAGCAAAAAAAGTCATAACTGTAAATGAAGTCGGTATATAAAGAAAAACCTCTTTGTACAATCCTTATTTTTTATCATGTGGTCCTTCAATTGTTCTCAGATAGTCGGTTACTTTTTTAGAGGAGTTTTGCATGGGATGCAAAGAGGAAAAAGTTTTATGTATATTAGTGTTAATGTTATTCTAGTTATGGTAAGTTCCCTATTCCCCGTTCCCGCTTGGGCCCTGGCAATAGGGAACTGAGAAACACTCCGGTGGTTTTAGCTGGTAGGTATCCGGCACACCCCTTCGTCTCCTCACCACGGCGAGGAAAGTTCATGAAGGATTTCCACCTCATACAAAAAAACAAAAAGCTGTCAAAAATTGAAAATACAACGGTTAAATATTTCAACTTTATTTGCAATCAACATTCTGTCATCTACGTTCTATTTTTCGTTTAAGCTTATTTCAAAAGAACCAAATTTTTGCATATCTAGTTATTTTTTATTGATTTACAATTACTCTAAATCTAAGGTAAACAGTAAGGTACTGATAGTCGATATCAACGCAATACTCCAGCCCTGCGCGTGGGCAGGTATCGGTGAATGGGTGACGCAACACCTGCGCCCACGCACTTTACGACACAGCCTTATTTGTAGCGCATTTTTGTACAATGACAGCTATAGTGCGGCACTGGATCATGTATAAATCCATATTTAATGCTTTACAATGATTAGCTGAGATGACGTCAGAGGGCCAAGCGCCACATATCAGTCTACATTGCAGTAGTGATACATTCGATACATAATTGTAAAAGTTAAATTAAAATATAATATACTGCACTGGTAACTCAAAGCGTTTAAAATATCGTAAAAATAACTTGAACCATCTATTTTAAACCTAATTAACGTCGGGATAATTAACAGAAATTGGGGCATTTGTAACGAACGAATATAAACTCTTTTGATGGTTAGCCGTCTATTTCAGTTAACCAACGTGGTAGAACTACAATATGTAAATAACTTTCAACTTGTTACAGTTACCGCAAAACAAACCCTAACAGGACTGCCTAAGGTGAATTTTCCTTTGGTATTTCTAATATTAACTATTTGAGCTAGGTGTGAAAAACCAGCAGACGTGATTTCATCAGTGCGTGTGCTAATCAATGTTTGACAGTAGATGTTTTAAATATATTGACTGGCCTGGTGGTCTAGTGGTTAGTGGCCCTGACTGCTATATCAGAGGTCGTGGGTTCCAGTCCCACATGGAACAAATGTTTGTGTGATGGGCACAATCATTTGTTCTGTGCCTGGGTGTAATTTTTTATCTAAATATAATATGCAATTATGCATGTATTTAGAATGGTGGTGGGGATCGAACCCTGGTATAGCCGTCAGGGCTACTAACGACTAGACTGGCCAGTCAAATTATACTCATAGTATAAAACAATATCGCTGCCACTGTCTGTCCGCTTAGATCTTTAAAACTACGCGACAGATTTGGAAGCGGTTGTTTAGGTAGAGAGATTCAAAAGAAAAGTTTAATTTTTATATGTATAATACGTCAATATTTCACGGGTGCGAAGCTAAAGCAGGCCGCTAGATATTCCATAATTGTTTCTGCCAGCTTCGAAGTTTACTTATAGGCTCACGACCTTAGCACAAACTATCCTTTATCCTACAAGATACAAGTACCAAGTTCGTGCCCTAATTGTAAACATTGTGTAAAAGGGAATGATGTACAGAAACGAATCACGTCCCTATGAGTCGTGTATGACAGATGGTGAGTATGATGAGACAGCCTCGCTTCCAAGAATCATTAAGATGAGAATAGGTTTATGAGTAATTGACAGAATTATTGTTAATTAAAGAGAATATCATCAAATGTGTGGGTAGACGAAATCGTATTTCAATTAATACATATAATATGCATATTTCTCAACACTCACACAACGCCATCTAGTCTCAGGTTAAGCATATTTAGTAGCTTGTGTTTTGAGTACTAGTTGAAGCTGTGATAGCCTAGTGGTAAGACCGTGCGACTGCTAAGTCAAAGGTCTCGAGTTCGAGCCCCACGACGCGGACCGACTTTTTGAATGTTGTGTGCGTTTTAAAGTGCTGCGTAGCTGGCTGCCATGGTGTCATAGTAACACTAGCCGCCACAGCCGAAATCGATCCGGACACATTATTACTGCTTTTAGGCCCAGTTTTAGACCTAGCCAGTTTTAATTGCAACAAGACTGCTTTTAGAACTTAATATGTATACTCCCAGTTTTGGTACAACTAGTTAAAACAATAGGATACCTAGTAATTAATAATCATAATATTATCCGTATAAATCCGACTAAGACATCATAACTAAGTCGTTATCACTAGGTCTTGGGCGATGCCAGACATATTCGTCGTTAGAATGACAATATGCAGTGATGCGTAATAAATATTCTATGCAGAGGCACTATGATACATGTCGCTAAATTGTAGCTCAAGACGTGCCCTAGGAATACTAAACACTATTTAATTGAACATGTACTAGTATGATA
This sequence comes from Chrysodeixis includens, assembly GCA_941860345.1. Classification (NCBI taxonomy): domain Eukaryota; kingdom Metazoa; phylum Arthropoda; class Insecta; order Lepidoptera; family Noctuidae; genus Chrysodeixis; species Chrysodeixis includens. The sequence goes on along the minus strand of OW796117.1, from coordinate 1,541,987 downwards.
GTTAAATTCAATTTTTATGGTTGGTATATCCGGTACCTTCGAATACCCCGGTACCTAAAACCCTGAGTGACGCTTCTTCCAAGAAATTAATATGAACGTTCGTGTAAACTTTCCCACATTCAAAATACAGTAGATATCATATTTCCAATAGAAAGTTATACATATAATACTGCTTCTTAATTTTGATTTACAAAAAATATAAAAAAAGTAATTTAAGAAATGTTGCTTGCGCCATCTCTTGGTAAAACAAAATAAATATCTTGAGCAAATTTTAAAGTCTAGAAAAAAACTTCATTTTTTTTTTTTATTAACTAAAACTATTACCTCATTCTTTATCAGTTACTTGTTTTCCAAGCTACAAGAATTTACGTTTGTTTTAAATTAAATAAAAAAAAAACGAATTTAATAAAAAAGGGGTCGAGTTAACCGTAAGGTGATGTGCCCTCCTCTAAGGTACTATAATAATCGGTTTGAGTATGACAGTTTGAGTGTATTGTATTATAACTTGCTTAGTCCGTGCGTAGTTTACCGCCTTTCGGCGGTACATCTGAAGGGGTTCCACCAACTTAGACCAGCTTGGTGATAACTGGCTTCCCTCGAGGCGACTGACCCCGATATCTGGGGAAAAAGTTGAGCATTATTCCAAAGTTGTGCAAAAACTTTAATTGCGCGATTCAGGATTGTTGTGTGCGTGTGTCAAGGGTCAATGTGTGCATACAGACTATAAAAGTAATTCAACAATCGTATTTCATTTTTGAATTTGGAATATTGAAAATACAACCCAAACATACATCTGAATTTTGTTTAATATTTTTTTGAGTTTTTATCAAATATTTTTGAGTAATATTTTTGAATGATTTAAAACAATATTGAATACAAAACATGCAAAAATATTCAATGGCGCTCGGTCACGAACGATTGTTTAATATTTTCTAACTACCCACAAAATGTGTCATTTGGTTTGTGTCTGTGTACCGACTTAATTCACAGCAAACTTCATAAAAAATAGCTGCTTTTTTATTACTTATTAGTAAATAACAATAATTACCATTTACTCCAAAAATATTAAAAATATAATACATTCTACTAGTAAATATATTTTATAAACGCAAAAAAGTTTGTAAGTATGGATAGATGTTTGTTATTACTCTTTCTCTTGCAAACGCCTGGAGCAATTTTAATGAAAATTGGTAAGGAGTTTGTTGACACCCTGAATAACTGTACTACATAGGCTACTCTTTAACCGACAGTATCAGAGGGGGTAATCTTCTTGCAGACAAGTCGCCGGCCACAGCTAGTGTAATAATATTAGGACACAGGCTCACAGCATATTATACTTGCTTTTCTTATTCATAAAAAACATCACCTTAATTGATTACTCCTTTTATATTATCATCTCATCATCTTCCTGCCCTTATCCCACTTTACTTGGGGTCGGCGCAACATGCTTTTTTCTTCCATTCTCCCCTATCAGACGTCATACTATCATTTACTACTTTTTCATTTATATCATTCCTTATACAATCCATCCATCTTTTCTTTGGCCTTGATTACTCCTTTTATATACCAGCGCTTAGGTAGAAATCTATTTTGATTACTCTAAAACCCTTCTCTCATTGAATACAATCGTCTTATTTTTAATTTAATATGGCCGCGAACTAGATTTGTATCTTACGCGCCATTGACATATAATACAACCTGTTTGCTTTGTAGTGACACAATAGGCCGCCATATTAGGTCAACAGCTGTTTATAACGAGTTTTAACCCCTGTGGAACTAGCTCATTGATTTTATGAATGAAATGCAATGATTGACTGCGTTCGTGTGGAAACGAGATAGAGATAGTAGTTAGTACTGTCTAGGTACCACCACAGTTAAAATAGGAATTCATGTATATTTTTCATATTTATTCTGTGGTATCACTGCTTGTGGACGATTGCAATGAGATTTTGGAAGGATATATTGGGTGTGTTTGTGCATGTGAATTGAATGTCTGTGAAACCGCCCGTGATACAAGAATTAAATTCCTCAGTGCGGGAGACGTTTAAAAAGAAAATTAATATCTATTTAATTAAAATACTTTGTATTACCACAGTCTAAATATATTATTGTCGTATTACTGTAAGTACATAGTATAAAAGAAAGTCGCTTCTCGCTGTCTGTCTCTAAGTACGCTTACATTTTTACAACTACGCAATGGATTTTGATTGCGGTTTAAAATGTAGATAGAATGTTTCAAGAGGATCGTTTACATGTTGAACATCAATAATTTGCACTCGCGCAAAGCTGGGTTCACTAGTTTTATTTTAATTAATAATGTTTTTTATTTAGTTTAAGTATTGAACATGTTTTTAAATTCTTTTAAGGGATTTAATTAAATACAACATGCAACAATGTTTTGAAACCTATTTATGATTCGCACTTCTAAGAAATTTTGTTAAAGATTACGTGTGATTTTCTTAAATTTAAATATTATATCATTAATTTAAGACTACTATTTGAAGTAATTCAAAGAAACAACTGCAAAATTTGATTTATTCGTATCATAGTATCATATCATAGTTCCCGTGGTCCCTAGTACAACTAATATGGGAAGAGCGATGGCTTTAGCCGGTAAGAGTCCCGCACGTTACGTTTCACTCCGCCATTCGCAGGGCGGAGAAAGTCCGTGAGGATTTCCTCGTCGAAGAAAAAATCTCCTTCTAGTACTTCTTTAGTAGTTAAAACTAAATTTGGCAAAAAAATTTAATTACAAAATAAAATGCAAAAGGTAGGGTCGAGATAACTAACGTTGTCTCGTTTGAACCTCGGAAGTATGAAACCCCCTCACTGTTACCAGATCGGGGGAAGAATCTATTTTAATGTCAAATTAACCTTGTATCCATTTAGCATGCCGCAGTACGACATGTATACATCTGAATGACCGCCAAATTAGACCAGCTTGGCGAAAACTGGCTTCCTTCGAAACAACTGACCCCACGGAAGATATTTTCGGTGCCGCTACATATTCGGAGAGTCGGGATAACTTCGCTTGTGCGATTCAGGATTCGAGGGGCCTGCTTTTTGAATGTCAGACGTATAAATTAGGGCATAAGTGTTATTCTAGAATGTTCCCGCTGGTCCGGAATTTGATCGATATTATTCGCTTATTTTGGTAGGGTGATGGCCGGATTTTTAACCTTCAAAAGGACGTTGCTTTTGTTAGTTTGTTCCTGTTTTTTTGTTGCTTTGTTTTATGTTTCTCAGACAGTTGAGGATCGATTTTAAAGACTCTTTTTTTGGGCAGGGTATAAATTTAGAGGAAATCCCAGAAGCGTTTTTGTGTTTTTTAATCGAAATAACCGGATAAAATGACCTAGAACGTCATTTCAGTAAAAGAAAATGCGTATTTTGTTTTCCAGTATTTATTTTCGTTTCAATAGAATAAATTTCCTTAGTTTAAAGTGACATCTTGTAATTATTGGGTTGTATTAATTTATTTGCATTCTAAATAATGTATTATCAATTATGAGATCAATTTAAACCCCTTCTGGTAGGCAGAGTGTTATATAGAGCAAACATCACAAAAAAAGAAGTGCTGAAATATTATTAGGTACTTCTTCAATAAGATTTTGTTCTCCTAAAGAATTAAAGCGGTTTCAACGATGTTTTTTACAATTTATTCAAAAAGGGGGTCGAATTTTACTAACTTCGTAGTTTTATCATTATTTTCGGAAGTGGGGTATGCCCCGCCCCAAACCTGTTACCGGGACGGTCTTTAGTACCATATGCCTTTACAGACATAGTTATTTTGACAGAAATTAAACGCATAGGCAATGAATAACCCACCATTGGGTGGTCATCTGATTGACTGTCAATTTAGACCAGCTTGACAACACTGGCTTCCTCCGAATAATGGACCCCAAACAACGTGAAACGGAGTCGGTATATGTACGGAGTGTCGCGAAAACTTTGATTGCGCGATTCAGGATCTAGGCCAACCCCTACTGTAATGTTGCCCGCATTCAGAACCGTTTGTACGCGTTTAATAATATTATAGAGTCTGTTATGCTGTTCTGGGGTTGGTTATATGTTGATATGATTAACGCAATGTTATTGCATTCAGATTTTTGTGTTTGAATACATGAAATTCTATTATTTTCTTAGTATTTTTGTTTTCCTAACTAAATAATAAAATCAGTGATAAATTAATATCATAAATTAGAAAAAGAAATAAAAAATAATGTTTTCTCGTTTGAGGATCGATCTACTAGCCCAGTCAAATTAGGGGTTTCACCTCGGAATGAAAGATAATAAGCTGAAAATTGGTGAGAACCTTTGTTTGGTCGCCCTAAATATTGCCGCAAAAGTCACAAGTTCTATCGTGTCCGCGTCTTAAGATATTCAAGGTCAAAGGTCACGAAAAACATTTTTTCGCGAATGTCTCGGTTCCTATTGCTTAAATGATATTTTCACCAATACCAAAGTTGTAGAGTATAAAATTCTCTACAACTTTTATCTAAACTTTTTTTTTATACGATCAACCGTTTTTGAGGTAGAGCGCGACGAGTGCGCAGCGTACACTCATATAATATATGAGGTAATGCAGGGTCAAGCGTGAGTTTCGGTTATCAGTACGTTGTATAAAGTCTATTATTGACAAAAAAATATATAATTATTAAGCAAAGCCCATTATTTCTGTACATAATAGGTCGGGGAAAAAGTCTTTTCGCATTATAGTAGGTATGAACTTGTAATCTTTTTTTTTGGCTATAGTATTTGTCTATGGCTGGTTTTGGTTCAATTGAAAGTTAAAATTTTAAAGAACATAATTCCAAATTCTAATTTTATTAGAGAGAGAAAGATTTTATTACAAGTTCATACATGCTATAATGCGAAAAGACTTTTTCCCCGACCTATTATGTACAGAAATAATGGGCATTGCTGAAAAATTATATTTTTTTTTGTAAATAATTGATTTTATACAACGTACTGACAACCGAAACTCACGCTTGACCCTGCGTTACCTCATATATTATATGAGTGTACGCTGCGCACTCGTCGCGCTCTACCTCAAAAACGGTTGAACGTATAAAAAAAAAGTTTAGACAAAAGTTGTAGAGAATTTTATAATCTACAACTTTGGTATTGGTAAAAATATCATTTAAGCAATAGGAACCGAGATATTCGCGAAAAAATGTTTTTCGTGACCTTTGACCTTGAATATCTTAAGACGCGGACACGATAGAACTTGTGACTTTTGAGACAATATTTAGGGCGACCAAACAAAGGTTCTCACCAATTTTCAGCTTATTATCTTTCATTCCGAGGTTGACCCCTTATTTTACCTAATTTGACTGGGCTATACAGACTTTTCAGTACATTGGCTAAGACGCGGCCCGTGGGGACTCTATCCAACACCCTCTATCCACCCAACCCCTCCTTTAAAAACTGTTATTGTGCTCCAATCACAATAGTAATTATTTTGATCAGGTTTAAAAATGTTTGCCGATTATCACAAAAGGGAAACAACTTTCAGTAACATATAGAGCTTTTAGCATTAATAATTTGGCATTTACATAATATGAGGGTTGCATTAAAATCAATACACATACTACTCAGACTTAGCATAAACATTTGTCTTTGAATCGCAAAAATAATTCCCCCTATGCGGGGATCGAACGCAACCAGTGAGGATGGGGTAAGGGTTTAAAGTTCGTAACACAATTATGTCGTCTATGGCTTGCAATGACGTGTATCTGTGTTCTGCGTCTATTATATCATAGTAGAAGTTTAAGATACCGATCTTCCAATAAAGAGTATCCCTTACTTTCCAAACATTCGGTATATTAGACCCCTATTTTTGAGCTTGGTTACTTCATATACGTAATAATGTCGATAATATGAAATTATGCAACTTGAGCCGACGTTTTTAATGTTGTATTAAAAGCTAAACATTAATCGTTCAAAGGATAAAATTTAGTATATTTTGTCTCACAAAAATTCTTAAATTACAACTTGTTTAATTAAATGTGATTCATGTCATCAATAGAATATTAAGCAACAAAAGTAGGGTCGAACCAACTAGCAAGTAGTTATAACCATTATACATCGGGAGTGGTGGGTGGACCCCGCCCCACCCTGTTGCCAAGGGGGACGAGGTCCGTTGTGCCATACCTGACTTTTCAGTCATTAATGGCGTTAAAACGCACTTCACAACGACGATTCACCGTGTACCACAGAGTGGTCACTAAAGGACTCCGTTCAAACCGTCAATTTAGCCCAGCTTGACGATACTGGTTTCCTCCGAATAATGGACCCTGACATATTTAAAATACAGTCGGTGTACTTGCGGAATGTTGCGAAAACTTTGATTGCGCGATTCAGGATCCTTACTACAAGTGCGAGACGTATTTAGAACACTCTGTATCTCAAATACTTACAGTTCATTTTTGATATTCTCTGGGTATAATAATGTGTTAAACGCGATGAATTACATACATGCATAAAGTATATCCAGTCGAATTTATTTGCAAGGCTATTTTTACATTACAGTCCGATTATTTTAAAGTTTTTTAGATAAATAATAACACAAATTATTACAATCAAAGCTACAAAAACATGTTTTTCTCTCTTGAGGATCGATCTCTAGACTTTTCGGTCCATGCCACGTGAGTCATGACGCGGCCCGTGGCAACATTGTCCGGATAGCCCCCAACCCTCTTTATACGACTCTGTTAACCCATTATACATTTTTGCCGCCAGTTTTTCTGCGCTTTTTGATATATAAAAAACTCTTACACCTATCAAATACAAAAAAGGTTTATCAACAGCTCCTAGTGATCCAATCGCAGTCATGATGCTCATCAATTTGACAACACTCACCAAATGCTTGAAGTTAATGATGCATTTTTAAGAGTATCTTTTTATATATAAAAAAAATACAAATAAGTGTATATTTTTCAGTATTACCAAAAACAGGGGTCTAGATCGTATGTCTCGGAAGTGGTGGACCTTCTTATAGGAAGATCGGTATGTTACAATACCTTACAATTAATCTTAATCGAGTACTAAGAGCATGTTAACCTAGGATTGTCAGTAAGCATGTGTTTTAAGTTGTGTGTTTGGTTACGAATGCATTGCCGCCAACTTAGCCCAGCTTGGCGAGACTGGCTGCCTTCGGGACTCCGGACCCCTGAGGGGTAACTAAAGGGTTCAGTACCCATGATACGTTTTGGTAAAACTTTGATTGCGAGATTTAGGCACCCCTTCGTTTTATACGTTTGTTAAAGCGCTTGTATTTGTAAAGGTTACTTTTGTGTGTGTGAGTTGAATCCTATTATACCTTGTTAGCTACTGCAAATGTGATGATTTGAATTTCAATGCAATATTTTAAGTAAGTAGTATCTGATAATCAAATTTTATAAAACTTTAAATGAAAAAAAAAATACAAAAATGGGTGAGAAATATTTCAGACCCCGGCAGGGCTCGAACTTGCAATAACTTGATCTACACCCCAGTGATTCAGTAGTAACATCTGTTATTTTCATATTATTCGCTAGCTTAGGTTCTCAGTATCAAAAGTTCGTAATTTCATATCATTCACATAACAGAATAACTAAAATTCACAAGCCCAAAAATAGGGGTCTAACGTAATTCTCGAAAGTGTTGAACGATACAGGAAGATAGATGTAAAAATACTGAAATTATGTTAAGAAAGATACTTAATTAACAAAAATAGGGTCGAATCAACTAGCGTGTAGTTGTATTATATTCCGAAGTGGTGTGAGTGGAGGTTGATATATCTGGGGAAGCGGGGGACACGATGCATTGTCGGAGAAGTGGGGCGGCTTTATAACACATTTAGTTTATCGTGTACTACAGAGAGGTCATACAAGTGACCGTCAACTTAAACCAGCTTGACGACAACTGGCTTCCTCCGGATACTGGACCCTGGTGTATGGTGATTAGAGTCGCTCTATATGCGGAGAGTCACAAAAACTTCGATTGCGCGATTCAGGATCTGGTCAACAGTGTGAATGTTATTCAGAACGATTTGTACAAGTCATATTCCGTATTTGTATATTCCACTAGTTGATCCCGCGATTTGGTCCGCGTGAAATTTAATAAACAAGTTAATTAGTTTATTTTCTGAAGTAAAAGTTTTTTTTTCTTTAACAAAAGTAGCCTAAGCTACTCCTTATTGCATCTGGTAAGAGTCCTGATATAAGAGTCCTGTCTCAAAATCAGTACAGCCATTTCAAAGATTAGCGGAAACAAATCGACAAACATAAATTGTAAAAAAATATTATTTAAATGTGTACAAAAACGCAAAAAAAAAATATTTCAATATTACAAACAAACAGATACTCTAAATTATCTGTATATATAGATTACCATACAAGAAAATATAATTAATAACTAAAATTACGGCAAAAACGGGTAACAAAAATATGCTTTTCTCTCTTGAGGATCGAGCTCAAGACTTTTCGGTATTGGGCATGACGCGGCCCGGGGAAACATTCTATTAGATTAAAATAAACTTTTTTTAGGTATAAAAACTGTAAAACTTTCATTTATATTATCAATATTAAAAGTTCAAAGTTAATATTTCTAACATAGTCCCAACTTACCAAAAATAGGGGACTAATAGACCGTGTGTCTCGGCAGTGATAAACCCTGAATGCACGCTATTTGTATAACCTACTTACTACTAGATTAACTTAAATATATACATATATACAAGCCTAGATAACTGATAACACCTGAAACCTGAAAGATAACTGTACCACATGACTTTGTATTGTCATAGTCAGCCAACTTTGCCCAGCTTGGCTAGACTGGCTGCCCCCGAGACTCCGGACCCCTGAGGGTATCTAAAGGGTTCGGTACTTACGATTCGTTTTGATAAAACTTTGATTGCGAGATTCAAGCACCCCTTTCTTTTTAACATACATTTATAAGGGTGCCTGTATTTAAAAGAGCGTGTGTGTGAGTAAGACCCTAGCTTGTTTGGTACTACAATGTCGACGTTTTTGGACCTTGATACGTTACTTAAATTAAGAAGTAACAGTCTTATTATGAGTTCAATTGATTGTAATTTAAATATCAAAATTGTTTAAATAAATGAACCCCTGTCAGGACTTGAACCAGAGAGTTCTGGCTAACGCACCAGTGGTTTAGTTGTTACGACGCGCAGGTTCATATTACATAGTTTTGGTGCAAAAATATGAAATTTACTCATTCCGGTAATTATTTTATTTAAGGTAGATTTCTTCTGCTCTAATTTCGCTTCCATAATGTTAGACTTTCATACAATTTTTTTTTTCAGTTTTTAATACCAATAGGGCGCATTTATTTTTAAGGATGCGTTCCTAGTACATCCCCACACCATCTATAGAGCTTTAATTTCATAACAGGATTTCCAACACCCGGTATTAGCATACTTTAGTTTTAGCTATAGTTATTAAATTCATATTTTTGTATTTAGATGCATTATAACAAAGTTGTTTGCAAGGTACTTTTGTATATTATTTTACTAGAAAACACTGTAAATAATATCACAAATCACTTTAGAAAAAAATATAACTAATCTACAAAGTACTGTGTCCTCTTAAAGAATGGTAGACTTCGTTATTAGATATAAGAATTGTTTATTTTTTATAAATAACACAAAAGCGTTTATTTATTTTTTTTATAATAAAAGTCTAAAATAGTATATTTACCAAAAATAGGGGTCTAATGTCCGTATATCTCGGAAGTGGGGGATCCTCCTTATAGGAAGATCGGTATTTACAACTCACTCACTCACTCACTTACTCTACTACTATGTTGACTTACTTCTAATAAACTAAGGATGAAAATTTGTAGGTAGTAAATAACTAAATATAACTAATATTAGATGATTTTTGATTTTGATCGTGTGCGCCAATGATGATGATCCAGCTTGGCGAGACTAGTTGCCTTCGAGACTCCGGACCCCGGAGGGTGAACCAAAGTATAAGTTCTTATGATTCGTTTTGATTAAACTTTGATTGCGAGATTCAGGTACCCCTTAGTTATGTTAATTTTGTCTGCGAGAACCTGTTTTTAAAAGTACCTACTTGTGTGTGTGAGATGACCCCAGCTGAATTCGTACTTTAAGAGAGACTTTTTGTCTTTTTGAACGTTAGGACGCTTTACTCTGATAAATTGTTATGAATACACAAATTGAATTACGGTTCAAAAAAATATGTTAAAAAGACTCCCAACCGGGGTCGAACTTGCGACTACGGTATTCCATTCTACTAATGATTAGTTAGTCTAATGGTATATATGAAATAAATGGTTTTATCATAATTCACTTTTATCATATTACTTATCATTACCATTTAAAACCCTTCTGCCCTAATTACTTTAACTGCAATAACATTGGACTCTCATACTATCCCCCAAAAAGGGGTTCATTTCTAAAAATCCGTTATCAATGAATCTCTAGTCTTCTCATCTTCTATAGAGCACAGGTACATTTTAAATTACAAGAATTGCATGTAAGACATATAACTTTAATACAAAATTTCCGACCCCCCTTTTAAGTCAAACAATGCAATGTTTTACCCCTCAGTATTGACTACAAAAATATTTTTAGTAAATTAAAACCTGATTTTAACATTTTATTATTATAAGTTCATTATTTTATATCATTTACGTTATAGGTTAGACAAAAAATAAACAAGAACAAAAATAGGGGTCTAATAGACCGTATGTCTCGGAAGTGTGGTTTCTCCCTTATAGGAAGTTCGGTATCTTAATCTACTTGTACGTAACCTACATGTATTCACTTAATATTCTTATCTTAAAGTAGTATGTCAATATATGTGTACTAATACTTTATTTTTAATCTGTGCCGCCAATTTAGCCCAGCTTGGCGAGACTGGCTGCCTTCGAGACTCCGGACCCCTGAGGGGTAACTAAAGGGTTCGGTACTTGTGATACGTTTTGGTAAAACTTTGATTGCGAGATTCAGGCACCCCTTTTTTTATTAATTGCACCTGTTTTATTGGGGAGCTGGAAACTGGTTTGATCGGTGCTATAAAGTAGACGTTTTTAGAGTAGATGCATTGCAATGTTTAAATTAATTGTAATTGAACACTCTTAATTTTGCGTTTATTGCAAATTACATAAAATAAAAATGAGTAAGAAAAAGTTTGACCTCAGACAGGACTCGAACCTTCACATACGGACCCAACATACTATGTAGTAGTAATTCAGTAACTGCTTGTTCGAATGTGTAAAGTTACATCCTTTTCTTACACAAGTTAATAAGCAGTACGAAACAACCAAATAAGTTACATTAAAAAGTACCTTTTAAGTAAAAGTAGTACGTACTTAGTAAAAAGTATCCATGAAAAATATTTTAACCATTATTGGCATACTTAAATACTACACATATTTGTTTTAATCCAGTTTCAATAATAATTGAAACTTACTTACCAAACAAACATAATAACAACACCATTTATAAATCGAATCAAAATCCAAATCAAAACCCACCTTCCCCAAGCGAATTAAAGTCCAAATTCAAAACTTACTTATTGTTGTATCACCCCCGTCGTGTACACAATACGTGTTTAATACGAGGGGAATCCAATCCTGAATCACGCAATCAAAGTTTTCGTGGCCGCTAACACTTGTACTTGGCGTTGTAGATTGAAGTTCGGGGGTCCGTTACCTCGGAGTAAGCCAGTTGCCAAGCTGGTCTAAGTTGGAGTCAGAACGTTTGTTCCCGTCATACAATAATTTCATTCAACCCATCTCTCTGTGTGCCTTCCATATAGAAGATGTATACTCACGAGGTTGTAAAGTCTTTGATCCCTTTTTGCTTTTCTACTACAGTTTCTGGAGATAATCGAGAGCTCTATTTTTAAAGATTTTTACTTAGGTTTTAGTTACTTAGTTGGCTCTTTGCATACTTTTACAGTAAGTAAGTTTTGCGTCTGTACGTATGTATTTAAATTTTATTAATTAGCATGATTTGTTTTATAAAAAAAAATACATAGTACATTAAACTACATTGATTTGTTTAAATGTTGGAGTATTTGCGTAACAAACAATCAAAACAAAAACGCAAAATAGAATTGAGACCCCTTTCTTTGAAGTCGGATAAAAAGAAAGGGGTGAATAGAATACCAAACAAACTCGTTATATTTGTGTAAAACACGTGATTTTGTTATTCATAAGAACGCAATAAAATTAATTCCGGTACTTTTTACATAATGCCGTCAATTAAATAACAAAATAATTTATAATTAAGACAAAAAAGGGGGTCGCGTTTACCAACATTGTTATCGACTACACCGCTAGTAGTTTTGCGATAGCTGCCATTTGTTAGGCGCCATCGTCTTTGTTGGTTCGGTATTCACTCTATCCGCGGTGCCAGGACAAAGTGCTCCCGTGTTGGCTAATTGTTTGACATAATGCTGTGGAAATACACATAGTAAACTAATTTAGCAGTGGGAACATCTGTAAGCTGTCTTACTCTTCGGACCGCGAAAGCGGCAGAACTTAACCTTCGAGACAGGGCTGAGATGTGAGCGACCCACTGCAACTTTGAGTCTATGGTTATACCTAAAAATACGGTTTCGTCAACAAATTCAAGATTATTGCCATCAAGCGTTTCATCTAAATCTGTATGAGACCGAACATTTGCAAGAGAAAATTTTAAACATTTTGTTTTGGACGCGAAAACCAATTCGATAATACATTTAAGCCATTATTTAGTTTTTCTAATAACTTATACTGGCGATACTGGCTCTCGTCGATAACGACTGATCCTTTAGTAAAAGAGATTTCTTAGCAAATGTTCCATAGTTGCAAGAAAACTTTGATTGCGAGATTCAGGATTGTCATAATATGTCATATTTCGACTTACATCTACCCTCTGTTAAAACTTTATGTTGGTACACGGGCGGTCCGATAAGTACTTAGCCTCACCACCAGAAAGCGCTACTGTCGCAAGGAGGTTTTACTACAGTGTAGTATATCTCTTTGGATAGCTACTGAAAAAAATTCAGCCGAATCTGACAGGTAGTTCTGTTTTGACAGTCTGAAATTTGGCGCGTGTCGGCGTATTTAAACAAAATGGAAAAAGAGCGATATCGGTCTGTGATTCGCTTATTGTATTTGGAAGGGAAATCGCGCATGGAAATCAAATTGCGCTTAGATGTTGTGTACGGTGACTCTTCTCCTTCGATGGCGACCGTTAAAAATTGGTTTAATGAATTTCAACGTGGCCGTACGTCGGTTTTTGATGAACCACGCTCAGGTGCCCCGAAAACGGCTTGCACGGAGGATAACTCAAATAAAATCCACGATCTTGTATTGGCAGACCGCCGATTGAAGGTGCGCGAGATAGCTGAAACAGTAGGCATCTCAAAAGACCGCGTAGGTCATATCCTACATGAAATTTTGGGCATGAGAAAGCTGTCGGCGCGATGGGTGCCGCGTTTGCTCACTCCGAACAACAAGCGTATTCGTGAGACCACGTCTGAGCTGTGTTTGACGCTGTTTCGGCACAATCCGATGGAATTTTTGCGTCGTTTTGTGACTGTCGATGAAACGTGGATCCATTGGTACACACCAGAGACTAAGGAACAGTCAAAACAATGGACTTTACCCGGCGAACGTGCTCCGAAGAAGGCAAAAATTGTCCAATCGGCCGGAAAGGTGATGGCCACTGTTTTCTGGGATTCACAAGGTGTGATCCACATCGACTACCTCGAGAAGGGTAAAACAGTCACAGGGCTTTACTATGCCAAGTTATTGGACCGATTTAATGTGGAATTGAAGGAAAAACGGCCTCATTTGACGAAAAAAAAAGTGCTCTTCCACCACGACAACGCACCGGCTCACACCTCCGCTGCCGCCACTGCAAAATTAATTGAATTGGGCTACGAACTGCTGCCGCATCCACCGTATTCTCCAGATTTGGCTCCGTGCGACTATTATTTATTTCCAAATTTGAAAAAATCGCTTGCCGGGATAAAATATCAGTCAAATGAGGAAGTCATCGCCGCCACAGAAGCCTATTTTATAGACCTCGACAAAACATATTTTTTAGATGGGTTAAAAAAGTTGGAACATCGCTGGGTCAAGTGCATCGAGCTAAAAGGAGACTACGTTGAAAAATAAATTGGCAGTTCTCTAATTTTTTGTTTTTTTTTATTAGTAGGCTAAGTACTTATCGGACCGCCCTCGTAGAATAGGAATACGATATACCCACCAAAAATGATGGTCACCTATGTCCAGAATAACGTCTTTAAGTATCGCATATTATTGTCCTTAAATTACAAGTAAATAAATATTTTCTAAGTTTTAAATGAAGTTGTTTAAATTTCTTGCAATAAATGTAAATATTGCTTAGAAAAAGTTGTAGAAACATACAAAAAGTGGCATTGCAGCTGGGTCTCGACCCTGCAGCGTTACTAATGTGGACTAAGCCAGTATTCACGATAAAGTTGTTTACTAACCGTGACACAAATACATACAATACTATAATACGTGTATAACAGCTGTTCAAAGCACATGATTTAGTACCTAGGTAGGTGTATGTAAAACAATATGTATTACATAACTGTAATGTAATTAATTGAAATAAACAAATGTCCCAAAAACAAACGAAGTGAAGAACTATATAAACTTTAATCTATAAGTTTTTCTCAGGCGTATTGTAGCCTGTATATTTTTAAACAACTCCCGCACTAAGGTGTGTGTCTCACACGGTAATCGAACCTGCAGGGCCTCGTCAAGTGGACATCGGTTGTTGAGTGTTGCCTTGTATCACTCGAAATCAAATTTTTATACAACTTGTGGAACTGTTTCGAGTTTAACTCGTACCACTATTGGCTAAAGGCCTCTCTAAATGCCTTCTGGATGTATCAGAAGTATTGTGTATCGACTTGAAGTCACATGGAAAATATATAATATATCTACATATGTAAAATACTAGCACAAAACTAAATCTGATAACACAGAAATCCGCAGGTTAGCTAAACTAGTGTCTTTAATTTTAAATTAAGCTTCATTTTCGTAATTTGCCATTACACAAAGCGTATTACCCTCACCTAAGCATCAATCACACAGACAGACATTTGACATTTAAGAAATGAAAGGCAAGCATTGAGCTGCGCCTACGCAGCGACGCGACCAGATTCGTTTCACCTCCAAATATGGAGAAACAACTGGCTAGGTTTATAGAATAGATCTAAAAGGAACTATTTAGTATTTACTTATAATTTTGTATTAATTTAGAGATTTATAAGGAATCGTGTTTTATATATTCTTGGAGTTATGGGTGGTATTAATTAAAGACATAACCTTTTTGGGCTTTTCCGCAGTCGCATACGAAGGATACAAATAATCCTTTCTTCTATGAGTAGCCATGATTTAATGTATTTTTGTGTACATACAATAATAGCTACGCAATAATTTGTTATTCTTCGGCTGATTTTTATGAGAAAATCGGTATCACAATTGATTGAGAATTAATAAAAGTTATCCGCGATCAAATATAAAAAAAGCATACATACGGATGAATTAAGAAACCTCCTCCTTTTTGAAGTCGGTTAAAATGAAGAATTTAAACCTTTTATCAGATTGTATTCCATATTTTGGTATTCAGCAGATTTATAACTAAACCTCGCGGTTTTGTAATAGCAATGTATTATAATAGGTAATATGTTGATATGGCTATACAAGGCACAATAACGAATATTCTTAATTAGTAATTAAATAATTCTTATTGAAGTGAAACTTTAATTTTTCTCCGGCTTTTCCTTTCCTTTCTTTTCTTTCTTCCTTTTACTTTCCTTCTTTTCCATTATATTTACCTTTTTTTCTTTGTTTCAGTTAACGTGATAACATCACCATGGCAACCAAGTCGTACAGCAAGCACAAGGAGTACAAGGAGTTCTCCAGCAGTGGAACCATCCCATACACAGATGAACAGTTCGGTAGGTATCTTTATGA
The DNA here is from genome assembly GCA_941860345.1 of Chrysodeixis includens. NCBI lineage: Eukaryota > Metazoa > Arthropoda > Insecta > Lepidoptera > Noctuidae > Chrysodeixis > Chrysodeixis includens. The sequence goes on along the minus strand of OW796117.1, from coordinate 1,526,003 downwards.
TAAAGGAAAATGTTCCTTATTACTTAGGAGATAAAGTCGTGTGTATGTCAAAGTGTCACCTTTGGAAAATGTAATCCCGAAAAATTTGTAACGCTGAAATAGGAAAATTAATTAATAAAATCGTTTGCAGTAATGATATCACATCGTTATGTGGAATCTTTCTTTAGATCGGGGCATCTTGCCCTAATATTATAAAGTAATAAAAATAGGTAAAAAAACTTTTTAAGTTAAACGGTTTTATGTGAAACATACATTGCAATGATTAAGATAAATGTACTAAAAACCAAAAAATATTAAAATAGATAGGGGAACTAGGGGCATGATGGGGACGCTAAGGGAAAACTACAAAAATACACAGATCTAATTAATATAATGTTTTCATTTATTTATGGCCCATTAGTTACTTAATCAACTACAAATTGGCATATTCTTTGGACGGACAAGTCATCACAATTTTTCATTATTAATTATTTTTTAATAACACATAAAAAAAACCATCTTACCCCACGTACGGGGTAAGATGGTTTACGATAAATGCGGTAAGATGGGTCTAGGGTACTATGGTCTAAGGCCGCCTTCCTGTATCCTGACTTTTTTGTCATAACTTTATCTATTAAGACTTTTTGTCTTTTTCTTGTAGTTTCTAACCATTTTTATCTGAAAAAGAAAAATGTAATGAGGTCAATATTTTAGGCTGTGATGATGAATTTCTTTTTGTGAATCAATCTAGCTGTAAATTGAAAAACAAAACACAACCTAGTAATGTTTAAGTAATAACTTGTTTGAAAATCGATGGGCCATGATGAATCTCATTATGCCCCGTAGGACCTACACCATCTTGCCCCTGTCACTATTTTTTTAAATATTTAAATTTTTAAAATAAGTGCTTGGGACTAGAATGATTTTGGATGTGCCTATCAACAGCAAGTAAAATGTAAAAACAAAGTGCATAAACACAATGAGTTCAACTGTTTTTCTTACCTTTTTCTGATGTCGTTCACGTGCACATAATATTATATTAATTAGATTATTAGATGCACTGTAGCAGTAATTAGTTTATAAACGAAGAACGCACGCACTCTCACCGACTGTTATGGCCGGACTGAGTATTGTTCGATAGCAGCTTCTGATTGGCTAATGCGCCGTGTCATAGGAACGTTGGGATTTTCGTATGAGTGCGTGACCTCGTCTTACCTCATGGCCCCATCATGCCCCTAGTTCCCTTACAGTCGTGGGAATTATAAACATATGCATAGACTAGACTAAAATAAAACCGTGGGGCACGTAAATATATTGGAATATCCATGAGCAAGAAAATAGTAAGTAAGTAATTTCCTCACCGTCTGCCAACTGCCTAACGACGAATTAAACGATTCTTCTATCGCACATTAAGTCGATAATTTGTAGACAATTGACGTGCCCCACGGTTTTATTTTAGTCTAGTCTATGCATATGTTTATAATTCCCACGACTGTATCTATTTTAATATTTTTTGGTTTTTAGTACATTTATCTTAAACATTGCAATGTATGTTTCACATAAAACCGTTTAACTTAAAAAGTTTTTTTACCTATTTTTATTTTCTAGTTTTTATTTCGCATTCTGTTTAATTCATTTAGTGCTTCATTATTGCAAGGTTTCTTGCCCGTTAGTTTATTGCAGTCCAATTCCTCTATACATAGTCCCTGCAAAGATCTTACTCTACTAAAAAAAAATGTTATCAGCCATTTGGTAGCGGTGGCCATCTTAGATTTCAATTTTGCATAGATAATTGTATTCTACTTGTTGAGACCTTTCATTTGATACCCATATTGATGGGATTGATAAAACCTACGTTATCCGCTATTTTGTAGCGGCCGCCATCTTAGATTTAATTTTTTTGTAGTATATTGTATTCTGCTTGTTGAGCTCTTTCATTTGATACCCATATTATGGGATTAATAAAACCTAAATTATCCGCCATCATGTAGCGGCGGCCATCTTGAATTTATAATGATAATGAATAAACATAATTGTATTGTCACCAAAATCCAAAGTGTACACAAAATTTTAGATTAATCGGTTGACAGGAAGAGGGTGAAATTTGAATTACTAAATTTGACCCAAGAATAAAACAAACGGGGTGAGCTAAATAAAACCGTTTAAAAACTCAATGATACAGTATTCTAGTTTAATATAAATCCGACAAAGATACAAATATTAGCACAGATATTGCGAGTCTAACATTTTCTTTCTAAGACCTGGATAATAAATGCCGGGGCTGCGGGATGTTCGTGAGAGTTACTCAATCCTGGCACCCAAAGTGCTCCAGGAGGAACATAGTGGGTTTTAGTCAGTAAAAGCTGCCAGGCTCCCTCCCGCTGCGCCCACTCGTGGCAGACGCAGGCCGGGTCACTTGATGATTTCCCACGAAAAAAAAGACCTAAATAACAATAAGTTTCTCTTTCCTAAGAGGCAGTTCGCAACGTTGACCACGCCTCAAACAAATTTTTATGCCATCTGATTAACCACCATATAAACCATGATACTATTTCCAGATATGTTGAAATCGGAGCTGATCCCTAAGGGCAGCAAGCTGGACTCGCTCGGGCGCGGCGGGGGGGCGCGGGAGTACCACTACGAGTACAAGGAGGAGAAGCATCCCTCGGGGAAGTATGACAGGAAGGACATGCATACTGTCGAGGTGAGAACACTTTTAACACTTAATGTTTTAAACTTTCGCGACTTGTGCTCATATTTTAGACAACAAACGGGTCTTATTCGCGATATAATTCGATATTTCTTTTCTCCCGACGTTTTAGGCCGAGTTGCAGTTGCACTATTAACACTACCTTTTTGGTTGTCTACATATAATTGTAGAACCTCGTTCCATTGAACATACATGGTTAATATTATACAATGGGTGGATTTTTATACTACCTACTCGTACAGAAAGCCGAATGGTATACAAAGTGTATCATGCCTAATCACATTAATTCAATCATTATAATCTTTTTCTACCTAAAATACATTTTGTAACAAGTAAAATTAATGACAGCAAGCTGCAGTCCGCATTTGTATTTAAGATGATGTCATCCACTGGTCCAGTGTCGATACCGCCCAGTGTTTCACTATTTCACACAGTCGCAGTTATTTTAAACATGAATCCTGCTTACTTACTGCCGATAAAAATGTCGTAAACATAACAGAATGCAGTCGATGACATCAGACTGTTCGTGTATTACTCACACGCGCTAATTTCTGTGGCATAAGTTTGCTTTGATACTTAAGAGGTTTCATTTCATTCAAACACTTTTTACTTTTTGTGTTAGAAGTGGGGAAAGTTGCAAAAAATAACAAAAAGCAAGTTAGACAGTTATAAGTAGAATATGCTTTATTGCATACCACATAAGAAACAGATTTGACAAACGTAAAAGTTACATGGTGCCGTAATGAGCGGTCTTATCGCTAAAAGCGATCTCTTACAGACAACCTTGGGATAGACTTGGTACTGAAGAATTACTTCTTCAGACTAGTAGCAGGTAGTCCTAGTCGTAATTAGTTGTTCCACAACAGTATATTTATTACGGAAACATAGACTAAAGCGAAAGAGTTTTTTATTATCATCCTTACCATTTAAGACGACTTTTCAAACACCAGACACTATCTTTAATGCTGAAAAACAGCGCTTGGCAACCACTTTGGTGGAGCCTGAGCACAAGCTAACGCTCGAACCTTTTGCTTTCGGTATTATAGCTTCCAAGTTAAGTGTTTATTTTTCTGTTCGCTGTAATACTGGAAACAATAAACTTTTATTCTATTCTAAGGTTGAAAATGATGACGAGTCTTCCGTTTTCAGGAGTACACGATCCCTCCCCGCTCGGTGCCGAAGTCCTCGGAGACCAGCTCGTACTACTACGAGAGGGAGGAGAGGGACCTGCCCGCGATCACCTCGGGGACTCGCACCTACAACTATGAGTCTACCACCAGCTCCACACCAGGTATTCATCAGTTTATGGTATTGTAGCTATTTTTATAAGGTTACTAGCTGTGCCCGCACGGAAGATAAAGACGATAAATTATTCATCCTTGAGGGCTCAAGGATGAATAATTTTTCCTGTTTTTTTTTTTCACTTTTTGCATTATTTCTTCGCTCCTAATAGTTGCAACGTGATGTTATATAGCCTAAAGCCTTTCTCGATAAATGGTCTATACAACACAAAAATAATTTTTCGATTCGACCCAGTAGTTCCTGAGATTAGCGCGTTCAAACAAACATACAAACAAACAAACTCTTCAGCTTTATAATATTAGTATAGATAAAACTATTCAACAGCCATACTGACATTTCTCTATCAATATTACCTGTTGGTCCAATGGTTAGTGGTCCTGACTGCTGTACATGACATCGAATTACATAAATATGTTTATCAGTTGTCTAGTACCTACTCATAACACAAGTTACTCTCGTATACTTAATTTGACACTAGATGGCGTTGTGCGAATGTTGAGGAATATTTATTTATACTTTAAAAAAATATATACCAAACTATCTTTCCCAGGCTACTCCAAAGTGAAGAGTTCGAAGGTATCCAAGGACCTGACGCAGAACGTGGAGGAGCTGGACTCGCTGCTCGACGACCTGCAGAAAGACCAGGAGCGGCAGCTGTACAAAAGTAAGAATCATGGTAAGCTATATAGGGAAATGGGTTATAACTAACAGAATATTATTTGTACTAACAAAGAAAATATGTATGTATTTGGAAGTATAGAAGTCTGTTTATCAGTTGTATAGTACTCATAATAGGTTGTGCTTAGTTTGAGACTAGATGGCGTTGTGTGAAAGCCGTGGAATATTAATATATCCTGTATTAATTCATCACAAACTTTAAGTCTTTACGAAAAATTTTGAATTTACAATATTAATGCATGCTGATTGTCTATTTTTCTTAAAAATTCAAGTCTCTTCTCCTTAAGAATCAATTGTTATCTAAAGGTTTGTCTCTATTCTAAAATTTCCAGACGGATACACATCGGACACGGCTGAGAGCACATCTTTTGATTATAGAAGAGGGTGAGTACATATTTACTTACGATATAATATCTACAATTGAGCACATTTTACTTTTGTTCGATGAATAAAGTCACTACTTCTCCTTGTTTCGGTAGGCACGTAAGAATGTGGGTGGCCTGATCTCTCTCCGGTCGTGTCGGATTGCCGTCCCATCGGGCTATGACTATGAGAGTAAAGGAATAGACCACCTGTGTTTGCGCACACGCTGGCGCACTATAATATAATATTGTGATAATATGTTCCGCGTAGCTGGCTAGTGTCATAGTAACAGTAGCTGCCGTGGCCGAAATCAATCCAAATATTATTAGTCACTGCTGCTAAAAACTGAAACAATTCAAAATCTAAAGGTTTTTATTTCGAGTAGGCCATTTCAGGCACTTTCAAAACGTTACTGACTCTTGTTACGCCGTTCCAAAATGTAATTCTTGTAGAGAATAACCGGTAAGAAACTCAAAAAGGATTACTGTAATTCTAATGTAAACTCATACAAAAGAAATGATGGATGGATTGTGTGAAAGATGATATGGCTGCAAAGAGTGTCACTTGCGAGATGACGTCAGATAGGAACGTGTGGAAGAAGAGGAAATGCTGCGCCGACCCCAAATAATAATTGGGATAAGGGCAGGGGAATGATAATGATCAAGATCCACATCAGTCACGTCCATAACTCTGGTGTTATTCGCAGTACTCCGGCCAAGGCCCCATCCAGCGGCTACTCGACCCTGAAGCGCGAGGAACGCCTGGAGTCCTCCTCGTGGGGCTCCAGCCCGCCGCCCACCGTCACCCGCGCCGAGCAGGTGCGCCAGGAACTCTACCGGGAGGAGAAAACTGGTAACATACTATATTATTTTCCTTTTCGAGTATTTTACCTATCAATTTTTAAGGTTTCGAAGGGTAAAACTCCGCTGTCTATCTGTCTCTAAGCTGTCTCTCATAAACCGTGATAACTTGTTAGATAAAATTTCAAATCAAATGATGTGTACTAAAAATAATAATGAATGATAACAGGAATCTAAAAATAATAAACGTGTTTTTTTTTGTATTTTTTTGCTCAATATTAAAAACGGTAACAAGTACACGTTTCAAATTTTCACTGTGAATAGATATTAGATACTCAATACTTTATTGCTCTTCACTATGTATAAATGATAGTACGGAACCCTTCCTTGCGAGTCTAACTCGCACTTGGCTCGTTTTGTAACTTAGTCTCTCCCCTACAGAGGTCCGGCCAGTCCCCGTGCAGTCACTGCCGGTGCCGGCGTTGGCGCCCCCCGCGCCCTGCACGCACTGCCATCATACATCCTCTACTGGCACTGTGAGTACATAATATTTACATATCTACTACTTCTTGCTTAAACATGGAAAACGTTTTACATTTTATAATGCAAATAGTCCAACTTTACTGTACCTACTAATGGCAAGTTCCGTCTGGTAATTTTAAGCAAATGACACTCAGTCTGTAGCACAGCTGTATTTATTTGTTATGCTGTTAAAGCTATTTCGTGATTACAATTTTAACCAATTGCTGAAGTACACATAAAAAACCTAAAAAACCTAAATAAATTAAAAAAATGTTTTCAATATTGTTCTTTTTGGTTTCCGGGGTGAAACTCTAATGACTTCCACCCACCAAAAACACCCCGGGCCCCTTCTATTGCCAAAGCCATAGTCGTGGGATCGCTTGCGCAAGCCATGCACGACTCTGACAACTTGATTTCTGTGACCTCCCCTCAATATCAAATTAACTAATTAAGAAATGTCCGATTAATTCTCGTTCGTTTCCCCAGCTGTCCCGCAGCGGTACTCCCATGAACAAGGTGACGACGACGGTGAAGACGTACACGTACGAGGTGCCGGCCGACCAGGACCCCACCACCGTGCCCATCCCCACGGGCTCGCAACACCACCACACTTATGTCACCGAGCATAATACCACCACGTGAGTGTACTTGAGTTGATAATTTTTGACAGAGGAGGAATAGAAAGATAAGAGAGAGGCCTTTTCCCTGCAGTGGGACATTATAAAATGGGCTTGTATTTTGTGCTATGGGATAATAATAATAATTTTGCTCTCAGTTTTACGATAGAATTTGGGTTTACACTTAACACAGTTGCTCTGTGCAAATGGCTGATTTCGAGTTATTATTTCGTGAGTATCTCGGTAGGTTAGCAAGGAGACTTTTTACTCTGTGGTCTTACGGTGTGTCACTTCCCAGCCTGAACACTGTAACAACATCTGTTAGAAGAAGTATCTGTTCCGTTATCTGGTGCTGGAGACCAGACTACGAGTTACTCTATCGTGCCCTACAGGGTCCATACTGTACTATATTAAAATATTATTTAACACCTTTTAACCTCTGAGATGTGTAATGTCAAATTTTCAAATATGGCCGGCGTGTGTAACCCGAGACGTACCGGGAGCCGGTATAGCTAAAGTCAAGGGTTTTTAATGCAACATTTTTTTCTTATTAGAATAGCTCCGATTCTAATTGGAAATACATTATTTTTAAAGTAATTTAAGAAACTAAAAAACATAATTTACATGTATAAGAGTGTTGAGTATTGAGTTACTACCGACTACCGCGATTACCAACTCTGTTTTAACGGCATACTCGATAGTTTTAATCTCTTAAGGAGCGTGTATAACAGTTATTCCTCCTTGTAGTACCAGGGGCCCCTCTCCCCTGCCCGCTGCGCCGGCGCCGGGCGGCTGCCAGTACTGCTCGCACTGCAACTCCTCCACCCGGGAGTACCGCACACTCACTACTACTGATGGTCAGTCACTTTACACTTATTACTTTTTTTGTATTGCAATGCTTTAAGCTGGATTTAGGATTTACATTGCGAAACTAGTTGCTTCAGTTTCACAATGCATGCAGTATGAAACTGAATGTTTACACGTGAATTAGTCTCATAAAACTAATTTTAAGCAACTATAATAGTTTCGCAATGTAAATCCAGCTTCAATATTTCCAGCGTAACTCATTGTTTCAAGAACTGAGTGATTATCTCAGAAATAAAAAGCGATTTTGAAGTCGCTTTTATTATTGTCTATAATTTCTCATTTTATTTTTTTATTAGATTCTCATTTACTTAAACAGTGTAGTTTATATGTATTTGTTGTAAACAGTGACAGATCGCCACAACGAGCGCATGGTGTACCCGACGCCCGCGAACGAGGTCAAGCTCCTGCCCTCGGTGCCGCACAATGGACACGGCCCTTATGTTAGTATACTTACAATAATACGCTTTAAATACTTAAGTATAAGGTCATAATTTACTTGTACGGTCTCTACTTACTATAACTGATGTTTGACTGCACGAATTACTGAGTATTGAGAAGAAATATCGAATAATATCGCGAATAAGACCCGTTTGTTGTCTAAAATATGTGTACAAGTCGCGAAAGTTTAAAAACATTAATTGCTGAGTCAAGTCGAGTGATATAAGTCATGTTGCGGGTTCGATCCTCGCATACATACACAATACTACAATCATTTGTTAAGCTTACGTTGAATTCAAATCACTATGACTTTGGCTGTATTTTATCAACCGCTTACTCCACAGGGTCCAACGACCTACAAGTACTCGGAGACATCATACTCGAGCCAGAACACATCGCAGCGCTTCCCGGCGGCGGGCGCTCCCCCGCCTCCCCCCGCGCCCTCGCCGGGGCCCTTCCCGCGCCCCACCACGCCCTCGCCCGCCACGCAGCAGCCGCCCAAGAAGCTCGATGATCTGCTGGCTGACTTCCCCGAAGCGGTGAGCTTTATATTATAGTAAAGGAATAACCCTCGTAGACAAATGCCTCAACAAGACATCTAGCGTATTTAAACTAAGGCGTACTGTTCGTTTCTAGCATTAATGCTGATGGACTACGCGTGAACTTGGCGAACGACCATTCCCACAATTCTTACCGACAAACTTACAAGTTTGCTTGACTTGTAGAATTCCAATAGACAGTCCTTTTCAAGCAAGATATTGATAGCAGTAACTGTAATTGTCCAACTATAGATACTTACCTAGTAAAACTAGACACTAGTCTGCATAATAGCTTTTAAACACCTTAAACTAACAACCACATTTTGCCTTAGCGTTTCCCGACGCAGCCGGACGGCGTGGTGCGGCGCAACGTGCACGTGACACACGAGAGCGCTGTGCAGGGCACCGCGGCGGAGCGCGCCACGGGCCCCGCGGGCCCCGTGCCCAAGCCCCCGCCCGCCTCCAGCCGCAACGTGGCGGGCCCCGCGGTCTACTACCCGCCCGGACACACGCCCTTCCAGAAGAAGGAGGGCGGAGGGTATGAGGCTAGCAGTGTGAGTACAATACTCAGCTTTTTTATCTCATGACCTATCTTACTGCTGAGAACCAGGCAATATCGTTATTGCGTAGTAACGTCAGTCCCATCTCCATCTAATCAAATCATTTATTTCTTTGCAAACATGGGTTGTAACAAATAGATCCATGAATACTATTTTACATAGGTACTTACCACGGCTAAACCCACGACGGTTTTAGCTGGTATGTTTAAGTTTGAAAAAAAATATTTGTAATGATTGTGGTAAAAAAATATTTTGGATACGAGAATAAAATAAATCTTGAATAGGTATTTTAATATACTTTTTGCATTTGTACTTATCATGAATTATTTTTGTATTTAGGCGATGGTGCAAGGTGGCGGCTCGTACGCGGCCGGCCGCGGCATGTACGAGTACGAGTCCGGCTCCCGAAGCAAGGAGATGCACTCCGAGAAGAAAACCGCGGTCCCCATCTGCCTGCCGCTCTGCTGCGCCATGCCCTGCGTCATCATGTAAACTTACCCACTAACACCCCGCAGGGACATCTGCAAATAATGTAATAAAATCCTCCCTGTACCGAGAGCTAAATAACATTTCCATTGTTTATTTAGTATCGGCACAGGGATACCGTTAAGTTTTGTACGTAACAGACTTTTTTAAGCAATTGAAATAAAAAAAACATTAAAAATATCAAAATAATGTTAAAACAAAAATTAACCTTGTCATCAAAGGTCAGTCAAATTAAAGTCGTAAAAGTTAATGTTGTAAGTTTTGACAGCTGATATCAGAACGTTATTTATATTTTTAAATTAAGAAGGTAAGTTTCTATACGCTTCTCCTTAGCAAGTGTATGAGAGCTTGCAAATGACGAATGTTCTAACGAATCTCATTTAAATAATGTTTAAAGTGTTATACATTATCTAATGTTTATAAATAATCGTTTTAATATAAAATGTCAATTACTTTTAGGAATAAACACCTCGTGAATTGGTATAACATTGACATCGAATTCCAACAAATCTTTAGATTATGGAAATATTTATAAATGTCTATACTCGAATAAGCTAAACTAACAAGGTGCCATTAATATTTTAAAACATCAACTAGCGCACATTATGGTTTGTAATACTACAAAACATTTATAGATTGTGCGCTCAAGTCTATTGTGTATAGATTACTATTGTAATTTTATTATTAATAAATTTTTATTAACTTTACCAGTTGCTGTTTATTTTATTTATCCCTGCCCTTAAATAGCAGCTCTCATACCTTCCTATTACACCTATAGTGACAATAATTTCTAATTGAATTTATTTCTCAATAGATAAGTAGGTTCCAACAATGAAAACAAAAAACACGCTACTGGCTGTATAACCGTATTCGATGCTTTAGAAGAAAAAAAAATATAACTGCGCGAGTACGCGCGCTTTTCTCATATTATTATACTTAATGAAAATAGAAAAGTAGTTCTGAGAATTTTAAATCAAATGAGGAAAAAGGATTTTTTCTCGTAATCATAGCAATATTGTTTGTCACTTTATTGGTCAGGTTAGTGGTTTCTAGGTATTATTTTCAATCCGGATAGATATATCTTCTGTATAAGAAGTACATACTAAATACGATAATACCAGATTTTCGTCATTTCTGGGAGCAAGTTCATACATAAAAAATACTGTTTGACTTCTACAGTTTAGTCTTTGAGAAGTTTATTATGGTTTTTAAGTAACAAGGCATATGAAATATTTTGAAATTATTGTCATCTCTGTTAGATTACAATTCCATTTTAGCCTGCAGTAATAAAACAGCACTGCCCAAAACGATCAAATAAAACAAAGGGATAATAAAAACACAGTGATATATATATATTTTCGTTTTGTTTAAATGTTTTGGATCTCGTCCAACAAGGCAATGATGGGGTCCCTCGCCGTCGCACTACACTATACAAGCTCCGCGGCCAGCTTCACCCGCATCACACACGTAAGGCCTATTGGTTCAGCGCCAGACACACATCTGTGCCATTGTTCATCACAGCCGAGTGCGTGACACTGCGACACTAGTCTCATACACTCCGAACAAACATAACAACACGTGCGAACAATCAACAGACAGACAGACTAGTGCCGGGCAGGCAGATGCAGCCTCAGCCGCGCGCTCGCTAGCACGACGTGTGTGTACGACAGCCGCTGTATCTATACTTGAATATCACCACGCGCCGACACCCGAGCCACAGCACTGCTGCACCATCGACACACGCATACCGCATTCACGTCACAACAAAAGTTCACATAAAAACTAACGGAAATTAAAAATAACGAGTTTAACTTTTACAAAAACGTATTATTCAGCGAAAACATAAAAGCTCGCAATTTCGCATCACAATCACCATTATAACACAACACATACAGTAATCACCGCACAGCGGTTATCATTTGGCATATTTGTAAACTTGATAACAAACTGTATGTAACAATATTCAACTATAGATACACAAAACTTGTCTTTTCATACAAGATATGGTAAAAAATGTACCAAATTGTCATTCATACAGGTTGCTTGATTTATTGTGAAAAATATAAGTAGGAACTGTGGAATTTTGTGAGCAGACGGCTTGTACAGGTATCTACAGTTTGATAAAAATATTTATTTTAAATCACTATAATTATTATAAGAATATAATATTACAATGCCGGGTGAGTCGGGTCACCGGGCGCAGCCTTCGGTGTCGCGGGAGGCGACTTAGGGATTTGTATCGTGGATGGATGGATGGCATCCAGCTTGTGCGCTAATAACCACTCACAGTGATCACCTTCAGCCAAGCCAGTGGTGATTATGGCAGTTTACCCTGTCGACACCGCGTCTTCACTAGCGGGACGTTCACGGGCTGATATGACATGCTAATGATATACAATTACGTTTTCGTTTTGTTATACAGTAATAGACATAAATTTTTACTCTTAGGGTCAGCGCACACGGTTATTAATATTAAATAATTATATTACATATTAAAGGTTTAATTAACGTGTACTACAACAGTGGTGTATCAAATGCGACTACGATGTCAAACTAAGTTGCACGCGTCGCCTCGTGTCAAATTAGATTGGTTTTGCACTACGGAAGCTCTGGTGCAAATCATAATATAAACTAAACTATATACAAAGTCCAAGTGTTCAGTCGAGCGGTCGGGCGGTCCCGCGGCGCGACCTGCCGCTAACAGTGTGCGCTCACCTTAACATCGCCAACAACAATTTGGTACAACTTTTCATTTAGTAAATGTTTATATTTATAAAATTTAACATTCTCTTCTCTTATCATTGATATTTCGACGCACGATAGATGCTTTATTTATGTATAATATACAATTGGAACTCCTATTTAATTAATTATTAATAACCTAATTTTTTTCTTTCTTTCATTTTAAAAATCACAAAAGGTAACGACAACTCATGAAACAGTCGGGAGATTATTATTTAATCTTATTTGGGTAGTCTATAACTATACAAATAGAGTGGTGGACCGGATTCTGTGAGTGTGGCCGTGCGGCTGGGAGCCAGCCGAGCCGGCCAGCACGCGTCCATCACCCACCGCTTTGATCGCGCACAACACCTTCGACTATATCGAGTGAGCAATGCATGTACTATTTATTACAAAAATACCAGCGTCCAACGTATCGGGCCCGACCAAAGCTTCGTCCGCGGCGGGCGGACCGGGAATGTATCGGCCGAGCGGCGCGAGCACATACAATATAATATCACAAGGCGCGGGCGCTACATCACGTGTCAATCGGCCGAGTTACAAAATAAATATATGACTAGGCATGTATCCGCCGGCCGGCCACTATAGCTAACGTAAGGACACTTGGGACGCGGCGGAGGCCGCGGTCAGTCGATGACCACGTAGGGCAGCGCCACCAGCGCGCCCAGCGTCGCGCACTCGTGCCACTCGGCGAAGCGCGCGGGCCGCAGCGGCCGGCCCAGCGCGTCCCGCTCGGCGGGCGCGTCGGCCAGCGCGGCCGCCAGCGCCGCGTCCGACTCGAGCGCCGCGCGCGCCAGCACGGGCGCCTCGGCCAGCGCGCCGCCGTCCCAGCGCACGGCCGCGCCCGCGCGCGCGCACGCCGCCAGCAGCGCGCTGCCGCCCTCCGCCTCTTTCGTCCGCTCCACGGTGCGGTGCTCCTGCGGCGACGACGCGAACAGCGCGGCCGCGGGAGAGGCGGCGCGCCGCTCCGCGCCGAACGCCGTCTCGTCCTCGGCCGTGAGCAGCGGCGCCTTCAGTCTCTCGCTCGGCTCGAGCGTGGGCACGCCGACCATCTCGGCCTCCACCTCGATCTCCTCCTTGGCGGCTCCCGGACTCTTGGGCTCCGTCTTGACGACCGGTTCTTCCCCGTCGGGATCCTCCGCGGGCGCGGGCTCGGGGTCCACGGGGTAGGGTCTGATTGGCGGCGGCGACGGGGGCGGGGGAGGCGAGGGCGGCGCCGGAGCGAACTCCGTCCAAGGCAGGTGGTCACAGATGGGTAGGCGCGAGAGGTTCTTGGCGCAGAAGTCGTCGGCGTAGTCGGAGTACTTGTAGAGCGGCACGACACTGGCGTAGAGGCCGGGGTGGTCCGGGTGCGCGGCCTCGCGCACGGCGAAGCGGTGCGGGTGCAGGCGCGCGCGCGTGCCGTTGACGCCGGGCAGCAGCGCGTGGTGCAGCGCGTGCACGTGTCGCGGCCGCACGGGCGAGCGGCGCGCGCGCGGGCAGTGCGCGGCCTCCAGCTCGCCGCACGTGCACTCGGGCTCGTCGCGCGGCTCCTCCAGCGGTGACGCGGGCGGGCTCACCTCGCCTGCCAAAGTCTCCGCACCGTTGCGCAGCGGGGACGCCGCCACCGGCTCCACTACGCACGCTAACGAATCGAAACACGATAATAATTAACACTTTTATTCTTGATTGACACCATCCAATTGAAAATTATCGCCCTATCTCAATATGAGGCAATGACTACATACGTTCAGGCTCTATGAGCATGACATCGGGCGAGGCAGGCGAGCGCGGCGACCGCGGTGAGCTGGGCGACGTCGCCGGTTTACTGCCGCGCGACTGGATCTGCTCTAGTAACTCCTTTGTTGTTTTCACCTGAACACAATTACTTAATTGTAAACATCATCTTTGTGTGACCCATTTTCACTATATCATTTGCAAAACTCATGCAAAAAAAGAGTTTAGATGAGTTTATTTTTCGTATAAAACAATACTTTAATGTTAGTGCTTGGAGTTTTCAATACTCCAAGTTATTTCGCACACAATGTAAATCGAATATAGTAGTACCTTCTTAGCGCCAGCGGGCGGCATCCGATTGACGAGCGCAGCATAGGGGTCGAGTGTGCCGCGCTTGGTGCCGTTGCGGCGTCGCGCGTGCGCGGGCGCGGGCGCGGGCGCGGGGTGCGGGGGCGCGGGCGCGGGGGGCGCGGGCGGGGGGTGCGAGCCGTTGCGCGCGCCCCACACGGGCGACGCCGCGCCCGACCCCGCGCCCCCCGCACTTGTCGCCTCCGTGCCTGAACCTGCACGGCTGTGGCCCCTGCAACACACACATACATACACGTACAAAATTGTTTAAGATTATGGGAACCTTTTTACAAGCTTTTATTTAAGAATATACAAGTAAGTGATAAACATTTGATTTGTTACAATTATGACTGGCTTGTTGTTCTAATGGCCCTTATTGCTATATCAGAAGTTGTAGATTTGATCCCTCTACAAGCAAAGCCGTACATTGTAGTAGTACCCAGGACAAATGTTTGTGTGATGAGCGTGATCATTTGAGCTGTGTCTTTGTGTAATTTATGTATATATTTAAAAGTATATAAAAATATAAGAAAGTATATAAGAAATAAGAGATAAAAAAATAAAAAGATTTACCTTTTCTTCTTCGGTTTTTTATCTCTTTTCGCTTTCTTTTCATCGTATAAAGGTTCTGGTGTAGGTGGCCTTTTGACAGCTGAAATATAAAGGAACATTTTTTTATACCTATTCTGTTCGTCACTTTTATATCCTATGAACATAATTGGTTTAATAATATGTTTAAGGTAGTTAATATAATGATGGTATTACTTATAGTGGTATGCCAGGATCGTAACAAATGGAAAGATGTGATCTCTGCCTACCCCCAAGGGAAAGAGGCGTGACTTTTATGTATGTATGTATGGTATAACTTACGCGGCGTGAGTGGTTTGTGTGTGTTGGCTAGGATAGATGGCGCTGGCGGCGGAGGGGGCTCGTCGTCCACCAGGATCACATCCTGGGAGTCCGACTCGTAACCGCCCCACGCTGAAACATGCAATATATAAACATATTATAGATTATTGATGTAATTGTTAGTCATAGTAGTAGATCCTAGTTACAGGTATAAACTATAAGCTTTTTTTTATTTACCGCAGATGATGACCAGTTCATGATTCATGATCATTGTTTGTAGATGTGGCTTGATTTTATGTCCAAAAAGTTATTATAGAACAATATAATATTGTAGAAAGTTGTATAGTTGTGCTGGTAGCCAATCTTAATTATTAGAAAATTAAATGGCAAGTATTAAAGATGGAGTTGTGTATGACATTCCTCTCGTGTGTCTCACGTCTTCAGGTGTAAAAGTTGTGTTGTATTTTTCATTCACTATTTAAAATATTAAACTTTCTAAATACTGACCCGGTCTGGACTGTGGGCGCGGGCTTGGCACTGCAGGAGATACAACTTGCTGGAAAATCGAATACTTAGTATAAGAATAATTACCAGAATTCTCTTTTCTTAAACATATTATTATCACCTACATTTTGAAGGTGTTTAGTGGCACTGTAGCTAAAATATCGGACTAATATGAGTACAATATATTATATGTCAAAATCAAAATGTTTTTTATTTCGAGTAGGCCTTTTCAGGCACTTTCAAAAGTTACTGACTCTAGTTGCGTCTGTATGTAGGTTAGATCAGTACTTTCTCACCCCAAAGAATCAATAAAGGTAAGATGATACCCTGGTTTGAAATATACAGCAGCTTTATTATTATAGTGTGCTTATAAAATAGGCAAAGAACAATAACTTAATAAATTGCGGGTAACACTGTAAGGCTCAGCCAGTTCATACATAATTATTTATATATTTTCAAATGGTGTTGTTGTCATTTTTCCTAAACCATACCCTAATTAGCAAAAACTTCCCGTTTCCTTAAGCTTTATCCTAACATTTAACAATTAAAATTGTTAATAATGAGGCTATTTTATATAATAGAACAAAATAGAAGTATAAACATGGTGGTGATAAGAAATACTGATCTGTTTCAAAAAGTTATATCACATTATGTTGCAAATTACTTAGTAATAAGGTCATTCTAAGGTCGTCATGGTTTAATATTTGACCTACATTATGACATAAATATATAATTATGTTCCAAATAGAGAAAATACTAAAGGCTTTGTTTACAAAAGCTAGGCTAGTGTTTCGAAAACATTATTTTTTTTACCTCCAATAATAAAGGTTAGTACAACCTCCAATTTGTTAATTTGGATTATCTAAGTAACATTCAGTGATCTAAATTGGTCCTATCCGTGATAGTGTGATAGGAAAGAGTCATTATCTTACTATACTTAAACAAGCATCAATATTTTTGTGATACATTCATTTAACATTAGGTGACTGCATAAGGAATTCTATTGTGATTATGTATTTAGCAATATTGTCGGTAAAAAAGTGTGGTTTTTGAGGTTATAAATCTAAAAAATGTGCTGACATATTCAGTACCATTATTATTTGTTCATATCACATTAATCTTAACCCTTTGAATAATAGTATAATAGGTCAGGGAAAAAGTCTTTTCGCATTATAGTATTACGAACTTGTAACAAAATCTTTCTCTCTCTAATAAAATAAGAATTTGGAATTATGTTCTTTAAAATTTTAACATTCAATTATACCAAAACCAGCCACATACCAATACTATAGCCAAAACGATTTTATTACAAGTTCATACATACTATAATGCGAAAAGACTTTTTCCCCGCCCTATTAGTATATAAAAATTGAATAGATATTTACCCGCGAGAGCGAAAGCGCCGGCGACGTTAGGGGGGTCCCGCCGAGACGACCCCGCACCTGTCTCTCGGCGGAAGACCGGTTTGAACCTGGGAACCAAAGGTATTACATGTTAATAAATCTGTTACTACATCCTGGCATTCCTGGCTATGTAGACAAGTAATAAGAGGTAACCAAACTGTCTGCAACTATTGTCTGGACTTTAAAAGACACAGCGACTCAGGAGTGGGTTTCTTTCGATATTCCTTCTCAGGGTAGGCAGAAAATTGTCGACAGCAGCGAGCTCAAAAAAAATACAAGTAACTGTGATTATACAAATTATGTTAAATAATATTACAATTGCAGAATATTTTTACAATAACTTTCGTGAGGATGATTCATACTTAAATGATATAACGGATTAGTTTCGGACCCAACCGGGGTCCTTAATCATGAGCTGACGCGGCGGCGGTGTCACGAGTCGCACTAGTCGGGCTATCTTGATAAATACGCGTGAATAAACCGTTATATCATTTAAGTAATTGCAGAATAAAAGATTACATATCGTACAAAACTA
The DNA here is from genome assembly GCA_941860345.1 of Chrysodeixis includens. Classification (NCBI taxonomy): domain Eukaryota; kingdom Metazoa; phylum Arthropoda; class Insecta; order Lepidoptera; family Noctuidae; genus Chrysodeixis; species Chrysodeixis includens. The sequence continues at coordinate 1,508,045 of OW796117.1, read as the reverse complement.
GCAAGTCAAATTAACGTCATCATCATTCCTACAAAAAAAAAGATTTTCAAAGTTCTGTATTCGTTTACTATTCTAATTCGACGTATCATTATCTAGGACCTATAGTAACAGTTGTAAATGCAACGTGGTCGATACGTCCAAGAAAGCGGTCGAGGCAGCATGTATTATTCAGCGGAGGGACAGTTATGGGCCGATCGATATTTCTAAATTTAATATTTTCATATTAAATTCATGCAGCGTTCGATGCATGCAGTCTGATGAAACTATTGTGAACTGTAACTTGTTATTTTTATAGTTGGGTTGGTATTTTAATGGTAGGGTTTTTTTCCGCATGTTAGCTAAGGCCCATTGTATATATTATGGGTTAGTTGGGATTTATTGAAATCATAATAAAAATATCGCTAAGATTAGCCATATTTATTCAGTTTGTCAAGTTTAACAGACTTACGGAATATTCTCGACACCTAGGGTCAGTACAAATCTCATTTATTGACCAATACGTCCTTGTCATTATCGCTGTTACTAACGAATACCGGTTTTTGTCATCACATTTTTCAACAAAAAAAAAACGGTATTATGTAAGACCACAATAAATAAGTTGTTGCAATATTGCTATGGCAAGCTAATTGCTATTGAATCGGCCGATCACGACTTAGGAAATATCAATGACATACTTTTGGACTGGTGTTACAGGACGACGGTAGATGGCGTTGCTTCTATTTTGAATTTTGAGGGTATTTTCTATAAAGGGGGAACTTAGATTTTAAATATAAATGAAGTTAAATTAATCACATCGTTTGAACTATCGTCTGCGTCCCTTTAAAGTTAACCTGTATTCATCTAAATACAAATATTTATATATTTTTTAGATTAAGTAACTGCTATAGCTTACTCACACAGAATTCTGCTAACGCCAATCGTCGGAATTTTAGAAACTACTACATACTTAAACACAGCATACATTAACAGGCAATTAGTCGCAACGTCCTCTTACTGACAGCGCAAGAAAAAAACGTAACGAAATCTCTAGCCAAAGACCGTTCCGACCAAACGCGAAAGACGTTGCATGGCGGTTCAGGCTTAGTCAGAGTGTGATACTACCCGCTTCCTCCCCTGAGGAGGTGGGAGTCCATGAGTATTCCCCTGCCGTACCCAAAAAAAGGCTTCTTTTTACTAAAAAAAAACTGCATGGATAACCGAGTGGTAGAGGTCACCACGCCAATGACCACGATACGCGACGTGTGGCAGGTTTGATCCCCGCGTAGGACAAGAATTTGTGCGTTCCACAAATGCTTGTTCTGAGTCTGGGTGTGTTTGTGCATGTGAATTGTCTGTGAAACCCCCTGCGGTACAAGGATATTTTACATGATTGTACCTGTATGTCCGGGCGAGGCGACTGTGGGTATGACGAGGTCCCGCCACCGCTTGACCAGCACCTTGGCACGGCGCGCGAGTGTCGGGTCCGTCGTCTTCCGTCGCAGCTCATTTACGTGTTTGCCCAGTCGGGTGGTCTGGAAACAACGGTAAAAACAATTAATTACACGTTTTGTAGTAACTTTCGTGAGGATGATTCATACTTAAATGATACAACGGTTTACTCACGCGTATTTATCAGGATAGCCCGACTAGTTCGAGTTCGACTCGCGACCCCACCGCCGCGTCAGCTCATGATTAAGGACTCCGGTTGGGTCCAAAACTAGTCGGCCTATCCCGATAAATACGCTAGTCATACGTTAAGAAGACTGTAACCCTGTGTTTATTCTAAGTAAATCTGTACTAAAACTTACGATTTATTGTGGTTATTAATACGTCTATTACTTATACATTTAGTACCAAATTTATATAATATTTTAATTACTATAAGTTGATTAAGCATAAACGGGCGTAGAAACTATTATCATGACATAACATTTTCCTGATCCGTTATTAAATTATTAATAGCTACTATTGTATATTAACGTTAGTGCATCAAAAACAAACGATTAATTACTTTAATTATGTTTGTACGGCGTTAAAGTGAGATAGAGCTATGCGTAGTGTATGCCGCTTTTTCACTTCCACAACGGCAATAGTTCTGTATCATAAGCTTATAGCATGGATAGTGAGTTAGTGTAACTTTGAATATAAATCTAAGGCTTACCTCCAACAACTCTTTTGTGATATTGATTCTCTCCAATACGGAAATAATTTCGTTAACAGTATGCATGTCGACAACCTGAAATTAAGTTTACATCAAATAAGTATATAATTCTTTAGTTTACAGCAAAAACCGAAGACCGTACCAAGGGTATATAAACACTTGGTTATTGTTTGAACTAAAATACCTATTACCTATCTTTTTTTGCAACTTTTTATTAGGATTTACCAACGAAATTGTTTACTGTGAACATCGGATATTCACCAAGATAACGTTTTAGATAAAACTGCGTCAAAACAATGACCAATTGGTTTTTTTTCAGTAATTTCCATTCATTTTCTTCGGAAAATACTACGCTACGAAGCTACGTCTTAAATGGTGAAAAAATTACTGAACCCAAGTCCAGATTATGGCAAAGTTCGAGATCGATGTTTGCCAATTTTCACCATTAAACATTGATACAAAACGGTCCACTTTATTTTTAGCCTCGATTTCTTTAAAAGGAGGCAACAATAGTCTAGTACCAACTTTGAGTTAAATAGCTACGTTGGTATTATCAATGATTGCAAAAAATTGTGCAAGAATAATCCTATAGTATAATGTGCTTCAAAAGTCCGTAAAAACTGTAAGACAAGTCCAGCGTCGTAGTAAACGAGTTACAAAAGCTTTTAACCAAACAGACATAAATATTTAATTACATGACTCAACAGGTTATCACTGAAACAAGGGTATACGAATTCTGGTACAAACTATGAAATAATATTGTTGACATACAAAATAACAGATTTATACAATGTAGAACATACGCCAAGTTGATTGATTATATCGGCATTAGAGCGAGATCTATCAATCCAGGTATTTTAGACCAAGATAGTATACAATTTTTACAATCGTAGACTAGACTAAAACGCCCAAATGTCTAAAACTAAACAAAACATAATTGGATGATTATGCGACTTGTACAATGTGACCAAGGGCTGAAGTGAAAATACCTTCCAGTGAAAGACAATACGAGCTGAAATGGCCATGATTTTGTCAGAATCAAAAAATCAATTCATCTGCCTGTTATCTCAAAAAATCTAGGTGAAGATTACGAATCTCGAATAGACCTGAGATTCTTGGTGCACAGTATACAGGATACTTGTGGATACTACCCAAAAAATACAAATAAAATCAAATGACAACAATTATACAACTAAAACCTAAAATGGCCGTAAGAATCATATAATTTATTACATCTACAATTAAAATAATAAATTAAATAAATATGCATTCCATTGAAACAGCTGGGAAATATCGTTGACATCAAGCGATCAATGGCATTATTGAACAAATAAATGAAATAATACAGGCAACTGTACCTATATCATGTCAGATATTCTATAAAAAATATCTATTACTACTATTTTCTTTAAAAAATTAAGTAAATAGTAAGTTTATGATGGTATATTAAGAGTACGGTAAGAACGTTTTGGCGTTTTTCCCACTCTTGGCTGCCAGTCTCATTAGAAACAGCTAAATACCATATTTTACACGGAGCAACGAACTATATGAACTTCAAAATGTATTTTGCTTGGTAACATTGAAACTCCCACAATTTTCATGATTACGGCTTTCGAATATTATTATTTTTTCGTCAGGATCAGCGACTAGAGGTGCTTTCAAGGCACAGGGCATATTTTTCAATATTACGAAATTAAAATAAAAATACGTCTAACTATGTAATAAGTAAAGAATTGAACATTACGTACAATGTAAAAAAATCCGGAAAATGCACTGTTATTCTTAAGTTCAGTTTATGGTATTTCTTAGTTTCACGATTTTTACGACGTTCCGCAATCAATGGGAGAAAAAAAAATAACTATCGACCGTTTCCTATGATTGCGGTGCGTATGCGCAGCGATCGATAATATGATTCATGGGGTACTAATTTGATTCCTAAGTAACGGAACTTATGGACGAACTATTTACCACTTGTCTATTCTAGTTCCTATAGGAAATAATATTCGGTAAATCTGGACATGGGTGTACCTGTTTTTTTATTTTCTCCTTTCTATAATATGTTAATAGTAATACATGATTAAGAACATGGACAAAAATAAAAATAACTGTAAATATAAAAATAAGATCTAGAAATTTAGTGTTTAAGCAAATAATGTGGTTTCTAGGTCAAGGAGAGATAGACATTAAGTACAGCCTGACACATTGTCAGAAAAGGCAAAGGTATTTGATGCAATCTTAATAAAATAATAAGTAGATTTAGTGTTTAATAAATCACCCACAAATTATGGGTGAGTAAATAATAAATATAATTTATTTTATAAGGTGAAGTTTGGAAAAGAGACTGGATTTATGTAACAGTCATGCTCTTAGAGGTGGTGGTTACCATTTGGATATTTTTACATATTTTAAAACAAAAACATTAATTGCTTTTCCCTTTTTAAAATGTTGGTAATTATTCACAAAGTATGTTTTCAGAATAATTAAGATAAATGGTAAATTAAAAGTAAAAAATATCATCAAAATAAAACATAAAAGGTGTAGGGAATTATTTGTACTTCAAAAAGGTTTTGTGTACTAATTATGACTTTATCATAACAAGACATATTAAAATAAATGAAAAGTTTGGATTTTTGTGAATCTTGTTGATCACCTTAAATTAAATGTTATTCGTCATATAAAAATGCTATAAATAACATCAGAATTGACATGTTTAATGAGATGCATTTAACTATTTCATATAATAGACCAACAATTTTAGTGATCAGTCGTAATCTGCTTTTGCACAAAATAGTGACGTCAGAAACCAATATACCATAACTATAATTCACATTAGCTAACTACTTTTATTCAATATAACCGTGTAGAAAACAAACAATTTGTGGCTAAAACGTGTTTTACTATCTACCAGACAAACAATTCAATGAAAAATGTATATTCTTGAAATGGTCTAAAATTATTGTGTGAAACTAAGCTATTACTCCATTCATAATCCAGGTATTAATACTTCATTCAAGTCAAAATAGTGTTATTATTAGCATTAAAATTATCAATGTAAGCAGGTGTTATCAACTTCATTAATCTTTGAGATATAGTGAGATTAAAGTAATAACAAATAATAAATAACATTATTCTAACTCCCGGATTCTGAAAGGCTGGTCAATTTTATCTATTGCCATATCTTCTAATCCCAACTGTGATTGGCTGAGAAAAGGACTAATAATCAACCAATGAGGATCAGTGTTAAAATGAGGTTTGACAGGTGTTTATGCATCATGTTGATCAACCAGCAAACCATTTTCATTTAAAAATCTACAAAAGAGTGGTGATGGAGTGTATTTGTCACTTACAGAGTGGCCTTAATCAATCAGTAATGCTAGTATTTTTGGTTTTTGTTGGAATGCTAAACTGCTGATATTTTTTATTGCGTTCTTAGCTACATTTTATGAAGATTAGTTTTTAAATTTCTGTGTACTATTGTGCCTTAAATCTAGTTGATCTTAATGCTGGTTAGCTAAGAGAACAACCACAATTTCAATGGACAGAATTTCTGTTATATTGAGTTGATGACCAGCTTTAATTAATCCCTGGATACTATTTATCAATAGTATGAATAGTTGCTACTACAGATTCAAGTAAGAAAAGATATTCTTTGGCCCGCATTGGTAAAGATTTACATAACAAGGTCAAAATAATAAATCACAAACTACACTAAACCTTTACATACAGTATACACCTATAGAATGACCATACTTCAGTCTTGAGTATTCAATCAAGAACAATCAGTCCAACAAGCACAATATAAGAATAATATCTAGATCTCACACATTCCTTTCAACCTAGTAATAATTTCCTTATACAACTTTATATTCTCCTTATGGTATTAAATGGTAAAGTGTATGTCAATAAGCAACTTCACATTACATAAATACTTGTAAGGCATTTTATTTTAAAAATTTTAAAGAGGCTATGCCTAGCAGTTCTGCTGCTGGTTTTAGCAGACCTTTAGCAGTTAGTCCAAGTTTTCACTGCTTCACTGGCCTATACCAGAACGGGACTTATTATAGTTAGCTATATATTAAAAATACTAAGCAACCTAGCTAACCTTTTAGTGATATGATATTTTGCTTAAAAAGATGCACCTGGATAAATGAGCAGTAATACAAGTGATGTTGTTAAGGATGATTATGTCTTTTTCATATTAGTTTTGAGTACCTTGAGTTTTAGTGTCAAATATCAAAGGTATTTCTGTTCATATTCAATAAATTTTCATATATGCAAGGTAAGTAATATTAGTATTATTTCAAGATGCTGACAAAAGTGTTCTTCTTAGCTAAATATCTTTGAATAGTTTTCAGTTTAAAAGTTGATTAACACTTGAGCATAACATTCTACACAATGTTTTAAATAGCAGAGGTCATTTACCTAATTATCTGGCTAATTATATTAATTGGGTGATTCTTACTAATTTTAGATTTGCAGAAATCTTTTTGCTCGACAATGCTGTGTGGGTTTGTTAAATTTCATTCTGTTTCTATCATTTTAAGGTGTTATAAAATGTAGCAACTCATAGACATATGAGATAATTTTGAAGTTGAGTGTCAGTATTTAGGTAAAGAAAATAGAATCATAACTAACTTTCTGAATGAATGAGCCATTTAGCAACACCATTGACTGTGGCATGCAAGCGATTTTGAGATAATGCACAAATTATTTGACACTTCATAATAGAAACATTACAAATCCATAATTTAGGTTTAGAGATCAATAAAAGTATACAGTTTTTTATTAAACCTTTATAGCATTATATTTAAGTGTAAACAAGTATTCATAGAATGTTTTAGTTATTGGTATTAACATTTTATTGTACTCATAAAGCATTTTGCTCTCTAACCACAACTTTAAATGCAATGCTCACTTCTAGCCCTTTTCTTGACTGGTATATGATCTAATTATTGAAATATGATTAGGTTACAATAAAATGTGAGCTATTTACTAGTTCCACAGTTTATCCCAAAAATGTTTGAGAACATGTAAGAAAAAGACAGCATTGAACAATTTGGAATTATGCCACAACAGCAAATTTTAGAATATTTTAACCTAAACATAATTAAAATAACTGTTCATGTTAGCTCAGCGGTTAAATAACCATTACTATGCAAAGGCACGAGTTTGAATACAGGTTGAGACAAAATCTACTTTTAGCAGAAGTATGATGACTTGCAGATATTTTAAAGTTTAATAAGAATATAGTGGATCAAAAATTGATGTAATCAGTTATGTATTAAATAAAAGCATGGTGAGCTTTACTCAGAAGAGAAGTTTGCCTTGCTGTGGGTAAGGGCAGGCGGGTACATATATTACTGAATAAGATAAAACAAAACCTTGTTGCAAGCAAACTTGCTCAAAATGCTGTTGTGGCAGAAATTCTAACTACAGCCCACTGTTTCTAAGAAACCTGATAACATTTTACTGTATAGTCACACTTGAGAGTTAAGGGGAACCTTACATTGTAAAATGTTTACTTTATTAATATAAAAGAGTTCATATAAGTTATGTTAAGATTTGCTTCTATTGAGAGCAAGTTTAAACGAGCTACGGAATCAGCTGTTTTCGCATAACCTCATACAAAGTTTGTGACCATAAAAATTTGGGTTAAAAGTTTGTTTAGTTAATGGAGTTTGCACATATAGAGTAAAAGTATTTGTTACATCACATTACATCAAGTTATGATACCCACATGACATAGAATATGACCTTTCTAATAGTATATCACATGTAAACACAGAATACTGTCTAGTCCATCTAAAATAACCTAAAAGGCACCAATATGGCCAGAAACTTGTCTGGCAAGTTCATTCAAGGAACAAGGAAACAGAGTGAACAAACTTGCATATCACACATTATCATTATATCCTAATGATAACAAATTCTAAGATAATACAAGTAGGCACAGTTATAAACAATTGTCATAACACTAGCCTCCGGCATCCACAACCAAACCCCCTGCTGCCATGCAGGCCCTAGCAACAGCCTAACGAAAAGAACATCACACGAGTATGCTAACTACTCGCTAAAATACAGATCAAGTGGTTGTAGCACCACAAGCTCATAAAACAGACCGTCAGACACAACCATCAAGGAAGCCAGGTGCGTGATGAGAAGCAGCATACGGCACGCGGGTGCCTGCTGCTGCCACACCATTCACAGCTAAGTTCGTACTCACGTAAGGTCAATCAGAACAAAAAAACACATATTCGCAGCAGCCCAGTCGCTTAGTCACACCAACTGAGAAGATAAACGGGAAAGGTCGCGCGTGGCACAATTCCATACTTTCACATTGCAAAATTTTTGGCACTAGGGACGGAGGGACGGGGCGGCGGGCAGGCGACGTCAGTGGCCCCTCTAGCTCGCACGCTCACGTATCCACACGCTCCGTTTCCGCTCCGCGATCCGCACTATATTCCGATTTATTGTTTGGATGGTTGTCGACACATCTCGTGATCATAGCACAGCACAAGGCACTCCCGAGACAACCTCGCGAGTGTCCGAATCGCAACATCGAATCGGGTGTCATGGGCTCGTGGACCGTTTCGTATCTCGACTAGTTTATCGGACTTACGATCATCAAAACTCTGAAACTTACATTGTAATTGTTATCCAACGCATTCAGAAGTCGATTACTTAGTTCATGAGCGTTATTACTCATTTATAAACGAAAATATTTAACTAAATACGACGAACGTGTCTTCGGCTGCGTCGTAATGGCGGACCGACGACTACGTATGCCCGTGCCAGGGCATTTTAGCCGAATAATTCAACTGATATCTACCGAGGCGACGCACACTCGTGTTTTTCCGTTTCTTTTGACGGAACAAGATTATTTTAACAAAAATGTTCACTAGATGGCGCAGTATGTTAAATTGTTGCGTTTTTAGTTGGATGTTTTGTAGTCTTTAAATTTTCGTGAAAGATTTGCAATTATTTTATCTTTTCATTATAATGTTCGTGATAAGGTAAGACTCCTTATAAAGGTAAATTGCTTTGTTTCTTTTAGCAAAACTTGGCAACATTGAGCTGTCATTGTGAACGATTTTCGTAGATGGTAAAACTATTTTTATTCCAGTTACTTCCTTGGAGCATAGGTGGCGTTGTTACGAAGTTAAAGAATTTACAAAAGTCCGAAATATTTTACCTGTTATTTATATGTGATGCCAGTATTAAAAATGAGGTATTTGTCTTGATCTTTAGCATTGACAGACCTGAAATAAAAGAATTATTGATTATTGACGGTGTGTCTATTATTTGAAAATGATGTATTTTATGTTCTAACCTGTATTCTTAAATACTGGTTATAATCTGCAATTTAGGTCCTTTAACCAGTATCAACCAGTCTTCAAGATGTGATGGGCTGGTCTTCTTTCTTCAAGCGCTTATTATTTGCTCTGAATAACATCAATCTTATTCAAGCAAGGATCATATTATCTCCATCACGTACCAACGTGAATTTTAGAATCAAACCGTATTTAATGAAATGCTCATAGTCCTATAACGGCTTTATTTAAAAAAAGGTGGCTAACTCCAGGATTGATGAAGATGATAACGATGGTGAATTTATGTTTATCACTGATTGCAATAAAAGACAGAACTGGTGGAGCCACATTTTAGACTAGTATAGTAACTATCAAAATGTATTTTGGTTTGTGATTTGAAATGCATGTATTCATTTATAAAGTACCGATACGTATAAGAGTTACTGAGAAAGAGAGTTTTTGTAATAATGTAAAAAGTTATTGGTTTTCAATAAATCGATATATCGCATCTTTTATTCATTTTAACTGGTTATACCTGTTGATATGATCTGGAACGCGACAATAATGTTGCAACTGAAAAAAATATTCTTAAAATAATCAATATTATTGCATTATAATATTTAAAAGCAACAAGGTATAGCAGCTTAACATAAATTAAAAACAACTATTATTAAAATTTATTAAAACCATGCCATACATTAGATCTTCATGTTCATGTTCCAACTTGTTTATTTCAATTTATGCAGCGACAAACGAAGCGTTTATGAAGAATTGAAATCTCTTGCGTTTATACAAATAACAGGCTTGTTATAAATAAAACATTTATTACAAAAAAATTGTAAAATACTTTTACTGTTTTCGAAATGAAAACTCCTAAATTCCATTGTTTTTGAATATATGCCAACACTGTGATTTTTGCAAGTCGGTGGCAACACTGGCAAGCCCTTCAAAAGTGTCACTTTTCGATTTGTGCGAAGTCGTGTGTCGCGTTATTTATCATGACATAGAAAATATTTGCATTAACAATCGTTCATGGATACCTTTATTGAAATACGATGTTTACTCACGCTTAATTAACGGTGTCATGTAAATAGACTGTGGAGTCATAGAGTTGTTTAAAGGGCTAATAAATGGGTGAAGTATTAGTGCAATTGTGTGAAGTGCATCAAAAGTAACGATGGATCGGCGCTGTTCTCAGTCCGTCCGGACACTTGTGTTCGACGATTCAGACTCTGATCCGCCTAAAATCGGACAGAAGAAGGATCTGGTGTCGACTGGGGCTCCGCTCTCGCTGAACCAGAGCGCCGAAGGTTGGTGAAATTATCAATATTATGATTGGTAAAAGTGTGAAATGGGAGATTGGAGCGCGGTTTCGTAGTGTTTTCAAGGTTTATCTGCTGTCAATTTAATTGCGAGGGCGTGAATAAACGGCTCCTGTTCATTGGCTGATCACGTTTGTGCGCCAATTCAAAACTACATGTTAATAATAATGACGCCTACTTTACGAGCGTGTTATGATTGCGAAACGTTTAATTGCATTACACTGACCCAGATGATGGTTTCAGTGATAAAAATAAACATTATTAGTTGTGGACAGTTTTTTTCTATAACACTGGTTATAATACAAAAGCCAATAAAAAAAAATAAGTTTTTAACACTTTTCGTAATAAATTCGTACTCACATTTTACATCCTTAAAATATTTTGTATATAATTCATATATTGATAAATGAAACCACATTTAAATTTGATCAAATAATAAGACAAACAAATAGTATGATAACAGATTATCATTTATTTCTAAACTTACTTGTTTACCTTGAACCAATATTACAACACTTTGTGTTAAAAAAACATTATTTACAACCTTCATTTTAGCTAACTTAGAAACTTGCATTGTTAGTATATCTTTGTTAACTGATAGAAAAATCAAACAGTTAGACTGAAATATAAAATGAATAAGTAATATGTAGAAATATTACAGTTATTCCCCAAAAACATTATAAAATCTCTCACACACATTAAATATAGTTAATTACCTACCAATTTTATTATTAACCATATTTAGTCAAAATATCTTCTTATCATTGTAATAACTAGAAATTACTATTTGATATATTATACACATGTTACAATATCTCAGGACAATAATGTTGTCCTACTTCCAATTATTTATATTTAAACAATTAATTACACAGCAGTTGTAATTTTAAATATTATTTTAATCTGATAGTGTTATCTAGGATAGTATCATAATTACTTCTAATATTCCAATATAGCCTTTTTCTAAGCTATGTTATAGACAATTTCTAGACCTCTTAAACATAGATCTCTCTCCTCTCTCTTAACTTTTTCAAGACTCTCTTCACTTTTTAATTATCCAAAAATAATTAAAACAAAACCATAGCTATACCAAAACATGTACACAATTGAAACATGTATTGTGTACAATTTGTATTGCAATGAATAAACTATGTTTTGGTGGTAAAAACATAATTAAAATATATATGTTTATTTACAAATAAGGAAATAAGGATGAAGCTATGTGGTCTCTATATTAAACTTACCTTATGGGTATTTACCAACAAGTTATTTATACAGATTATTTCAATATTTACCTATCCTTTGTGTGATATTGTAATTAATATTGTTTAGTGCAAGTGCCTAGTATTATCATACATACCTTTCCCATAAAGTGCCTATATGCACTTCCCTTTACTCCAATAATGTCCAAAAGATATCAAGGAACTAGCTCACCTATGTTGATTTTGTTGTCTTTATTTTTAAAGTATAATAACACCTATCACACTTGCAAATAACGTGGCTTTGCATTGGTAAAAGAATTTCCAAAATAAACTCATTAGATCACAAGATTACGACCTGCAATGTCACAAACTATACCTCTTTATAATATTAGTAAAGACTAACCTATCACAAATATATTATTCATTAGAATAATAGAGTTTTTATGGTATATTATAATGGTATTTTATGGTTACTTTCATGGTTTATTGAATACCTTCAAGGTCATGGCAGTGACCATGACACTAACAAAGGCATCAAAAATACCAAGCATAATTTAGCATGACATGATTCATGATAATTTGGTTGAAGTGTAAAATTCATGTATGTAGGGATGGTGTAACAATGGCATGCAACACAATATTTTGGGCACATCTCTGATCATTCATATATTTACAATTAAACACCCAGTGTGAGCAGTGGGACACACATGTCCCATGTCAGTGTGAGCTAGCTAGAGTGTAAAGCAGCAACGGAAGTATCACGGTTTATGAGATACAGCTTGGAGTCAGACTGACAGCGGAGGCTTAGTAATAGGGTTCCGATTTACCCTTTGGGTACCGACCTAAAAAGATGGCATTTTGATAGAAGTAGAGGTCTATTATTCCTGGTAAAATGTATACATGTATGAATTTGAATATAAAACAGTAGCAAGAAGCAGTAAATAGGTAGTTATGTATTATGTAAAGGAAGTAATTACTTGAGTAGCTGTAAAAGAGGGTATTATCATTATTGAGTCACAGACAAACACTTATATGCACTTACAACATAATGTTTATCATAAAAATGATTATTTACGAGTAAACATGAGTCAATGTATCTAGCGAGAAATACTTGTTTTTCATTTTATCTGTTTCTTTTATCTAGTAAACAAAATTGACTATATTAGTTACTGGCATTGCCTGTGTGAATAAAAATTTACACATTATCTTATACATGTCCTTATTCGGTTTTCAAGTAGTTCTCATAGTGAATTTCATAAAAAAACATTGTGATTTGTTAAGCCACGAAAGTTCAACAACCAAACACACATCATCTAGTTATTAAATGTAGTAATAGTTAGGATTATGTGTGAGGGTGATTTTTTAATGACCCAAATTACTCATCAACTAAAAATATAATCATAGAATATATTATTAAAGGATATCTTTTTGTAAAAGTAAAAGGAACTAACAATAAAGAGTTTCTAAAAAACATGATAATATCAAAGATAGATTTCCGCATAAAAATGGATTATAAGCAGAAATGCATCGTAAGGTAGAAAAGATATCAAAGATAAATCAGATAGCTTAGTGCATTTCCCCGAAATGTGTATAATCTGTATAAATACTGTTACATAATCTGTAAGTATACCCAGTCATAGGTGTAACTGAATCATATTTCTAAGAATATATGAAAATTCATGGCATTAGTCACAATCTCCACACTATTGATAGGGCTTAAGTAATGTATGGTTTTTACCTACCATTCAAATTCAAGATTTGGATATTAGATTGATTTTTTACATAGTGGTCTTTTCTACTAAGTATGTCAATAAATAAAATGGGATGAGTGTCATTATCACTCCATAGTAAAAAACTAAGTCGCTTCTTGCTGTCTGTCCTGATGTATGCATATATCTTTAAAACTATGCAATGGATTTTGATGCGGATATTTGATTGATAGAATGTATCAAGAGGAAGGTTTATAGGTTGTAAATCAATATTGAACCCATGCGAAGCTGCGGCGGGTCGCTAGTTGCAAATAAATTTAACAAAAAAAGTCAAAGGAATATTAATTTTATAAGTGAGAAAATACATGCTATACTATACCTACCAAAATATTTTCTGCTGTTGTGTTTTTATTTATTTTACTTTATCGTCGAAAATTAGTTCACTGTATCACGTGACTACAACCTGACATATTTTCGGTATTCCCCAGCGCCACTGTTGTGGTTTTGAACCACAAATTATACCTTTAACTAAATTGTAAGGGGCTCATACTTTCCCTGTTTACAAAACATTAAAATCCCTTCGTAGGTACTATTGTGGATTCCAGCCAGGGTCACTCAGTGCATGCGCGAGCGATCCCGAGACCTGGCTTAGGTGGTAAAACGGGCCCGGGGTCGTTTTTAGTAGGTGGGAGTCCGACATATCCCCACGCCGCGCGCCGTGCCGTGCATGGGTTGAAGTCACGCAAAAAAAAATAGGTACTATTATGGATGATGAATTTTCCATCTTTTGAGTAATAATATTATCTTTTCATACTGAATTTTTATTAAAGAACTAAGGATAGTTGACGGCATCATCAATTTTATTTAAGTACCATCAAAATTTATGAACGTAAACCAAGTAGCATTTGAATAAATGTTTATTACATATTCACGTCACAGTCAACGTAACAAACCGGTACCAAATATAAAAAGGTATGGTAATAATTTCACCCAATTACATACGAATAATTAAATTATTATGTTAATTAATTAGCGTGAGGCGCGCCCGCCTGGGGCGAGCCACGCGGTCAGTGTTTAGATCTGACGTAACACTCCACTGCCCCAGGGTCTCCTGTAACCTAAATTAGAATTAAAATTAAAAAAAGGCACGTGCGAGATTTTTAGTTAGGTCACAGTATAACAGTATGAAGTCTTCAATCAATGCGCAACTCGAGTTATGCCTATGCTATCGGATCGTGGCATGACTGTGGCATGATACAGACGTGAGCGTGTCGGTATGACGAATGGACGGTGTGTTGTTGATGAATTTAAAATGCTGTAGGTGGGCAGCCCTATCGCTGTAGTATCGCAGTCGTAGGCATTTATTTTATAGAAAAGGCCGATTTAAACTAGGTACTGTATGTATTATACTGTGGTTAGGTCTCGAGTATTCTATATGACCTTTTCGTGACTGATTGATATCTAAGGTGATCTCTCAGATTCTGTTTAATTGTGTGTGAAAGTTTGCTTAGTTAAATTACTTGTTGAATCTGACGTCAATTTGTATTACAGTTTGATCTGAGACAAACAGACATTTGGACCGTTTCAACTGAGGGTTCATTATACGATAAACTTGCCTACTATTTAAGTATTCGTATTGAAGCGTCATAAAATGGTATTTGACAAAAAAAAAGTAATATAATGTATAACAATAATAAAAAAATATTGGACACGTATTTTTTATTTTATCAAATAAATCAATTTAGAACAGTGCTTCAAAAAAACCTCTGTAGTAATTGTAATGTTTACGTTACGATAACTTTGTCGATCGTTATTACCGATAGTGTTCGTGCTAGGGACGCAGGGGTAAAACCCAGCCGCTTTTAGTTGACTGCGTCAGTACGAGGGTTAAGTCTATTTTCAACCCGTTATATCTGCTATAACCATTATAACAAAAAACTCGGTTTGTAGACCGTACAAGTAGAATATGTTATATGACCCTATACATTTACATTCGCGATGAACGCAGTATGTAAAGATGTAAAGAAAACGGTACATAATTATATGGTGCGTTACCGCCTCAAAATACACAGCCATTATGGTAATCATCAGCTAACTAAACATTAGCTTTCGCATTATTAAAATTGCTATTATGTAGGACACACATATATGTTAAAGTTTAGTGGACTAATGACCGGGCAGGCGAGCACTTATAGGCACAATTTTAAGTTATCGCTAACCACCATATTTGGGGACGACACACAGTTCTATTTTTTTATAGCCATCTATGTCAATTCGCAATTCTGCCACAAAACTCTCGGCTAAAAGTCGTCTTTATGGGTCAGGCGGTCTTCTATCCTCCAAAGTAGATTGTAGAATGTAGACATATTTAGGAATGTCACTTAGTAGTGTTATTTGGTAATGCAGCTATAACTCTCATGCTGTTATATCACTTTACGATCAACTCATTTTAGCGATAGTCATCCCTAAATATATGACAAGTTAACTTCAAGTTTACCTTTAAACCGTAATAAAATGTCTCTATGTTGATATTTTCCACTATAAATAAGACAGACAACGTCGTTAACTCTTAGTCAACGATAACTCTAAATCTGATTGACGTTTATTAGCTAACAACACTAAATATAACAAATTACCACTAGTTTGAAGGTGAATGCACAATATCCAAGCCGAACGCGTCGAAGGAATCGGAAGTCAAGCAGGCTCGACCCTGCCGGGGCTGCGGGATGTTTTCGTGGGAGTTACCGCGATCCCGGCACTCAAAGGGCTCCAGGAGGAACATAATGGGTTTTAGTCAGTAACAGTCTGATACTCCCTCCCGCTGCGCCCACAGCGGGCGGGGTCATTTGATGATTCCCACGAAAAAAAGGAGGTCTTGACCCAACGAAGAAATAGCACGTTGCTTTGTCATACACAACTGATAGATTGCGAGTCATCCGATCCACCTACGAATTTTAGGGTTCTTCCAAATACAGAAAATATGCGAGTTTTCATGACAATTCATAAAAATAATTCTTAAATTCCTTTCGTTAGACACTTGTACGTTCATCTTTTAGTAAATTGTGCTTCAAATTGATGTCTTTAGTTATACAATCATACGTACTTTGTGTAGTGTAGTTTTTCTTCGCAGGGTTTTCTATCACGGAACTTTCTTGACCGTCAACATATTTCTATAGGTTAGTGGATCATAGTAATTACTTTTATTGTGAGAGTTACCATTGAAAACATTCCATTCTTAGTTACGTATACAATTAGATACTTGTATGGGAATTTAACTCGTTATTTTTTAGGTTATGGATGTATAATACCGCTGTTTTGAGTAAATGTGCTGTTATTTGTAATTGAACAGTTTACTGCTTGTCGGTACATTTTGAAATTACAGTTGAGTCAAAAGCTCATTGGTTTTCTCAGAATTTTCTATGTGTAAAGGCTTTTAATACTTGGAATTCAGCTTAAAATCGAACAATAAAAATGCGTGCGTTTGCGACATCGTTACACACTTAAATATAATGTAATAAGACTGCAAATTACCGGCGTTTGTTATCATATATTAGTTACAAGGACGCTCAATACTCTTTGACTGCTATTATCGACAAAATTGCAAGTTTTAAACAAGCTCTAGACATTCGCAGCGATCGCTAGTGCCACATAATAAAAAGAGGTCGACTCACACATGTTTTACCTATTTCAACTATGTTGTAACAAACCTCCTTGAAGGGAAACGCTTTGCTAATAGTTAATAGACTCCTAGACCTTACTAGTATGACGAATTGGTCTCAAATATTTTAATGGCATGTAACTAATTAGTAGCAAGTTGTTGGCTAGATGCCAGCGATACGGTTACAACACATTTCTTTTTAATAGCCTACAAAAAAATCTCAATTTGGTCGCGAGTTTTTTTTTAGATTGTTTCACGATAACGCCTTTGTATAGTAGATCCTTTTTTGTCGGTTTGTGTCTTAACTGATAATGTAATTGAAGTTGTAAGTCTCGGTGGTAAATGTAATGCTGTATTGGACATGTCTGTTTGTTGATTCATTTTCGGAATTTTGATCAAACATCTTGTCTTTAGAGATACGTACAGGTGTATGTGTAGGTGTAATTTGTGTATCGAAGAGCGTAATAAGGAGTTTCATAGTATACCTACGTGGGACTTTTCTTGGGAAATCATCAAATGTCTCCACCCGCTGTGGGTGCAGCGGGACTGAGTGTCAGACTTTTACTGACTAAAACCCACTATATTCCTCTTAGAGCCCTTTGAGTGGCGGGGCACGGAAACTCTTACGAACATCCCGCAGCCCCGGCTTACGAACATACCTGTTTCAATAACTGTAAACGTCTACCTACCAATTTTTATTTGCAGTATTCAGAAGTAATTTTCCGCTTCACTTTTACCAAATATTCCATTTTATTCAGCTCTTAGAACATGTATTATTTCACATATAGTCTGTATTTAAACTGTCTTTACATATGTATGCCGGAGATAAAAGCTGTCTGTTACACTCGGGTTTATCAGACCGTGTGCTTTGTTTTTATTTGTCTTTTGTTTCGCTGCGTAATGCAAGCTATTGCTGAGTTTTATGCGAATCGTGAGAGTCGCCTTTGTTGGGATTTATCCCGGTTTGATGGAAAATTGCGGTAGATTTTATTTGGAGTAGTAAGAAATGATGGATAATTAAAATGAAATAGTTTAGATCAGAAGACACGTCGAAACAAACTCAGCGGTCATCGACTCATTTAGAGTCCGCACATTTTTGAAACATTCATTATTCGAGGTTCATAACGATCTAATTTCTGTTAGTGGCTGCTAAGTTTAATAACTAAATAATTAGTTACTATGCTCTACAGTTCATAGCGACTTTCTTTCCACAACTGCAACCTAAGTTTTAGTCCTAAGTCTCAAAGTATTGAGAGGTAGTAGAAGACTCCTGAGATGTGGGCGTTCAACATATTATTACTTACGTCTGTAGTGTAGTCAACTAGTCACCCACTGAGATGTGGGTGTCCGACATGTGTCAACCTACACAACCCTCGGCGTAGGTTGAAGTCAATAGCTTTTCACCCCGTAAGCGTAAACAGGCCAGCCAACTCTTCTAACCTAAAACCCACTCTTATTCCGTCTCCATCGTAAAACCCTTCCAGGGGTCAAAAGGGGTTGTTTGAGTGGCCTGTTGGTCTAGTCACTCTAGTGGTTAGTGGCCCTGACTGCTATACCAGAGGTCGTGGGTTCGATTCCCACCCAGGAAATGTTTGTGTGATGAATACGATCATTTGTTCTGTTTTTGGGTGTAATTTATCTATAATATGTATGTATGTATTTAGAAGTATACAAGTATGTTTATCAGTTGACTAGTACTCATAATACAAGCTCTGTTTAGTTTGAGACTAGATGGCGTTGTGTGAAAGTCTTGAAATTATGAAGTCTTGATATTATGAAGAGCTGAAAGTGAACATCGTTAAGTCAAAGGTTTTTCCGCTTACTTCCTAAACACACCTGCTTACAAAGGTGGGTGTTAATTTTAATAGGCATCAAATATTCATTGGTTCCAGCCGTTATGGGTAAGGGGTTACCTGCGAAACTACCCTCTTTGCAATATTAATGCTGGCTCGGATTAACTGTTTGTTTACATGGGAAATCTGACTTGTTCTGGAAAGGGTAGTCAGGAAGAAAGGGGTCAAGTATGTATTGAAATTAGAGGTAAATTCGATGTTATGAGGTAGTTCTGAATTTCTATTCATTTATCCTAAAATGTGTTGAATAGCCTCATTAATATAAACATTCAGTCCATGAAACGCTGTGCTATTTAATTTGATGTCAAATAATATGAAAACAACAAATTTCACTTTATTTTTAGTTGTAATTTTGATTATGATTGTTAATCTGATTATTTTATAGTTTCTAATTGCTCATTATGTGGATTAGATAAGATTTTGCACTAATAACTGTGTTTAATCGCTGCGTTTGATTTATTAGTGCTAGCAATATGATATAAGGAGGTGATACATGAGGTCTCCTTATCATGTCTCTATTAATAAAATAACAACACTGACTATAATACCTATTGAATATGCCTCTCCCAGTCTTTCAAGACCGATGCATAGATAGACATATTAGAACGTCACCTAGCTACGTGCCTTGAGGAGGGATGAGACTCATGTGATTAAGAGAGTGATGAGTATGAATATGGAGAGGAAGGCGAAAGAAAAGATGGATGGATTGTAAAATAATGATATGAATGAAAAAGAAGTAAATGATACTGTGACGTGTGATAGGGGAGAATGGAACAAAAAGTCGTGTTGCGCCGATCCCGAGTCAAATGTGATAAGGAAGATGATGACTAAGCTGCCTACCTTTCTGGCAAACGGCTAATAATACTGTAATCTTATTTTCGGTCATAACATGTAATGTGATAATCTTTGCTATACTACCCGGAAACATGGGGGATAAATGAAAATGGTGAACTCAGCGTATGGTAACACTACTTATAAAAGCTCGTATCCCGCAAAAAGTACGTATAATTATTTTCTAAATTTTGGACCTCGTTTGTGGTTTCCCGTTTGTGGAGCGATGTGTAAACGAGGCAAAATACATGAATTTAAATTGTATATTATGAAAACCATGACGATGCCGACGAAGCTTATTTTAAGCTAGCCTTACACGTTATGGTCTACCTCATAGGTTTACCTGTTCAGGTAAACCGGAGCTGTACAATCCATACATACAGTGCATACAGAGAACCTATTCTAATCATTGGTGACGAGATGATGTTAACGTACACCACGAGGACTTGAGGGTTCGAGGTGGCAGGGGGTAGACAAACTTTGAAAGATTTGGGAGAGGCCTTTGCTCAGCAGTGAAACATAATAGGGTAGAAAATAAAAATGGCTAAATGTATAGTAACTCACAAAATGTTTGCTAACTACTCTATATGTATACTTCACTGCAGGCAACCCTATGCTATCAACTCATTACAGTTTCGTAACCGCTGTTGATCTTGATACCAATCGACCGATTCCATCTAACTCCAATCAACTTTAATAAGTTTTGCAATAAAGTTATTTAATATATACTTACGAGTATGTACAAGTGGTCTGCTGTGACGTCATATTTGTGTATTGTATCCCTTAGTATATTTTACAACAGGTGTTATGTACTTTAACTGATTAAGCAAGTGTAAATCTATTGACGTAGTTAGAAGACAGTTGTTTGCGAAGTGGTTTTAAGCACAATAGAAATACATACAATAGTTTAACTGAGCCGTTTTTTTTAAATAAATGCCGAAATCCGTGCGG
This sequence comes from Chrysodeixis includens, assembly GCA_941860345.1. Lineage (NCBI taxonomy): Eukaryota > Metazoa > Arthropoda > Insecta > Lepidoptera > Noctuidae > Chrysodeixis > Chrysodeixis includens. The sequence goes on along the minus strand of OW796117.1, from coordinate 1,487,069 downwards.
TACGTAATGGGCTGTCCACCTACTGCATTTTAATTACATCAACAACATACCTTCCGTTAGGATAGGATGCCAGGATCATGCCACCATCCGACAGCGTAGGCATAACCCACGTTACGCACGTTTATATGAAGGCTTTATACTGTTTATATGGCGGTTTTTGTTGTGTATTAGTAAGCGTCCTTTATGTTTAACTTGATGGTTAAACAAAAAGGACAACAAACTATAAGCTTCCCGTAGTCTTGACAATAGAAAAGCCAGACTGGAGGCTTAGACAGTGCAAGTCAAAATACCCTTACCGAGTTCTCTGGTTTAGAGTCAGTAGCTTTTAATTCCTAGAGAAAAAAATAGTTCTTTCTTATCCCTATGGGGTCAGGAACTCAATCGAAGCAGAAAGATCTGACTCGTTAAGCATAAGGGGCGTGCAACCTTTTTTTAAGGAAAACTCTTTTATCACTTTCCATATTTGATGAGAACGCTTTTATTCGATTAACCTTTTAGCTTCTACGTCAATGTTTACCTCGTATCAAAACCCATGTCCCTAAAACAAACAAGGTTACCTCTCCACACGAAAATATCACTTATACTTCTTTGTATAAGGTCGAAAATCCTTCAGTATATAAATTGTAAATAAAAACATATGTAGCCAAAACATTTTGGCTTGTATCGTGCGGTTGATAACATCTGTCGGGCAGTGCTCGCTGAAGTGCATTCTGATAACGATAGTGACAATTGAAATACAACTGAGTGGAGATTATGTTATCTGTATTGTAATACGGACTTCGTTGTACCTGGGGGACTATACATATAGTAATATCATTTTGCATAGTAATTCATGCACTAAAATATATAGTAAACTAAGTTTTTTTATAAAATATTGTATTGTAAATGTGTCGATGTTTTGTTAGTGTAACTATATTCTTTATATGAGAAAGCGTACTGAGTTATATTGTTTTACATTTAATCTAAACTTGTATACATTTTTTACATTTACTGTTTACAATAGTCTACGTTGTCCAATATTTATTCTTTCGCGATAGAATTTCATAATTCCACGTGTAGAATTGCGTGGTTTAATAGAAGTTTCGAGTGGGACGTATAAACTGTCCAGTCATTGTAATATTAGGTAATTGTTATTACTTTGCATATTGATTATCTATTGTTTGATATTAAAATTGCAGGCACAATCTACTACATAATAATGATGAAAGTATTGTTAATGACAAAATTTGTGTTTTATAAACTACTAGCGATAAAGCGTTTTTAGTGTGCAATACGGATATACATATAGAACATTTCTTCTTGAAACGTTCTATCTATTAAAAAAACTGCATCAAAATCCATTAACTAAGAGTATAGAGCGCAACTAGAGTCAGTAACGTATTGAAAGTGCCTGAAAAGGCCTACTCAAAATAAAAACCTTTTGATTTTGATTGAGTAGTTTTAAGGAAAGGGACAGACAGACTGCGGGAAGCGTCTTTGTTTTATACCATGTATACCATTTCTATCACAAACATCGCATTTTTCTTTACATTACGATTTAATATCACTTGGAAACGTCTTAGACATGTTATATCTCCACCAAGGGAGCCATGTTTCGTTTTAATACACACTTTGAATCTTGTTTCATTGTAACGTCATGAATTTCATGTAAACGTCCGACTGGGGAATAACTGAATGTTTGTAGGGCAAAGCGATGTAACATTTTTTATTTACATAGCTCTCCCTGTACCACAAGAAAGTACTCGCCGCGGTGGAAGCGAGACGCAGCTAGGCGCAGCGTATTGCGTCGTCCTGATTTCACACAAACAGCAGTTCTGTTTTTAGATATCATAGTAGGCGGGTGGTTTTCTGAATAACGTGATTTATGTCGTAGAAATGTGGTCAAGGACCTACACGAACTTGCATACCATAGCATTTCTATGTTGATTCTGTAATTGCGGGAATTTGATTGTGTAGTAATTAAAATAAGTGTTTTATTTGTTAGGAAATTGTTCTGTGGCTTTGTTATTCGTTTCGTGTTGCTGTTTATGATTTTGCAGTTGTATATTGTTCTTTCACAGTAGGTATACCTTAACTGACGACCGCCGCGCCGTTCCTAGTTCCTACACGCTTACCGGGAGCAGAGACCAGCCGATCTCGCACGGTGGGTCAAGACCTGTCGGGGGCGCGGTGAATGCGAAAGCGAACCCCGTTCCTCCGGCCATAGGCAGATGAGGACGCTCCAGTGGTTTTAGCCGGTAAAAGTCCGACTCACCCCTTGACGAGGGCAGACCATGAGGATTTCCACTGGTATACAAAAAAATAAATGGAGCAGTACTTAGCATGGAAAAGAAGAACTTAGGTTCTTCTTTTCCATGCTAAGTACTGCTCCATTTCGATGATTTTCTAATCAAGCCTAGAAGCTTGCCAAAACGACAACTTAGTCTTGGTTTTAGCCTCAATTGCATCTAGGGCAGATTAGTAACTTACCGATAGTTAAAGAATACGACTAATTTATACCCTCATAATACTAACACGTATAAAATGGAACAGTTTATTATTTATTCAATCAAACAAGCATATCAATTTGTCCAATAATAGTTTATACCACTTAAATCAATACATCGTTGTGGGGTGGTATTGTCGGGTTTTGACCCAGTTTATTGCAATTTCACCTCGAATTGCATCCGAAACCGCGTGTGTAATGAGTTCTCGTTATTTCGGGTGGTTTGACTGTTTGTTTAACTGTTTCGAATTTATTTTATACTTGTTTGTGACCGCAGTTTCAATAATGATGTGCCGAAATGTTGTGACCAAGTTAAATGTGTTAAGTTTCGTCTGTGCTATAGAGTTGCAGATTGTCATCATCATTCCCCTGCCCTTATCCCAATTATTATTTGGGGTCGGCGCAGCTTGTTTTCCACACGTTTCTATCTGACGTCATCTTGCAAGTAACACTCTTTGCAGCCATGTCAACCTTCCTTACCACGTGATTCTCTTTTGCTATAGAGCTTCAGATATCACCTATTAAGTAAGTTTTAAATACTATTGAATGTATAGATCCTATTGTAACTGAGTAAAAAGACATCCACAGCCTTTTTTGTAACCTAAGAAACTCTTATGGACTTTCGCTATCCTCTACTTGGAGCTCTTAAAACAGCACCATTTTGTCACTTCATAGGTGTTTTACCGGAATACCGTATATCACCCTAGATTCTGAAATACTCCTAAGAAAACATACCAAAAAACATTTTTTCAAAGGTGTCAATTCCTGTCGATAAAAAGGTCAACATTCAGGCGTTCGTTTACGGCCTGATAGTAAAACGCCCTGATGGCCTACCATGCCTTCTTAAGTAAAATTACTGCAGGTGTGAGAGAGAGACGTCGCTCTACAACTTGTTATGCGCTGTCACGCTTCCACATACCACAATATTACTTTAAGAGGTTGTAGACCTGCTGAACATAATATCCATTATCTATAAAGTATCTCACCTAGCATTAAGATAAGGCCTGTTCGTGCCGTTTTTGGGACCTTACAGATACATAGATATCTTCGGATTAGTGGTCGGATTTTTATGATGGTCTTAGCTATGAAAGGCTGAGGTTTTATCGAACGATTTCTCTTATATTTGAGGTCAGAGTGTTTAAGATGGTACCTAAGTTATGTACATTTATCGTGATACAGGATGTTATTGATATTTTTGGAAGGACAAGAAGACAATTAAGTAGAGGCATCTGGAAACTAGAGAAAACTGGAGCCTGATCGATGAGAATCTCTGCCAGAAGCCAAGACTGACAGACATATTTACAACTGTGACGTTGTTAAATGTATTTTTTTCTCTACATACAATTTTACAGTAACAGAGGAAAACAAAGGAGAGTTATGAGAGTGGGCAGGGAGTAGATTTAAAATGGTCACCATGCCAAATTCATCGGCTCTATGTCTAACGTAATAATCGCCATGACCTAGATCCCTTCATATTGATAACTACTAAAATAAATATGAATATTGGCAAAATACTTACAGCCAATAGATTTGATTATGTAAACTGTGTTCTTTGCAAGCGTAACCCTCGTTTCTACCGCCATAGTATAAATAAATACGGTAGTGAGATTCGGTCGTTTTTAAACAATGCCTTCAACCGCGCAATACATAAACAACCACACAACCACCTTTGGCATTTTTATTATATCAACAACACACCGTCCGTTCGTATCTGCGACATGCTCGCGATTCAGGATGCTAAGTGGATGCCACGATCCGAAAGCGTAGGGAAACTCGCATTGCGTAGGTTTATACATATAAAGACGTCATACTGTAGATATTATCATACTTTGGCATAACCCTAGTTCCTAACGCCTTTGGACATAAAAGTGTCTCGTAACGTATCGACCGACAGTAAATAAGTGTAATTAAATTAGATTAGAGATATGACACGTTTTAATGTTTGTTCTGGTGATTTGTGTTGTTTGTCTAACGGTTTTGGCATTGGTGGACAATGCCATGAACAAAATTATCTATTAATAGATATAGTATATTGATAACAACTACAAATGTTATATTACATTTTGCCCGCGGTTCTACGTTCCAGTTTTCATTGTGAAAATCCACTTTTGTTTTTTCTATCCCCTCTCCCTCTACTTCTCGCAACATTTCTAGTCGCAAAATGTATCTATGTGTCAATTTTTAATCACGTGGTACGTCGAAGACTAGACTTCTTGCGAAAAAATCGAGCCTTTTTTACTGGAGGTGGTTGGTTTGTGAAAAACCGAATCCGAATATTTAATATTCTCAATTCATTCATGTACTTCTCTTAATTGCTCTTTCATCTTCCGTGTCGTGTGACAAGAAAGGCATTGTTCCTCATATTCTGTTTACACAACATTCGCGTGGTAACCATGACAACGGACAAACAGTAGTAAACCAATGTTATCATGATGTTGTGTGTCATGCAAATGTTTGTGAATCGGTTATTGATACGGGGCATACGAGTAAAGAACCGTCGTTGTGATGTAACTGAAACTTCTTAAGTATCTAAAGATTTATTTCAAAATAGGTAAATAAACCAGATTTACATTTCTATGAGAAGAATAGAGTTAGTTATTTGTTCAAGTTGCGTAATTTTAAATAAACGCGTCATGCGTCTCCACTTGACTTCAAAAGTAATTTCAATAAATATTAAATATAAATAATATTCATCTAAATCTTTTGTCGTCTAATATTTAAAAGAGAGCACATGGAAGAACAATTAGACTCTTGCATGCTTTTGACTGCAGGGTCTTTAACTAGTCACATTAAAGAAAAATACGTGTTATTATGTACTAATATTTCAATTTATTAAAAAAAAAACAACAGCCTCCTTCAAAAACTTAAACTACAGTCGAAAAAGAATTCGAGCGTTACCAAATAGGGCTTGTCATATCACGCCTTAACATTCGTTCACGACATTCCAGCGAACGAATTAGTTAACCACGACCGTGACTTAGTTAGGTTCTGCCCTTCACGCAGTTATTGTTCTTGATTGATCATGATTTATCAGTCCACGGTTACTATGTAGGTTAGGGCCGGTTAGGGCGGCCATCATTGGTTTAGTTAATAGTTTTACTATGAACTACTAGCTGGAGCCCGCAAGTTTGTCCGGCGAATGTCTTAAAAAGAAGCCTATGTTAATCCAGGATGTCAGCTTAACCCTTTTAAAATTTCATAAAAACATACATAAGGAATCATGTATGAAATTCTGATATATGGAAGAAATGTCACTATGCATTGAGTCACATGTTTTATCATAGGAACAGTTTTACTATAGATATTTGTTTCCATGGAATAGTAGATGGGGTCTTCAAAGCCTAAAAACTCATTAAAAGCTAATTAAAATGCAAAGTAGAAACTAAATTCCTTTTTCCTTAATTTTTCCATAGAAAAGGTTATTTTTTTTTAATGATTTAGAGATGATTTTATAATATTTTTTCCGCTTGTAAAGTTAGTTCGTCAGGAAGTTAGTTACCTCATCGCCCTAGGACAAACCGTTTTCGTACCGATGAGCTAACATCCTGCCATTATTTATACTACAACTTGTATCTAATTAACTTCGTATTTATTCGCATAGAGCCTTATATTACATAACCATTACGTGTCTGTATACTACTGCCAAAAGTGGAAGCGTTCATTGACAGCAAACGACGTTATCTCGATTGTGGTGCTTTTAATATCCTTGATTGTGTAATTTGTAACGGCAGTTCGAAGGTGTGTCGAAAATTTGAATTGTATTAGAGGAGAGACTTGATATAATATTTAGAAGATAAGTGTGGACTGTAGAAAATTATCGTAGACATATGCGACGGGCATTTTATATGATTTGGTTTAAGTCTACCATCGACTGGAAAATATAATAATATATTACACGACTCTCAAACTAAACAGAGCTTATGTTATGAATACTAGACAACTGAAATACATACACATTATTAATAAATTACACACAGATACGGAAAAAAATATCAAGTTCATCTCACAAGCATTTGTCCTGGGTGGAAATCGAACCCACCACTAGACCAACAGGCCAGTCAAAGTCATAAGAATAAGTATTCTTTAACGTATCATTACAACAAATGTAGTATTTTCAAATTCTTTATGCTTCTAATAATATAGACCAGGTGTGCTCTACATATTCCAGGGTAGAAAGAATGAGAGGCCGAGAGACTGACCCTGCAGAAAATACTTTCACAAATACCGAGACAATACAATTTTAAACATACATACATTTCTCCATATTACATAATATCTTGTACTATTTGCGTGCCATATCCGTTTCATCCCGGGAATGCGGTCGTCCAAGTATAATAATATGTAGTTTGATAAATCTCGCATTATACGTAATTCCTGCCTGTATGCCAGCATGCATGTTTTGGCATGGTTTACCAATGTTTGTGAACTCGAGAGTAAATAGGCTATCGGTGTGATAGAGGCGTCTAAATGTGGTGGACCTTGGCAGTAAGTCAAGGTATGCTCTGCGGCTTCAGCGGTTTGTATATGTTACTGTATGTCTGTCTGTTTGAACGTTTTTTTCTTGTTTTCCGGGTTTCGGGGAATCTTGATAATGGTTTTTTTTGCGGATCATAAAAGAGTAGTAATTGTGATTATATTTTCTGTTTTTGGTTTATCTGGGCTCGTAGGAATGCTGAACGTCATTTTCATTCAGGGTCACTTTCTATAATAAATTTAGAGTGCAATGGTTGTTTTTGTTAAAGTAATGATTTCAAAGAAATTTCTTAATTATATCCTGTAGATGTTATCTATTTACCCTGTTTTATTACAAAACAAGGTTAATACGTTACCGTAATTCTTCTAGCTATAATTAAATCACGATCTCTTAAGCATATTCAATATTAGTGATGTAAACAAACACATAATCAGTACATTAATAAAACCGAATTGTATATTTATAGTTCGCAAACATTTTGCTAGCCTCAGATATTCAAATGATACATATTCGTATGCAAATTAAATCACGTATAGTAAAAATATACTAATATGATAATAGGTAATTATTAATAAACATATGAGTCAGCTGGTTGGCGTTGACCTCGTTTTCTTAGCGACTATTGATTTGAAGGTATGGGTTCTATATCGGGGTCGAAATACTTTCATCTGTTTCTTTTGTATGTAGATTATTAAGCTTTTGTTTCTAAGAACTATGACTGTTAACTACACGTATTTCGTGTAAATGAACATGTGAAAAGAAAGCTGTAAAGTTTGTTACATCTCGCTAAATTTGTAATAGAATAGTGTAGTTCACGCAGGAAAAGTCGCGAGTGAAAATCTAGAAATCTTATATGTATATAAAATTCTCGTTTCACAATGTTCGATCTCGTAATTCTCCGAAACGGCCGCGGCAAAGTCGCGGGTAAATAGCTAGTAGTACTGGTAATATATTATTACACTATAAAATCGCCGAATAAAGTGTAATAATACAATATTCTTTTGTTTTGCGTTGTCCTAGGTGAAAAGCTCAAAAATACCAATGCCCATCATATTTTGTCACACTGTAACTTTGATCTATTCCGGTCCAATCCCAAAAACTAATACCACTTGTATTTATTTCTTATCGCAGTTAATTTCTATTCCGAACGAATCCCACTCATAAACGAATCCCAAAATTAGTAAAATGGTTTGAAGGTACAGTCAGTAATAAAAATGCTGTGAAATGTGATTTTAAATAGTGTATATTTTGTTTGCTCAACGCTTGGCTGTGATTGGTTGATTAGGATTTTTAAACAATAGAAACGAGCTCACCTTTTTGCAGGTAAAAAAAGTTGGCATGTGATTCTCGATAAGACAAAATGTGTTTGTAAAGATTTAGGATTGAATTACGATCATTATATTAAATTATTAAAAAGCAAAATAAACTTTTTCCTGTGACTGTACCAAAAGTTATGTTTTGGGATTCGTTGGGAATAGATTAAGTACTTCATTTAAATATTTGAAATATGGTCTTCGTTTTAAGCAAAATAATAATTTAATTTCCGAACTAATACCAGTGGTATTAGTTTTTGGGATTGGACCGGAATAGATCGTAACTTTGTGAATTCCATAGGTAGGTCGTGTGTTGTCATCTCAGCTTGTTGGCACATCTCACTTGCAGACTTGTTTATTATAGTGTTAAGTACTTCCCTTCAAGACGGCTCGGAAATATTGGCACTGGCTACGAAATGAAATAAACACTGGGTTTGAAATTATAAGGGAAATGCGGAATCTCTTCTTTAATAAATAAATTTAAATTATACTACTATGCTACTCACAAATAATGTGATTTACTATCATTAAAAGTAGATAGGGATTTAACCCCTACAACGTCACAAAGTCAGAAACTTTACTTCTTTTTAATATTGGTATAGATTATAATTATACACTTATACTTCAATTTAAATAAAAATAACAGATTAGTATGTATTTACCAAAATTCGAACATTTTGAACATACGCGTAACACTACTTAACTCTCCACTATACTCAAAACTTATCACGTTAAAAGTTATATCACAGAAACGTGTTGCGTTGCGAAATTAAAACATTTCAAACATAATGTAAGATGGTTCGGAAGTATTCGGAACTCGTGTTTACTTCCAATCGAAAGTATTGTTGCCTAACACCTTGTTATTGGAGCAAGATGATGCGGATGTGTCCTGGACAAAAGTGGAACGAGGCTAATTACATTAGACTTGGTAATTTTTGGTCTAGATTTGAGTTTAATGTATGCTAAGGATCTAGGCCTAGTGTCGCGATGGTAGGCTGTCGTATAACGCGTGTTCGGCGAATTTTTATGCATTGCCATGCGTTGGTTTGGACCAAATGCGGGAGACGTAACACGGCGGTTCAGGTTTAGTCAATAAGTACCTGACACTACCCACTTCCTCCCTCGAGAAAGTGGGTGTCTGTGAAGATTCCTCTGCCCAAAAAAGGCTGTTATATATGAGGTTAAAACGAAGAATATCATTTGATTTAAGTTACAAACACATTTAGTTACTAAACCCAGCAAAACACTGCGATCAATGTCACAAATTCAAACTCGCAGCATTCTTAAAACTAACGAAACACAATTCATATTCACTGCACACCCCACCCACCTAGATGTTCATTAATCTATCGGCTTCGAGATGAAAAGTACAGCTTCACACAAAAGCGGGGTAAAATGACGCAAGGTAGGGCTCAACCCCTGTGTTCGTAGTAATTACGTTTATACCCTCGAAATTTGCACCGGTTTTTTTAAACCCTCCCGATGCAATGATCATTTGAATGCGGACCACGTTCAGAATATTAAAAGGGGTTGTTAGCGCCTGTACAGTCAGCAACAAAATCAAAAACCCAAAAATAAATTGTTTGAGACGTAGCACAATCGTAAACAGATACCTCATAGGTACCTATTAAAGCAAAATTGATGTTTTGTAAATCTGATTTTGTTCATAAATCTTTCATGCCGTACCATTCTTTATTAGATAATGTAGTACCTATCTCTATTATAAATTAAAATATCAGATACAATTTATTGGCTAGCATGCTTTATGAATCTTTAATGTACTGTTCAAAGAAATGTTTTAGCGATTTATAGAATACTAGTTTATTGAAAGTGGAAGATGTCCTTCAATTTAATATTCTTTGCTGACTGAGGGTTACTATCCACTCCAGTCAGGGTCACGCAGAGCATACGCGAGCGATCCTGTGACGCTGGCTGTGGTAGTAGGGGCCCTGGATGTTTTTAGTCGGTTGGAGTCCGACATATCCCCACACCGTACCCTCGGCGTGGATTTAAATCATTAGCGTTTCACCACGGAAAACAAAAAAAAAAGTAACCATTAACTGTTGAAGTAATTTTCAAGGGTGTATTACCACGTCAGACGCCTTCGGACGGTTTTAAGACTCTGACACCAGTTTGTAAATCCACCATACGATAAGAAGATTGCAGTTGTGGAAGATAGATAACTCCTGAATCAAAATTATTTACTTTCAATCAAAATCCTGAGTAATCTCTGCTATACGGATAAAAGCTCCCGTCAATATTTTTTTCAATATTCTACTGCTATTGAATAAATTACCATAATTCCCAGAAATCTAATATCGCTGTCTAAAAACTGACTCTTACAGGAAATACCTTTAGAAAGTAAAGATTTTGTTATGTGCAAGACCTTCTTTGAGACACTAGATCATATACCTACTGTTCGTCATAACGACACGCTCGCGATTATATCATGCCACGGTCATGCCATGATTCGATAGTGTTGGCATAACTCGCTAGCGCCTGTTTATATCAAGACTTCATCACTAAATAGTATAAAACAAAGTCGATGTCGCTTATTGTTTGTATGTCAGCTTAAATTTTAGAACTACGCAGCGGATTTTTAAGTGCTTTACTTTATAGATAGAGTGATTCAAGGGGATGGTTTATATGTCTTTTTCATCAGTATTTCACCCTTGCGAAGCTGGGGCGGGTCACTAGTACTATATGTATATTATTATATTTATACTGTATTGTAAATAAACGCCATTTATAAAATATTCGCATTTGATGAACAATAACACACTAAATACAAATACCCATTGTATCTTGACCCACAATTAATTTAATAACCTTTAGCTCAACGCAGTCAATATTATCGAACAGGCTAGTACAGAGATTTGGCACTGTTTTCAATGTCGGGTCGTTTCGTGATGGAGTACTTATGTAACGTAACGATTGTTTGTCGGTTCATTCTGTACTTGTAGTTATAAGTATAGTTCAGGTTTGATTCCTAATTTAACAGAGATGTTATATGTTTTTGGTTGTTAATTTAAACACTGCTTTTGTACGTTGTAAACATATTTCTCCAAGAAAGTAAAGGATTTTTCAGAAAAAGAATTGCTATTCCTATACGAATTTTGGTTCAGGTAAATTTGTCCAACAGCTGCTATGTCCTACAGTGGACGTCCTACAGCTAAGATGATGTTGAATGCCAATTTTGTATGGCATCCATTTATGTTGAACAACTGTTTTTTTTTAAGTAGGTAAAGCATATCTATTCGCAAAAGTGAAAATTTCAAATATAATCCGAGGCTATTTAGAATCCTTGTATTACACAGTCACATTCTCCTTATTATTAATGATCCTTACATTCCTTATCTATCTTATCAACAACAGATGACTTTTAAATTAACTAACCTTACATAATAATCTAATGATATCTAAATCTCTAGATGATATCTGTATAGCATTGTTATTGGCATGAATTGATACAATCTATTTATTTGATAAGATGATAATATAAAGTATGTTTATAGGTCTGTCCACCTGTGCGATAGTGGAAGGTTTTTGTAGGAAATTTCCATTTTAATTGAATAATTGAAGATCGTACATTTTACGTAAGTTAGATTCTAACCTGCCCCTATACTATGATCTCTTGACTCGGGGTACCTACCACGTTTTATAGTAATACTAGCGGCCCGCCTCAACAGCACGAGTAAAATAATTCCTTCTGAAAAACCTTCTCCTTGAATAATTTTATCTACCTATTACTTTACAACATGGTGCTAGATTCTCAGGAGTTAGGACTAAGACCACTAAAAGCAAGACATAGCTACGACCGCTCCAAAGCGTCATCTCTTGCGTATTTACAAATAACTTCCAGTCTGTAATAATCTAGAATATCTATATCAATCCACCTCAGTAATAACATTTAAAACCCATAAAAAAATATAATATAAATTCTACATTTTAAAGGTATGAACCCACGGGAGCGTAACGACAAACATTATCCACGCTCGCACAGATATCGCACCAACTAACTCTCACACTAATATCACAGCAGTTGTGGAAACGTGACAGCACTACATGGCATAGAGCGGCATCTCTCTTCCACAATTGCAATAATATTGCTTTAAGGCCGGCCTCAAACACTCAGGAATTCAAAATCTGAGAGTCTGTTCTTAAATCTGCACGAGAGGAGACTTGACTGTCTCTATTGCATTTTCACCGTTAAACCGAATTCAATAAAACGCACGGAGTACATACATACATGTCCCATTGTAAATAAAACCCAGAGCTGTTAATACGAAAACAACCGCAAGCGAAAGCCAATACCAAGTTTATAAAGTGTAATTAATTGACAGAGAGCTTGTCACCGTTATAAAACAGCTCTTTCACCAATCATAAATCATGCGAGACAAGGTCTTGGGTTGTGATTGAAAAACTTGATTGGCTCCGCGGTAGGTCTCGGACTCTGTCTAAGTATCGCGATTTCGATCTCAGCTTGAAAGTAACACATGGTAGTGTCTGTGGTCCGTTATGTTGGTAGCTGTAGTATAGTATGTGCATTGTAGTTGAAGCTGTGATAGCCTAGTGCTCCCCGCAGCGTGCACAGACTTTTTGAATGTAGTATGCGATTTAGAAATAAATGTCAAATCCTATTGTGACACACCATAATTTGAATACCTTTATTTGTACCGACTGTAAAGGTTGCCTGTAAAATTGACCTCCTTACATCAAATCTATGTTAAGTATTTTATTGACCTATTTGGATCTACTCAAATATCTCAACTCTGACATAATCCTTAGATAGCAACAAGGAATCGTGCAGCCTTACCGTCTCAACCCACTGACGCGTAACCTAGTAACAAAACCGTCGACATTGAGGCATTACTCACTCAGCTCACTGTACTAAACGCTCCATAGACCTCACACACCTTACCACGTCTTAGGCTGGCCTCAAACACTCTGCAATTCAAAAAATGAGTCTGTTCTCATTGCAAATATATAAGAAATGGGTTAATATTACTCACCTGTAACTTAAAAGTGGCTTGGATTGAAATAAAAAACAGATTTAACTTTATAATATAACTACCTCCCGGTTTTTGAAAGACTGATCAATTGAATCTTCTGTCAAATCAACTGATCACGACTGACTGGTTGACCATAAAACGTACAACCAATCACAGAGGCACATGATATTAGAATGACGATTAAGATTTTTTTTGTATAGATCGGCGTTTGAGAAACCAGGGGTAAGAAATGACATAGGCTGTTGCCGCGATAACCAACATTATCAGGCAAAGTCGCGGGCAACAGTTAGTATAGACTAAAGTAAACCAATATTGTATTGTATATTTGAATAACATGTGTTGTATCGTTTGTTCTTTGCTTAGTTCTCGTTTCATTTCCGTATCGGCATAATATTTGTATGGCCCACATACATACATATGTATTTGTTTGTATATAAATGCTTTGTGACATGTTCAACTACTGGCATTTGTTTCACTCTAAAAACTTTATGCAAATATCGAGTTTAACGCTTTTGAATAAAGTTGAGTTTGTAGTGTGGATGGTTTGTTGGTATTTGTTTTCATTATTTCAATTTGTTGTAAAGTTTCATTTTATGTTTATTGATTTGATTAGTTTAGGTAATATTATAAATAAATTAGTTTGTGCGTGTATTCGTTATTAATGTTATCGTATACTTAAGTATTATTTTTGTGTAATCTTTGTAATTACCTAGTGTTATTTGTGATCACAAACTATTATTTGTTAACCAATCCGCATGTAAAAAGGGAATACAATGATTACTACTTATTAATATACTAAAAATACAAATGACTAGAGGAAAACATGTAACATGAAACATAAATATAACTCCCGGTCTGAGTTGAATTTGCTATATTCCACCGGCAAATCCGGTCATTAAACCACTAAGCCACTTGCGTGAAATGTAATCACCCAAATTGAAAAAAAAAAAAAAGTTAATCGACTCTCTGTAATTGATACCACTTATACGCTAATTTATTATTTATCTCTCAAGATTAACTCTGTTTAATGTAAACTTGTTTATATTATAAATTGGTGATAAGTCTTGTTGATTCTTAAATGCATACAAATGTACGCGTAAGGGTGCGTCCACATCTGGCGAATGTGCATTTCGCGAGTCGTTTGCGAGCTGCACACTTCTAGCTATAACTATAACGCTTTCTTCTAGCTATAACGGTTTATGAGATACAGCCTGGAGACAGACAGACAGACAGCAGAGTCTTAGTAATAGGGTTCTGTTTTACCCTTTGGGTAAGGAACCCTAAAAATGCACACGCACAGCTCGCAAACGGCTCGCGAGCTGCGCTTTCGCGGCATATCACCAGATGTGGACGCACCCTAAAAGGTTTACGTTTTATAATATTGACCGAGATTTCAAGTTTCCATTTCTCGAAAATATCTCAGTCCCGAGAAGTACATTGACTCGTTGCGGCCTCAGTTTTAAGAATTTCCTGTTTCCCGCCTTAAGAATACTTGTGATATTTGTACTTTTGTTTGAAAACCATACTCTTATGTATGTTGCTGAGTAGGTAAAATTCTGCTATGGTGAATTGTATGGGTACAAAATACGCAATTTTACTGGATAGTAGAAACTATACTTAAAAAAGTATTTATATCGTCAATGTCCGTTGATTAAAGCATTTAAAGAATGCTAAGGGCGTAGGCTAACTGAATCATCTATTAACAAGAATAGTTATAAAACCGTTTTACTTATTATAATGTTCTTAAATGTAAATATCGTGTAGTAGTACTTTCTAAGTACGTACCGACTACTAAAACATAATATTTTAGTATGTAAACAATACAAACATTCATTAGTTCATAAGTAAATTAAAATTCTTTCATTGTACATATTCGTGTCGTGAAAGATACGATCAAGTGCAACTACCTCAACAATTGGTTCAAACGTATTGGTCCGTCCATTTGCGATATTGCAATGTTATAGCAACGTGTTCATTGAATACAATAACCTAACCTAATCTAATTAATCTATATCATGTCATAAATAAAAGCCGCAACAGTTAAACACTATGCCCTGGTAAGGCAGGTCTCTTGCAGTTCAGTTAGAATCGCGCAGAGCATGCGGGAGCGATCCCGTGACTCTGGCTTAGGTAGTAGAAAATCATTTGTTCTGTGTCTGGGTGTAATTTATCTATAGTATATTTGTATTTAGAAATATGTGAGTATGTTTAGCAGTTGTCTAGTAGGTACTCATAACACAAGTTACTCTCGTATACTTAATTTGAGAATTGAGATTAGATGGCGTTGTGTAAAAGTTAAGGAATATTAATTTATTTTAGTGTTCCGTTTTCCTTCCACATCTCTTCCTTATCCCTCAAGTTTTACTTTTAGAAGTGATGCTAGGTCCCCAGGTATTCATATGAAACAGCAAAGCTATACAAATAATACTTTTAGAAACTCAATCGGGTATAATATTTTATTTACAGTCTGATACGATACTCGCTCTGTTGTACGATCGTAAACTATGAGAATTATTTAGTAGATTTACGGCTTTGATTGGTTGAACGTAACTGATATTTACAGTAAGAAATATTGTGATTTCTTGTAGAAAGAAATGCCTAATGTTTGTAATGAGTTTAGCGATGCTTTGTGTATCCTAATAATATTATTATATACGGTTACGTTTAGGAGTATTGTTGGGTTGATGTTTGCCACTCAATCACACTCAAACAGCTTGATCAATTTTGATGAAATTTGGTTTGGAGTTATCTGACACCCTGAATTATTACAGATTACTTTTAAACCGACTTCACCAGGTAAGGGGTAAAGTGTTTGCAACTATTACCGACATTCGCACAGCTGAAGTCGCGGGCAACAGCTACTACTGTATGTACTACGTACAAAACTGGTACCTACCTTTTAATAATAAACATCTTGTACATTATCATCATTCCCCTGCCCTTATCTCAATTATTATTTGGGGTTCTTGGTCTTCTTTCACACGTTCCTATCTGATGTCGTTCTATATGCAAATAAAATGTTAATTTGTATCACCATCAAAATATTTCTATCCGGGGCACATGCCCTGGATACTATATAGTTTATACTGTATACTCCAACGAGGAAAATCCGATTTCATTTTATTTTTGTAAAACTGTAGGTATTTACATTTTAAAGCCGGTTTCCCTAGAGGCTTACTGCCCAGTAGAGCGCTCTGGTTAAGCACCAGCTTACGGGATTAATTCAGGGTATGCACTAGGATATTGTAAATGTACAGTTAAAGTATAAATGACATAATACAAAGCTGAGATGATAATTAAGTAATAGATCCGTGATAACAAAAAAAGTTGTCATCAGCTGAATTGAAAGACATATTTTTTTCGAAGTAAACTATTATTTTCGTCAAGAAAATTGATGATATCATGAAATTGTATTTTCTTGGATTCAGTTAAAACATTTATTTTTTATTAAAACAGTTGAGACTCGCGTTAGTTACATGCTACATTCGACCTTTGCACATAATTTTAAAACAAACAACAAAAAAGATACTGTATTATATGGAAATGACTCTTTAACTTTTAAAATATTTAAATGAAACGACACTACCAATGACTTTTACATTTCCGAATGCAAATTAAATACTTAGATCTTTAAAACAACACATGACATGCCATTTAGTATCTGCGCTATCTACCGAAGCTGGTATCTTAATATTTATAGTATTAAGTGTATAATAACACGGTTTAAATATAATAGTCTGTCTAGTCTAGATAATATGTTGATTTGATAAGAACAATCAAACAGCTGTATATTTGTTCTCGATGTTTACTATCGGGTATTCTATTTGACCTCAAATGTTTTAATTTTATTATATTACTAGCGACCTGCCCCGGCTTCGAACGGGTGTAATTCTGATGTATTATACATATAAACCTTCCTATCAACTAGACTAGAGTCAGTAACGTTTTGAAAGTGCCTGAAAAGGCCTACTCGAAATAAAAACCTTTTGATTTTGATTCTACCTGTTAAAAAAACCGCATCAAAACACATTGTATTATTTTAAAGATCTAAGCTTACATAAGGACAAACAGACGCAGGAGGCGACTTTGTTTTATTCTATGTATTGAAGTCTTTTAGATCACGAGGCAAGACTCTGTTAAACGGTCTATAGTCTCCGAATGACGACAAACGAACTCAAAAGTTGGTACAACGGCATGTGTCTCGTACTAAATTCGGGTACCGAAGACTTGCGATGCCTCGTGTTCGATACTTTAAAGCCCTTGAAGAGTGGCCCATTTAATAAACAGCGTTTGTGCCGGTTTTTCATGAAGCTGTGCATTCAAACAATTGACTAAATTATGTAAGATTTATCTTGATTATCTCTAGTCCGTTCGTTTGGAAGATACTATGCAAAACCATGACAGACAATATCATCATTCAGCTCATCGCAGTCCACTGCTGGACATAGGCCTCTCCGAGAATAAATTTCGCCGGAGAATAAAAATATCCATTTTGGTTCTGTTGGCAAGTACTTTACAGCAATTATATTGGAAATAAACTACGTATAAATAAGTATGTTTACGACTTGTAGTTATTTTGCATCGCGACGTAATGTGATATTCAATGATTTCAATGTCATGCGCGATGGTAAGGTGACATTATTTTCACACGCCGTTCTATAGGATAGCTGTCGTAATAAACAAATATTTTTTAAGATTTTATAAATTCACACATCTATTTTTGTCGGTATAATGTTTTTTTAACGTCTGTTATGTGTTTTCAAAATTGCTGTATATATTTCAACACTTATTCTCGATTGAACAGTATTAATAATAGTCATACACTAGTGATCCGTCCCAGCTTTGCACAAGTGAAATACTTATGTGTTAAACATAATAAACCTTCCTCTGGAAACATTCTATCTAATAAAAAGAAAGTGAAAAGTAAAAGAAAGCGAGAGTGTAAAAGGAACGTGGAAGACAAGCTGCGCTGACCCCAAATAATAATTGGGATAAGGGCAGGGGAATGATGATGACGATCTGCTTTCTCCCTATCATATGCTCCATGTACAATCTGGTGATGAAGTTACTCGATGATCAACCTTAGCAAACATTTATTTTATACAACGTTGATAAAAGCGAGAGGCATTAAATGAAACCACATATTCTGTATATCATTATAAGGCTACACAACAAAAATCAAATCAATGTAAGCAATATTTTTATAATAACTTTCGTGAGGATGATGCATACTTAAAACGTTATAACGGTTTACTCACGCGTATTTATCGGGATAGCCCGACTAGTTTCGGACCCAACTGGAGCCAACTAGATAACTATGCCTATAAAACTTAGTCACCTAATCAGGAAGATACAGCATGTTCAAACTAAAAAAAAACTAAAAAAATATCCTGTGACTAAACTATTGCTTACATTGATTTGATTTTTGTTGTGTAGCCTTATAATGATATACAGAATATGTGGTTTCATTTAATGCCTCTCGCTTTTATCAACGTTGTATAATATGCTCTGTTTCATGCATGCAAGAGACCGTTAAAATCATAAAGTCCATGTCTAGTGCAATGTCAGTACTTATTAAAATTCAAGATTGTTGTTTTATGTAATAACCTATAATACATATAACTAGTTGTAGTGGTCGTATTATTCAAACTACGAAGTCTTGTTAGCGTAACTGGTTATTTTGTATTTACCATTATAAAATGTATGGGTTGTATGGGTGAAATGACAGGACACACTACACAGTCGTGTAATTTAAGTGAGCCATTATAAGTTTCTTGGAAATGAGTTAGTAAATGTAAAAGTTTGAAAGTATTTTGAATAGTTGACCGTAGTTTGTTGTGTG
Source organism: Chrysodeixis includens (assembly GCA_941860345.1). Lineage (NCBI taxonomy): Eukaryota > Metazoa > Arthropoda > Insecta > Lepidoptera > Noctuidae > Chrysodeixis > Chrysodeixis includens. Next base: position 1,467,943 of record OW796117.1, on the reverse strand, counting down.
GGAAATGCTAGGCTGTACTCTAGCACTATTCAATAAGTATTTAAATACATGTTTTCCGAGGAAGATATTAAAGTTGCGTTTTACCAGGGATATAATATTCCACCACATTCTTACAACGCCATCTACTCTCAAGTTAATCATACTCAAGTAACTTGTGCCATGAGTACTAGACAACTAATAAACATACTTATATATTTCTAAATACATACGTATTATAGATAAATTACGCCCAGACACAGATAAATTATCGTGCTCATCACACAAACATTAGTCCTGGGTGGGAATCAAACCCACGACCTCCGGTATTGCAGTGAGGGTCACTAACCACTAGACCAACAGGCGGTCAAAGGGATGAACAGCTAAGATTGTGTTTTAAAGAATCAATAGAATCGCTTCAAAAACCTACCTCTAACTTTCAGAGACTTGCTTCTCATGTAATATTTATTTGTTTATTTATAACGATAAACTCCTTTTTTTCTCTTACCACAGACCAAGTTGCTGAGTGTAAATCTAATTCATCCCGTTATCTCACTTCTCATTCTTCAATTCAAGTTTTCGTCTCTTTACAACTTTGTGCTCTGTATTTCTTTTTATTATTCTTGCAGCGAAACGTACATACACAAATATCTTGTGAAAAGATTCACTTTTTACTTCAACCATTTACTATAGGAAAAACAAACAAAAATCGCAGTCGAAATTATTACAGTGAAAATATGAAACGTTACTGTCTACCAATGTTAATTTATTGAATATAACCATCGTATTATTAAAAATACAAGTACTGAGATCATAAATTACTTTATATTATATTCATATTTACTTGTTACATAAAATCTGGAAATGATTGTTGGAAACACGCCGAATCTCCCACGTGTTTTCATGTTGGTATGCTGAAATACTAAAATAATGTATGGTAATGTCTAAAGATGCAATATTTTTGGAATATGTTCAGAGAAATAGAACAGTTTTGGCGTAAACAAGATATTAAGTAAGAGTAAGAAATTTGTCAACATCATCATCAGCCCTTTATTTTGAACTAGCGACCCGCCCCGGCTTCGCACGGGTGCAATGCTGATATACTAAATACGCTACAGAAAAACTGTGAACGTTGTTTATAAAAAAACATAGCGGCCCGCTCCGGCTTTGCACGGGTTTAAAATATGTAACTCACTAAAAAAAAAGGTTAAAATCAATCCTAAATACGCTACAGAAAAACTGTGAACGTTGTTTATAAAAAAACATAGCGGCCCGCTCCGGCTTTGCACGGGTTTAAAATATGTAACTCACTAAAAAAAAAGGTTAAAATCAATCCAGTAGATTTGATTTATTCATTTACTGCCCGTAGCCCGCACGCGTTTTTGGAGTACTTAAAACAATTCCCCTTTCTTTATCTTTGGAATATCTTTTATACACAATATTTTCACTTTTTTTTACATTTTTCCTTTTTTTTTACATTTTTACAATTTTTTAACATTTTTACTTTTTTTTACATTTTTACTTTTTTTTACATTTACTTTTTTTACATGTTTTTTACATTTACCTCCGACGCGCTATTTATAGGCACGCTGCCGCCGCGCCGCGTCGCCGTAAACGCTACGTTCCGCAATTTTTAAATCTGTACATCTTCAAAAATATTCATTTAAATCAGATACTGTAAAAGGCCAAATAGATCTATATTAAATCAACAATGTATTTAAGGTATTTAATTGGATAAGGATTAATGCTGTATTGGTTAAAATCGCTTCGAATATTAGTCATTATTTGTCGTAAAAAGTAAATGACAAAAAAATGTTATTGTGGGATATCCATAAGAGATAGACATATACCATCGCGGAGTTTTCTGTAGACCTTTTCATTGTGTACAATACTTAGTACATTATTTGGATAAATCTCGTAGGATTCAGCCTGCGTTTGCAATGTAAGCGGAAAAAATGTAATTATTTGCGACATCACATTAGAAACCTCAAAAATAACAGTATTTGTCCACTATTTAATGGATGATATTATACATAAAAACCTTCCTCATGAGTTACTCTATCTATTAAAAAAAACCGCATCAAAATCCGTTGCGTAGTTTTAAAGATTTGAGCGTTCATAGGGACATACAACAACATGACAGAAAAAGCGACTTTGTTTTATACTATGTAGTGATGAGCGTCCTCATCTGCCTATGACCGGGGGTACGGGGTTTGCTTTCGCATTCATCGCGCCCCCGGCAGGCCTTGACCCACCGTGCGATATCGGCGGGTCTCTCCTCCCGGTAATCGTGTAGGAACTATGTGGTTGTGTGCGATGTGGCCGTCTAGTGGTAGTACCACTAGACGGCCACATCGGCTGTTAGTAACGGATGTCGGACTCCCGTATCACCATCATCAGCCCTGGATAACCCACTACTGGGCATCGGTATCCCTCTGTTTATGCCATTCTCCTCTGACACTTGCCTTTCATAAAATATCTCAGAGAAAAATAAAATAGCTATAATCGATCAGACCCGGCCTTGTGCAGTTAAAATTCTATTAATGGTAACTGCAGGTACGATAACTCAAGTCTGTGGAATAGACGCGTCAAAGTCACGTGATTTACAGGAAATTACATTTCTTTACATACCTTTTGAATGAATTCTCAATAGAATTTGATGGCAGAGGTTGAATATATAACAGGAAAATATTTACTACTGAAATGTTTTTATTGTTCGAAAAATGAGGTACGTTTATATGTATGTATAATAATAGAACAAATGAAATAATCTCAATAGTAAGAAAAAATAGATAATACACAATAACTCGACTAGTCCTATTTAAAAACACGAGTAAAGCTATTTATAAGACCGCAGCTACAACATAAACACAACCTTAACACTAAACAATAAAGTCTCAATCACCATGTCAATTACTACGCCTTTATTACACAATTATTTATAATTCGCGCGATAAAATCTCAGAAACAGTTTAATTAGTTGATAACTCTCATATAGTCGTTATTTATAACTCTATCCGTTAAGATAACAAGAGTTAAGAACGGTTATAGTTAACTAGTAAAAGTGTATAAGTTGCTCCTACTGAGGGTAAACCACCACGTCTTCAAATAATATTATTGCAGTTATGGAAAAAAGACGCAGCTAAAAGGCAAAGCTCTTTCACGATATTGATGTGATGGTATACCTTCTGATTCTAAACGTTAAACATAAAGCGAGAGAAAGGTATGGTGGAATCGTAGAGCCACTTGGTAAATTGAACATTTTATATCCCTCTAATATTGCGAAGTAAGTGTGTGTTGATGTATGGATATCTGTTAGACTGTTACTCTTCGACGCTGGAATGGCTAGAACGATGTTAATGAAATTCAGTATAGAGCTAGCTGATACTTAAAAAAAAGAGATGTGTTTTTGTAGCTATACCTAACTGATATCTACTTGAGCAAAGTCGCGGGAAAAAGCTAGTGCATCATAAATGTTGTATCAGAAATAAAATAAACATCGATCAATGCCATAAAATTATATGTTATACATTTGTTGTTTTTTATTATCATCTTAGTGCAAATTGATAGCGCAGATTAGGTATAACGTAAAAAGTGTGTTAATGATGATACGATGCTTGTGGCCTGCATAAACAAATACCAATTTAACGTAAATACTAAGGACGGTTTCATTTTGATCGTGACAAGTTATCAAATGTCCGCGCCCGCTGTAGGTGTAGGGAGGGAGTGTCAGACTTTAACTGACTAAAACCCACAATGTTCCTCTTTGAGCCCTTTGTGTGCCAGTGTCCGGTAACTTTTACGAACATCCCGCAGCCCCGCCAGAAATATTAAGAGCCTCAAATGTTATAACAGTCGTGGAAGCGTGACGGCGCACTACTAGGCGTAAACCGGCGTCCCTCTTACACGACCACTATGATATTATACTAAGAGGTGGTGGTAGACATTCTGGTCATGAATCAGAAACACAAACACTACTATGGAAAGCCCAATGCATCCTATAACAGTTCATGATGTACAAATTGAGCAACCAGAAATCAAAATTAGAAGGTTTTTTTTTCAAGTAGGCCTTTTTAGGCACTTTCAAAACGTTACTGACTAGTTGCGTGGTTCCAAAATATCCACAAGTATACCTAACTAAACGTATTATTACTTTAAAAGACAATTAAATTCACCAGTAAACATTTAAACATCTAGCTTTACTTAGGGAAATAGAAGAGGCTTACAAACTAGATCGAGAATTGACATCTGAAATTGGATATCTCGCGGAAATTAGATTCCGATTGGTAGATGAGAAACGGTTTCATTTCCGACATTCATCTGTAGCTGCCAGCGTTAATCCGAGTACCAATCTCCATGCTTAAGTGCTATTGACATGGTAAATCGTGTTTGGAGAAGCATTGCGATACTATACTTGGGCATCTGCTTTGCATTCGAGATGCTAATGTACCCTCAGATGATTTCTGAAATTAGATGGGTCATTGTATCCTAATCATTCATGAAGGTTGATTTGTTAGCGTGATTGGTGAGAAAAGCGAGGTATAACAAAAGAATATACTTAAATGTCCATACATACATACATACCTACATAAACGTCACGCCTTTTTCCCTTGGGGGTAGGCAGAGATCATGCCCATAACTGAATAATATACTGAAGGTGATATGTAGATTGAAATTTCTTTAAGTACATTTTTTGATATATTTATAAGAAACATGCTGAACAAGTTTTAAGTGCTGTCTACACCTGGATTTGGCATGTGTATTAGTATTTTACTTTTCAACATAACATTCAATATAATGTGTATGCTGTTAGTGTACCTTATTATAATAAATAAATTGAAAAAATAATGGATTTAAAATAGATGATGTATCATATTAAAGAAGAACTTACATCAAATTCAAGTTTTAAAGTCATAGCATAATAAACAAAAGCTTTCACTTATTTTAAGAGATATTTTTGTTACTTGTTCCCACCGTTTCCACAATAGTGTTTGTCTCGACTGTCCACAATTATCAATGTAAGTCATCGGCAACTTTAAACTAAGCATCGTGTTGGCGTATCTGATCAAATGTTTGTTCAAACTGCACCAAATCTGGAGATCTTGAAAGACGACGACAGAAAAATTTGGAGATTCCAAAAATGCAAGTCATGAAATGATACGGCACATTTTTCTATGAGTATGGCTGTTTTTGGTTTTATTTTATTTTTGTCATAAGGCATCACGCAGATTAATCTTCTTAGTTCGAGAACGACGAAAACTAATTTATTTTAAAAGAACTTCCTAAGACTAAGCCATCTAATATTTATTCTGAATGAAAAATAAACGGTTTTTTATTACTATCATCACTCAATGAAGAGAACGACACCCATCCGTCCGTTCTCTATTGACAGAAGGACTTTGCTCTGCATTAAACAGTTACAAACTGATATTATTATACTCCTTACGAACTCACTTGCAATGTTCTTTATCATATTCGCTACTGCACTGTAGTCTCAATTTACCATTACCAGCACCCTTATTATAATAATCTTAGAGTTCATTTTTGTGCACACTATTGTATAATTGTTTTTCAATTAATAATCAGAGCTTTATCGTAATTTATTGCTTCGATAAAAGGTGTAATGTCACGAGTTGTGTTTATATCGTGTTGACACACCTCTGGCACTCCTTGCGGTCAGTCCAGTTTGCTTTAGGGCTGGGCAGGATACCATGCCTAGGAAATAGGTTTGTTTGGGCATGCAAAGAGGTTAAGTAGAAACCAGGTACCTATTAACAGAATTGTTTGTGTTTGGAGTTGGCTGTAAATTCCGTGATGTAGATCGGAATTGAAAACAATAAGTTTCAGTATTGTCCGCAAACTAACTCTTAAAGATATATTTAATAGTATAGTCTTTTTGTCATCAATTTGCGTCTATTGCGGTGTGTTTTATAAATAAACAGGTTACGGAAATTATTTTCTATTGTCGTTCCTAAATCTTCGTTTTCGTGCCTTATTTTTAATCATTTGAATTCGGCACAAAATGAGAGTCGTAATTGCCTTTGTCACTGTTACTTACTACATACTATTTTCTGAACATTTCCAATAAAAATAATGCCTTCCAAACTAATTGGTTCTTACTTATCACTTCCGCTATCTCGAAGGAAACCATGGCAGTGCTAATACAGCTAATCTTCAACCTTGATGGCCCGAACCTTGAATCAAGGACTGCCGTAATTCCGCGTACACTTCACCAAGAGTGTTATCTTTGACTTTGGCAATAACACTGGAAACAAATATAGGGATTAGTTGGCAGGTGTGTTTGTTTGCTGATTCGTTATATGTGTCTTTATAAATGACTGTCATGAAATTAGTTTTCATGCTTTTACTTTACTTTTAAAGTAATTTGTGACAGTAATATTGTGTTATTATGGCAGTATCAAACTCTGATGATAAAGCAAAAAGATGAAAAGAAAGAAGCGATGAAACAATTCGAGTCTTCTAAAAAAAAAGAACTGTTAAAATATTATTCTAAGTTTATTATTGCGTGTACCTTTTTCACTCAAGTGGTTCCCGTGGCATGCAGTCCGGTTTTTTTATTCAATTTAAAATCTGATTCTGTCGGTGCACCAATTGTCACTTTCCTGTGGACATGAATGGCCTTATATGACCTATTTTTATATTGATATATATTCGACACATATAACTGTGTGTGTATCTTAATAAAAAGAACTACCATTCTTAATCTTTATGCCTCATAATTATCAATTCACGAAATAACCTTCAAAATCTGAATTCGTCCGGTCACGCAGATTTACATCTTGACAAACACTTATTTCTCAATTTAGCTAGATTGGACCACGTTTCAGTCTAGACACAACAATGATTCATAGTTCTAGATGTAGTTATGTCTATGATAATACTGTTTCTGTACAAGTTAATCTGTGTAAACAAGTTAGTAAGCGGTACTAGGGTATGGGCGGTGAATATTACGAGTATGTTAGGTGAGTCGAATTGTCTTTATTGTGAATGATTGTTTAGTGATTTAGTTCATGAAGTACGACATATAGCACATTAAATTAAATTGTTCTCGTTGTTTACAGTTTGGATATAGGCTGTGCAATTATCTATCTAAAGTAATGATATCCAAGAAATAGGTATTTATTTACAGTCTACGTATGAATAAATTCATTTTAAACAATTGCGTCTACACCGCGTCCAATCAAGACTCTTCCTTATTAGTATTCTGTCAACAATCCGATCTGATTCCGAACTCAAAGGGCATTTTTCCCGTTTTCTCAACTGTTTAAAATTACTTCACGTGTATTATAATAGTATCGCTATTCGTTGCACGGAACCACTTCAATATTTATAGCTTGTGTACTTTGGACATTTCTCTTGAACCTACCACTTACTTTTAAAGCGATATTACTGTTGTGGGAGCGAAATAGCACGCTATACCGGTGTATAGCGCCGTCTCTTTTCCACGACTGCAATAATATTACTTTAAGAAGGGTAGGTACGATTTCAATTTGTATACGTTATGCATTAGAGTTTATATTTTCGTAAGTGCAGGCGCGGATTACATCCATAACCATGTTTGATGGATACCTTGCTTTTGTTTGTTTTACTTAAATGCTTGTGTAAACATAGTGGTTCTGGGGATTTCACTTTAGTTCTTTACACAAACAGCTCTTGCTGCCGCGGCGTATCATCATTATTTTAGTCACATGTCCACAATGCTAAAATGATGACAGTCCACGTTTGGACATAGATCTTTACCTAACTTCTGCAAATGCTTGCGGCATGACATATGCGCTCTTAGAACGCCAAGGATAGGGAATCGCAGCCAAGGAGCATCAACTTTAGTCTTCTCTTCAGTTGTCTTAATCTGGAGAAGGTTGAAAGTTATTTTGACGTTTGAAATAATATGAACCACCTGCGAAATTTATACACGCTGTATAATTATCTTAATTTAGGTAATAAAATTGCGTTTTACGCGAACCAAGAAGGTCAAACCGCGGGGCTCAGCTAGTTATCAATTACTATGTATGAAAATACTAAATAGAAACAAGAAGCGACTACACATGAACAATTAGCCTACAAATATCTTAGTTAACATTAATTAAAGCGTTTAATTATAAGCCAGGAGATAAGATAAACAATTTAGATGAAACATTGTAAATAATACGGCAATGAATATCATTTGTGTCAATAACTAGCTAATTTATATGACTTCTCTCGTGGCCGTTGTTTTCCTAAGGAAAATTGATATTTTTAGATTTTCCTAGTGAAATTTCTTCCATGTTAAAGTTACAAACCAGATGGGTTTAATTTGTTCTAACGGTGACAGAAAATTACTGTCATTATCAACTGAGTCTGGTTCTAAATTATTATTCTCAAAGATCGTGGGTCTACTTACTATACATCTGGTTGTTGCGACTGTGGAAGGAAGACACCGCCATTTGCCATATAGTATGTCTCACTCACACAGCCGCAACAGTCATATGTTTTAAATCCTGAAACTACGAAGTCGAGCTCTTAGTGCGCTCATCTCACAACTTTTATTGTACATTTATATTTATAGGTAATTGCAGATTATAGTTTTATTTTTTTATAAACTAGTCTAACGTAATCTTGTTGTATATTGTTTCAGATGCGACTAAGACTGCCCGCACGAACCTTGTGCGCATGCGCAGGTCCGCGCTCGGGAAGTCCGCGCCGACGCTCTCTATTCACGTCGTAAGTATAGCTTCAGATATTTTGTTATTATAATGGAAATCCGTATATGGAAATAATTCATTTTTGGATTGCAAAGTGAATTTGATCGTTTCGGTAGAGGGCTTTAGATTATGAAAAAGAAGGTTATCCTATCTGGACGTTAGTCCCACTTGCTGATATTAATAATACTACAAATGCTGAACCCTGTACAAAAATCAAAATCAAAAATGAAAATAGTCATAGTTAAAATATCCGCTGTGGAGCTTACTTTCCTGCTAACAGTATTACATAAACGTCAAAATATCACCATAATAATGAAGAAGGAAGCAGACATAAAATTGATGTCATAAACATTTCGCGACTTCACAAAACTTCCTCGGACCGCACCGTAAGTAGAGTTACTTACGGAGACAGCGACTAAGTAAAGTCAGGGAACGAACTAGTTTAATAAATCAGCTTATAACTCACTGGGAGTAAGCTCCTTATTAGTTTGCTCTGAGAGTGGGCGATGTTTCATTACTTGCAATCTTGTGATCTTGTGACTTGCGTTGTGTCTACTTATCTATCGTTAATTGACTTCTGGTCAAACAAACCTTTGTTTTCTTTTCGCGTATCATGGTTGTTTTTGTGGGCGATTAAAATAACACTAACATTTGAACGTAGTCCTTAGATACATGCGATGGTCTCTATCAGAAGTTTTTTATTAAATCTCTGCGCAAATTCCTCAGCGTTTTCGACAGTTGAGTAATATACTTGTTGATTCTGTACCACTCTTGTGATTTTAATATGGACAACGGTAGTATGTCGGTGAGAATGTATTCGAATGACTTAAATACGTAGTTGAAATATCAACTTTGAATTAAAAGTTTCGGAGAAATTCGTACAGCTTATACTGGCCGAAAACACAATCCCTTTTTGGTACTAGTCGACATTGTCCAGTTGACTAAATAAGATCTTATTTATAATAATAAAGGTAATCCTGGCGCCACTTGTCTGGACAGTATTAATTAATCCCGATTACTTTTCTTTCTCTTGTAATCTAATATCATAAGGTACGAAACTTTCAATTAGATCACGACCTTCAGTTCCTCCAGTCCTCAATTCAAGAGGTAATCAGAAAGCAAGCGATTGTTTTGTTAACAAGACTAAAGCAACTTTTACATCTGAAGAAATTACGTGATCAAGAAATAAACCTGCTGAAGAAACTTGTATTAAGTTAGGGAATTGCGAAGGGGCGAACTGGAAGGGTGGATAAAGTATATTACTTGTTAAACTTAAAAAGTTTAATCACAGAAAGTCCTGTGTAACCAATGAAATTGCGATTGAGGTGAAATTTTCATCTAGATTCGTTTCACTTGAATCTTTTAAAGGATTTTAAGTTACAAGGAGTTTCCGTGTGCCTTTGCTTCCTGAATTAAATGTGGATCTCGGTTTTTGGGGTGATTAGAGGTAAATAAGAAATCATGACGGACTAGTAGCAGATTTAAGAGTATTTATTACGTTATTGAATGTGAGTTTACGTGATAGTGATATTTAATTCTATGTTATGCCGTGTAATTTAAAGATTGAAGTTAACGTATTTTAGTATGTAAGGGTCAATTCATTTCATCAGATTCGTAGCGCATCGAACCATCAAATTATTTACAAACAACGAATTATGAATGCCGCTAAAATGTGCGAAATTGGTATCAAAGCTATCTACTATGGCTTCTATTACATTTTCGTTTCTGAATTGCTTTCGAAAGTTATTGACATAGATGACATCAAATATAAACGAGATAACTATAACCGAATCTGATTTGTCATTATTTGATCTATCGTTTTCTAAATATCGGTATGAAATTTCAGTATCATAACTTTCGCCATAAGATTTGTCACTCGTATGATGAAAAGAAAGGAGGTAAAATTGTACGTTGGATAGGGCGACCCGTTGGCGTTATTGTATTTACTGACCTTTGCAACGAAACCTCCGTATTGTATCTTAGAATCTCTCCGTAAATTATCAATAAACTCCTTATTAGTCTACCCACTATTTGGGTTGGAGCAAAGCGTTTAATATTATATTTTGATATGTGATTATTTATTATCTACGTCATGTGTTTGTAATAGTAATGGATAGACGTAATGACTTAAGAAGGGTACCGAGACAACTGATACAGTACGTACTGTTTGGTCTCATCCTACCCCCACATGTCACGAAGTTAGGATATGCTTGTACTGGTTTTTATTCAATCGAATTTCATTCACAAAAAAGTAACGTGGCGGATTGTTAAGAAAATTCCTTTTGTGAAACTCGCAACAAAATCTGCTTCACTTACGAACTTTGGTCTAGTTTAAGGAGCGAATTAAATTCAGAATGTTTTTTACACGTTATTGAATAAAAATCCGTAGGTAAAGTAAAGGTAAATGTGAGTAAGTTAAAGAGAAAAGTTATGAATCAGATGATGAAGTACAGTATAGTCAGATGTCGTGTGGTGTGTTCGCAGAAGGAGCCGTGCGCGGTGTCTCGGCGGCCTTCGAGGCTGCCGCCGCCGCCCCCGCATCACCGGCTCTCACTTGTGGTGAGGATTACTCATTATTTTAGAGAGACTGTATAGTGTTCATTAGGCTTAAACGATTTGTATTCATTGCCTTAATCTTAGCTGTATTCAAGAACGATACTTTGCTTGGTGAAATTATACTTGAAAATGGCAAAGACGGCAAAAACCTAAGGGTTGAATTTTACTCAATGGCGTTCTTGAATATGGGTAGTAGCGTTTTTGTAGTCGTTATAGATGAGTCTACAAGGTCTACAAACTCAAGTCACGACTTTCAAACGTCATAAGTTTAGTCCGGTATGCAAATTAACTCTAGATTGTCAAGCAGTACTTAGAAATTATATTAGTAGATTGCTTTATGCGATAATGTGTTTGCTCGCATTGATGCTTATGACAGTTACCCAAAAATAGTTTTAAAATGATGCATGAATGTGAAGTAAAAGTTATCGTAGCATGTTATTGTTTTTAGTAAACTTAGATTTTAATTCTTGGTCATCTGAGCGTTATTTTACCCCCGTGGGGATGCAGGTTTACCATACTCGATATTGTCCAACTGACTGACACGACACAAATTCATATAGGTCTAGTTTATAACACCGACAGTCACTACATTAATATTCCCTGTATCAAAATCTTTCCATTGATGATACGATACATTGACACTACAATAAAACAACGGTACGCTGCATCGAGTACCCAGCCAGATTAAAAAAAAAAAAATAGTTTTTACATACGAACATTTGTAAGTTTTACAATTCAATGATCGCTGTCGGAAATGTGTCTTAAGATGCGATAAAAAGTATACAAAGTAACTAATTGTAAGCGATTGTCTGTTTAGTACAGTGCGTGGGTGCCCTAAACACAGTGACAGTATCAAAACCCATTATATTATCGATTTCCTCGAAGAGATTGAGAAAGTATTTGGTCCTGTTAATTCAACTGATGCTGTGTGGGTTCACGATAACAATGGTTTAGTGACTGATGAAGCCGTTACTGTGAAATAAGCTGTGCTTACTAATCTAAACGACAGTGAAAGTATGTTAATTGTTTTATTGGTTGATGGAGACATTTTCGGAGAAATGTAACTAGGTATATCCATTTTTGGGCTGTCGAATAGATTACGAATTAGAAAAATGTGACGGATAAGGAATGAAACTAAATTATTTCACATGCCGTTTTAGGTAAGTTTTCGTCAAAAAAAGTATTAATGTGAAACAGTGTGAAACTATACTTTTTGTATTAAAACGAAAACGTTGTAAGTAAAATTGGATGTTTCTTTTTTCTCTGAATACCCGATAAATTGGTTATTTCTACGTTTACAAATATTTTTTTCGTGATCGCTTTTTTAATAACTCTCCAACAATGGATACTGTTGTCAGCATAGCTGCAATGTCACTGTATTTTGTAATCTATTTTTTGTTCCGATTTGTGCTTCGATATTCGAGGAATTTCTACATAGCAAGTTCAAAGTAGTTACCAGATATGGTTCTTGGTTCGACCTATTTAAAAATATTGTCTTTATAAATTTAGTAAATCATAACAAGTTTCTTTTGGATGATAGTCTTCTAGCTATAATAGCCATAAGTCGAAAACGAATTTAATATGACCAGCTCATTGCGACTTGATGAAGATGTAAGTAAAGAAAAATAATAGCTATCGCAACTAACGACTCGTGACAATATAGAGCGAAAATTAGATTTAGGTAATATATTTTATAACCAATTGTTCCATGAAACAAATCTGTTGCAAAACAACATTTTCTATAAATATAATATCTTAGAAATTGTCTAAGTACGTGACTAGATCCGGATCTGAGTCTAACCAGCCGCAGTGGCTCTGTGGATTAGCGAGGCGAAGTGATAATTGACAGATCACGAGTCTTAGGGCCGTCAACTATGGGGAAAACTTTCGAATGACGATGCTGAGATGAAGAGAGATGGTTGGAAATGATCAGAAGGCCTGCCACTAATCCTGAAGATACCATTATTGCAGTTGTATAAGAACTGCATTTTTCGACCACGTGATCGAGACAGCATTGAATGGAATTGACTTGTTTCAGATTTTAATTTATTATTATAGATAATTATGTAATTTGTCCGCATCGAAGTGGTAGTAGTTATTATGGTCATGCCTAGAACATGCCCATTGTGGGCATGTTCTAATAGCAGTAAGCAAAAAACATACATTAGTGGTGGTCTACCTACTCTTGATCAGAATGTTGGAATTCTATGAATATACCCTCAATTTCGGGGCATGCATTGGTGCTTTTAATACATTAATGGGTTACTGCAGCGCTGTTCTAAGGTAAAACTTTATTACTTATACTACCGTATAAGAACAGGCTTTCTTTTAAATCTTTCCTCAAGGTTGGCATTACTTCAAAAAGCCTGCTATTCTGTAATGAGCGTATAAACGCTGTCTTTAATTATTGTAATTGTTTGCAGCAATTAAAGTCACTTTAAAAGATTGTTTAATAATTTTAATTTGTTTCTTTCTTGTCCTGAGATAAAAACGAGACAGTTCTCATGGTTTCTACAGTTATTATACAAATATAAATGTTTCTTACTCTAGGTGTTGTAATAAAACATTTCTGATGAGGTAATTGTATTTGTTAGATGCAGTGTTTATGATCTGGGTTTATAAATTAACTTGTTTTCACGTCTCTTTGTCTTGAGAGAATCCTTATTAAAATTAATCAGGACATATTGCAATTTTCTTTACGTTTCAATCCTGTGTCGACACTTGACTTGCTTTACTTCAAATGAATCTAACCAACGCATAAATGTTATTAGCATTAAATCAAAGTTAGGACCACCTATTTTATTTAAACGCCTTTGAAAACTATCATTCTTAATACGTTTTCTAGACTTCAATAATCAACATTACATACAGTTTAGCCCGCGATTTACAGAAATCCATTCATTCCATTCAGCCTCCTTATTTAACCTCTACCGTGAATCTCTTAAAGGCTCTCAGATATGTGAAGTTATTCCCACTTTCCACTTTGCCGCGAATAGCGAATGTTTTTAATCCGCCTGGGAGCCACATCTCAGTCTCGTATAAATCTTAATTTGTTTCGTGCGGTGTCCCTAGACTAAGGTCATGTGAGGTGACTTCGTTCTATTTAACTAGATGGTCATATTTATTATACGTTGTGATTGAAATTGAAAACCCTCAACTTTACTATCTTTGCATGAAATAATTTTCTTTGTAATTTCGTTATGACTCTTCTTTGAGTTATAATTTGAATGAGGATGATTAGCGGGTTCAAAAGGCTTGAGTACTGTGTTTTATATTAGAGTAACTGTAATTTAGTCAGTATTGTCTAGCTACTCGTATATTACGCATGAATCTTGCTTTATTTGTGTTGTGTGTGTTGAGCTTTAAGATGTCGCTCTAAAACCAAGGGCTATCGAGACTGTACCAAATAGCCCTTCATTGAAGATAGTCTCAGTAATTGTGTGTTTGTCAAACACGGAGCTGTTCAACGGAGTGTGACGGAGCACTATTTCCCGTTGACGGCAGTAGTTATACCAACCCTGGTATTTATATGCCAAGGATGAAATTACGAGTAGGTAGAGATTTTCAAAGTCGAGGCCCGTGACTGATGGAGGGCTCGAAAACGACATGGTCTATGATTTGAAAATAAAATTACAAATTCTTTATGCATTGGAAAGTCAAGTGGAACTAATATTTATGATTTTGCTTGTACGAAAACCTATGTTTCAATTGAGATATTAACTAGTATTGTTTAACAGGATGCACTATCAAAACAAACACATACATCATCTTATATGACTTTACAATACCTACGTTCAGAAAACTCTAGACTCCAACAAAATCTATCAATGCTAGCACTTATCTGATAAATTCGATCAGTTACTCCACCGCAATGACACAGTACGTCCTTGCGGTAACCACATTACTAGGTAACACGAAACCGATCACGCGCCCGACGTAATACTTATTTACATATCGGCTGACAACTGACAATCGATACGTTTATATACTGCGATATTTTAGAAAAATACGACGATGGAAAGTTGGAAAGAGCTGATGGAACTTCATCTGGTATGAGAGATGGCCAAACGACTAAAATACACCGGTGATGGTTTTAAAGTAAGGAAAAATCATTTGCGTTGATACCAAGTAAAATAGGATAAAAAGAAGAAAATTTATTTTTTATCCTTTATCTACGACAGTAGTTAAGGATGTCAGTTCTCTTCAAAAATCCTGACACTAGACTAATCTTAGAATATTCTGCTGCATCGGGTTAGATTAGATACCGACCCCAATAAATATGATTGGGAATAAAAAGGCTAGGAGGAGGATCCTTTTAAATACTAAGAAAGTAAAAGGACCAAAGTTTTTTATTTTTAAGTCTTATTTAATTCTATTTTGTTTGAGCGTAACCCGGATCGCGATCACTTTGAAAAGAGTGGTCCACAAGGAAAAAAACACAGACAATTTTTTTTATTAGCCTTGTATGTAGTTCAAGAGTCTGGATGTCCCGGATTTACCGTACAAGTAGTCTAAATAAAGTGGCGGAGGTGATTGATTTGTACTTTTGATCGATTTACTTTGATTTAGCAATCTCTTTGCATGAATGAAGTAGTTAAATGGATCTAATTACATGACTAAATCTATCTTAAGACTCAAAAGATGCACACGATATTATGTAACTAACAGAGATTCACCAAAAAAGTTCAAGATATTATCATAGCCTAAATCTGCACCAACAAAGTCTACGAAAACGAGATCTATCTCAATATTTTTGCTTACAAAACCATATGTTTCAAAGACAATATTCCCAGATTTGCCGCGTCGGCCATATTGTAGACAACATGTGTGCTTAGACCGTGACAGCATTACTGTTATGGTCGTTGTTGTAACAAAACATGATTTTATACCACATACGAATATATACGACTTAGTTAGACCTTATAAGTACTTCTTGCTGGCTGGTACTGGTACTTAGACTGTCTCGTTGGCTCGCAGTTTCCTTGTACACGAAATCAAGAGTTAGAGCTGTTTTATTTACTTTGAATGTCCATTGAATTTATATGTTTTCCGTATGTCTTTATTGTCGCTCTGATCTGAATTAAAAATTTATAAAATATGTAGAGGTATTTTCCGCCTAATATAGTGTATAGGAACATGGCAAGGTGCGCTTGACAATTTATTTAAGGTAAAGAAATAGTAAAATGCAAGAAGGAAAGCTTTGCTCGATGGTTGAATTGCTATGGCTGTAAAAATAATAAGTATTATTCGATGTTTTAGTCAATTTATTATCTTTACAGAATATCTTTGTCATCTGAAATAACTAAATCGTTTTTTTCTGTCTTTATATCTATACTAGCTGTCCCTGCAAGCTTCGTTTCGCTGACAAAAATAATATGAAAACTATCATTTTATTTATGACGACAAATCCAAATATCTTACGGAACCCTATTTTTTTTCCAAAATAAAATACAGTCTGTGTTTCTCGTGAATAATGTAGCTTTCGAGTGGTGAAAGAATTTTTAAAATCGGTACAGTAGTTTTTGAGCCTATTCATTACAACCAAACAAACAAACAAAGTTTTCCTCTTTATAATGTTAGTGTAGATAAAGACAGAAAATAATGATTTGTTTACTGTTTCTGCCATGATACGAAAATTGACGACTTGCCTAAACATGGTCCGTAAAAGTATAATTTTGATCAATTAGATGATAACTTTTTCACGATGAAACAAAATATATATTCCCATAGTTAGATAATAAATCTTGTAGTAACCTTGATGACATTGAAAATGTCACATTAGCACTTAGGATTGACCTTGCAATAGCGCATACGACATAAGATATGATACTCGAAAGGAATAGGTACTGTCAGCAATAAACGTTGAATAACACGATTAGATTTAGAAAAATCTTGTGACAAATTGACATTTTATTACAAGACTTTCAAAGACTGGCCTGTTGGTCTAGTGGTTAGTGGCCCTGATTGCTATGCCAGATATCGTGGGTTCGATTCCCACCTCGAATAAATGATTGTCTGATGAGCATGATCATTTATTCTGCACGTCTGGGTGTAATTTATCTATAATATTAATATATATGTATGTTTACCAGTTGTCTAGTATTCGTAATACGTACAAGCTCTGCTTAGTTTAAGACTAGATGGCAATGTGTGAAAGTCGTGATATTATGTTACATTAAAGATTTTATTGTGTTTGAAGGCGTTATTTCGTTTCCTAATTTCAAGAACAATTAACTGCATTTCTCCTTTTTCTCGTGATTTACAAATCCAATTATGTTTATCAATTAGCAGCTTGTACCCACATCACTATAACAGTACTACAGCAGAAAATCGTTTTACAATGGATGGTGTTATGCAAGTTACGTAATCTGATTACGGTTAAGGTCAAGCGTCATACTTGAGGAAATGCTCTTAATTGCTCCGTTACTGAACAATACCTTCCTTTTTTTGTTTTAAACTCGTCTACGTAATGATTTTCGTAACTTTTCTGCTTTACGAGCTGGATATTCCGTAATAAAAGGAATTAGGAAGGATTTAATATTATTTAAGTGTTAAGTAAGCTTAAATGAGAGCAGATTGCTAATTACCTAGATTTTGATGTTGACTCATGATTTCGTCATGTACTATTTAGGCTTTAGGTAGCCTAAAAAAGTAAAAAGATTTGATGCCGGCCACTGTTAGCGGTTAGGTGTCGCGACAAAAAACTCTTTTCTTGGGACTTTTTTAAGTTTCAGTTTTGGGGTTTAGTCATGACAGCGTATCAGACGGACGGACTGATAAGGTTTACTCTCGAATAAATACGACGAAAAATTAATCGTGAAGAACATTTAAGGCTAACGCATATTCATTCAGCTGAACACGGCGCAAGAGTCGAACGAAATGATTTTTTTAATACTAAATATGAAATCCTAGGAAACCTCGTACTTTTTCTAAACGTTGAATTATCCGAATCGGAAGATTTCATATACAGAAGTTTAAAATGTGTTTCATTCGATTCGTCTGGCTAGTATAAGCGTGCGTTCACCTTTACACCAACTTACTGACTTATTTTGATGTTGTCATAGCAAGCTCCCACTTCATTATACATTTCAGTGCATTTGATAAATTAAATTAATAATACACATTAATAAACGTCGTTCCAAAATAACATACAATAAAAATGCTCGACGTTTTCCTAAGAGCCGTGGTTATTTTGGACTGAGATACGTTTTAGTAGTATTCGCGTGGTAGTAGAAGAATTTATATTTGTTGTTAATAAAAATGTCAAGTAAATCACGATTTACGATCTAGTGTTAACTCGAGAGGAGATTACGTGCGTGCTTGTTAAAATCATTTTGTTTTACACGAAGATTTTGTATCTAATGTACTTACTTGTCATGTAATATTTTTATTGTTATTTTTTTCCGATTGGAAGGCTGGTCTTAAATTAGACAGATATAGACTTTCAAACAACGCCATCTAGTCTCAGACTAAGCAGAGCTTGTATTATGAATGAAATGGATGACCCATTTTGACGGAACTTTTATTGGCAGGTAGCTAATGTAATAAGGGGTAACTTGGCTAATTAAAAAAAAAAGAATTTTTCAGAAAATAATCTAAGCAACTTTTAAGTTCAATTCCATAATAATGCTAGTAAAAAAATAAACCTATAGATGGAGATTACTTCTTAGAATCCGACTGGCATTAGGTATTAGGAAAGAGTGCCAAAGTTAGTTGCAACGAAAATGTTCATCGCATACCGTGTCGCTACTATAAAACTTCAGCGCAGTGTAATTTATGAGAAAACCAACAGAGAGAGATTTTAATGTATAATTGCTTTAATTTACAGACGTCTTTCAGTCATAAACTTTTAATTTTAAGTACTAGACATATGTGGTATTTGCGTCGAAGTTATGAACGTAGTGGCATAGAATGTTTGGATATGTAAAATTGAGGAGCTCGTCAAGAATACGTAGTTTGAGTTTAAAATTATAAGTGTGGAAATAAATCTGTAATGTGTTTACTACTATACAATACAAAAGAGCTAAATAATTATAAGATTTCTTTTTATTTATCCCGAAGCTGTGATAGCCTAGTGGTAAGACCAGAATAAAAAATCAAAAGGTTTTTATATCAAGTACCTACGCATTCCCAGGCACTTTCAAAACGTTACTGACTCTAGTTTCACGGTTCCAAAATGTCATTCTTATGAAGAAGGACCGGCAAGAAACTCCACAAGTTACTCTTTAAAATATAGAAAAATACGATTGAAACTTTACAAGGAGTAGACTGTAGGACTACAGAGTCAAAGGTCTTAAGTTCGATCCACAGGCGCGCACCGATGGCTCGCGGTGAGTGCAGAACAGTGCTCATAATAAATCATAAGTAACATCACAGGCCGCAGCTAGTATAAATAAAAGACACATATAAATCACCCAATAATTTAGAACAACATTTTATTTTCGCGTCTCCACTTATTTTTATCCTCCTCTATATTAGAATTCTTGCGTGTTATTAAGAACTAAAATAAATGCTCTGTACGTAATGTTTGACGCTCAGACGATGTGATGAGGTTATATCGGGGTCTGTGACGACTAATGGCCTCGGATTCTTGATATGATACATGAAAATAGCATCTTTTAGTGTATAGAATGTGAGTGTAGTGAGGCAAAGTCACGTGCAGTGGTTTTTACTACGGCGTGAGTAACGTGACTGTGATGTATTTTTGTTACAAGTGTCAAGACATCTGAATTTCGAGTATCTGAGTTTATAAGAAGGGGTGTTGGAAGATATCTTTTGTTTATTTTTTGTCATGAAAATTAATTCAATTTATTCATTGATTTGTTCATGGGCCTTTAACCAAGGCTGTACACATTAAAAGTTTAAAATCAAGTACAGGTACGCCGTCCTGTGTATTGCTTCGACTATAGAACACCACTGCATGCAAAAATATGTGAACGATACAACAACAGAATCTATTTTAGAATAAATAAGAGCTCATTTTTATACCTATATTTGTAGTGAAACCTTTAAGAAGTTTTTATTATAGTCCCAAGGGGGGAAAGGGACGTTAAAAAGCCTAAAAGAACACACGTGGTTAATGGACGGTTATTCATCATTGTAATATAACTAATTGCTTAAGAATTAAATAAACAAAAGAACTAGGCTCACAAAAGTACGAAATACGAACCATTAACTAACTTCGGCAGCACTTAAGTCTACCAAAGAAACCGTACAATGTAACAGTAGGAATATTAGTATAATCCCTGTCGCATGCCGCTAATTAATCTTCCCCAATTGATCCTCATTAGTCATTAATAATACAAGTTGATTTATCATCCTAACATTTGTCATCGACTATTGCTAACAGACATGACGGCGCTTCTAATTGATTGATGACGTCTATTCAATTTCTTATTAGATCAATTTGATGCTATGCAAATAGGATACATCTCCTGCTTGTCGGAGGATCTCTGGACCCAATGGGCATATAATATGCTTTATGTTAAATCCTACTATTATTATACACGCGAAAGTTTGTGAGTCCTGATGGATAGATGTTTGTAACTCTTTCACGCTTAAACGGTTTAAGAAATTAGGTATTGGAATCAGCTGCTAGATTTACACATATGCTTCTTTTTACCGATTGTGTATAATGAGGTTAATGTTTTACTGCTATATCCGACTCACTCGGTGCAAAAAATTAGTAGTAAAATACATCTCGGTGGACCCAAGTTTAACAGGCGCGATTTGTTTAATTCCTTTGATCAAAACTTGCACATCACAGACAGCATGAGGTGAAAGGAGGTAAAAGAGACTTTAGCAGTGCTTTTGCTAGGCGAAAAAAAAATAAGAAATTATGTTTTGTTTAAAAGTGTGGTTTTTGCTGGACAGTCATATGTATATGCACAAATATGATCGTGATCAAATTTATGCTTCATATGGTTTTCATCATAGAAAACTGTCAGTTTTCTATAACTGTGGAGATTAAACATGAACATATCGACTTCGCCTTAAGCTCGTTAAGTGGGATCGCGTCACGCCCCTATAATAGCCTGATAATGTTGCCGCGTGGACTGCCAGGGCCAGCAGAAATGTGAAATTGTTTGAATAACAACAGCCGCGACTTGGCAACACAGTATTATACACTGTACCGTTTTCGTGAGTTTACATTTTGTTTCATTTTTTGGGTACCAACCTTTATGGTGAAAGACTGAGAATATTGAAGGGAATTTTAATATTTAATTGACATACTGTTATGATCTCAACTTAAATCAGTCCTTGCGGTGTACGTTCAAATCATCCCGCCACCGCTTTTTGGGTCTGTTTTTGAAGCAATGAAAGTACGAAGATTAAACTACTGTAACTTGAATAGATGACTTTCGTCTGTTTAAATAAAAATTTTACTTTGACAAACAAGCAAACAGAAATTTTAAATCAACAGCCTTTTTGAATAGAATACGAACGTTATTAGATAACTTAAAATCAAACTCATGTTAGTTGATGATGTTAAACAAACATCACGTTTAGCAAAACTGCCTTAGGGCGAATATAAAAACAACCATAAAACCGGCACATCTGGGCAAATAACTACGAAAGTGAAACTAGAAAATTTTAGAAACTTAAGCCGTTGGGAGTAGGAACGAGTTATCTATGTGATACGCGGATTAAATGTCAATGATGTAAAGGTTAGGTAATTCGCTGACGAGGGACTGGTATGACCGCACCGTCTAAATATAGTTATTATTATGTATTACGAGCCTGAAATGTCCTACCGCTGGGCAAAGGTTTTCTCATTCTTCTTCCACTTGTCTCTCTTGTTCTAGATATAGTTAGGGATTAGAAAATAGTAACTGTTTATGTTCCCTTCATAGCATTGAATTGTGTATGCTACGGATGCAGAAATGCTACAATGGTTAAACCAAACATGCAATGTTGCCACATTTTTGACTCCAGAACTTAACATAGAGTTCAAAACATTCGACTAATTTATTTATTAATCAAAAATTTAGAACAGCGTTAGCTCCTGATAGTGAAAATAATGATGTAAAACATACACACGATACAATTGTTAATTTCATAATAAATAATAATAATAGTATATTTGCTTGGATTCCGAAATAGATGGCTAGAAAAGGGGATGGAATGCATGAAATATTTGTTCTGCTAATTATTGGCACGTGCTTGATTTCTGTTATAACATCTAGATTATCGGGTATCCCGTGTTACTCTGATATTCATGATATTAGCTCAGTACCTCATAACTCAGTCTGTACATTAAACCGAGTTAGTTTACATGGAGATATTTTGAATAACACCCTACATTGCAGCGAATGTGTGAATAGGTATGGATGAATGGATGTTTGTTACTCTTGCACATCAAGAGGCTGGATCAATTTGAATGAAATTTTGTATAGAGTTAGTTGATATCCTAGATTAACACATAGTTTAAATACTTTTTAACGGACTCCGTCAGATGCGGATAATGTTTTTGCAGCTAAGCGGGCGAGTTCGCGAGCAACATCTAGTTCTTGTATAAAGTATTAGAGAGGTGTGTTGAATAAGCCATTAGGAATATTCATACTAATCGCACAAGACCAGCCCTAACAGTGACATTCGTTTATCTATTCTGTTATCTCGTAGTTTTCCATTTAACATTCAACAGATATTACTTTAAACTTGTTTGTTTACGTTTCGAAGCCGTTGAAAGTGCCTTTTGGTTATTTCAAATTGAATAATGAGTTGTTTTGATGGATGCTTGTAAGAGCCCCTTTACACTTGACATTCGTCTGCGGTTTTTTTAATAGTATAAGCAATTACAATCGACGCAGTCTTTCAATGCTTCTTCGAAATATTTTTCAAGTCCACTGAAAATATGTGTGAGGGCTCTCGAAGCCAAAAAAATACATGTTTTAATTTAATTTCTTCCTTTTTTTTTGCCGTGCCCAAGAGGGTTCACAATATTGATACTATGTTTGTTAAGTATCTTTAACACATTGTGAAGTAATATTACTTAGAGACGTTAAGGTAGACTCTCGAGAGCATTCAGCCAATGTGTCTAGGGTAGTCTAGTCTTTAGCTTGTTGCTACGTTAGCTTAATAGGTATCGCTATCTCAGAGTTTCCGCTGTACTTAATCAATACAAATCATGCCAGTGTGAAGGCGCTCTTAGTGGCTGAGCGATGAATAATAGTCTGTTAAGAGGTGTGAAAAATGTTGTTTAATTACGTATTCTTTGTTTGGAAACTATCTTTTATGGTTTAGATATGTAAATTAAATGTTTTTTGGAACTTGCTATTTATGGCATACCTACATTTTGTAGAGATGCTTGAATAGATGTTTTATCGTGCTATAGCCAATAAATAAGAAACAAATTAAAATGTCCGTATTTTACACTTAAAAGATTCTAGCGTGGAAAGTGATTTCCATATGTGAACTATTACTGTACATTTAAATTTTTAATTCTATTGTTTAAGTTAAATTAAATTTTGGTACTCTGTTATGGACTGATTCTCACATATCTGAGAAAAGTTTAATTCTACTTCGACATGTGAATTTATAAATAAACTAGCCGTTGCTTGCGATTGGGTTCGCGAAAAAAAAAGGGATGAAAAGTAGATAGTAGCCGATTCTCAGACCTACTGAATACGCATGTAAAATTTGGTAAAAATCGGTCTAGCCGTTTCAAAAAAGTACGGTAACTAACATTGTGACACGGGAATTTTAAATATAAGATTTATATATTCGATAAAATTTACATGAAAACCCAATTCACAAATAAGACATAACACTGATCTCAATAACTTAAATCTCTGAGTCACATCGAGCCATCTTTCCCACCCATCCATAAACCGACCTTGGCACGACCATTATGAATTGTAACAAGCGAGTTCCTCCATAAAAACAATAACAAACGCGTCTGTCTGAGTCACGAGTCAAAGATCTTATAGCATTACAAGGTGAAGCTTTGGATTCAAATGCTCTTTTAGGGGGCCTGCCGCTACGTCTTAAGGTAATATTATTACGGGTGTGGAAGCGGGACAGCGCTACGCACCGTATAGCGGCGTCTCTCTTCCACAACTGTAATCATATTACTTTTAGCGGTGGTAGTTGATGCTGTGTGCTTATAAGTGTTATGAACTATTGTTGTACGCTATATAGATTTGTTAGGAGTAGGAACGTGTGGAAGAAACAGACATGCTGCGGCGACCCGAAGTAATAATTGGGATAAGGACAGGGGAATGATAATGATATGATTAAGAGGTAGCTTATAAAAAGTGTTGTTTGAGGTGTTATGTAACTGAACTTTGATGAATTGTTATTGTGGTTAATTGGTCATTAACAACTGTTTAACAGCACTGTTTCCTGAAAAAAGTTAACCTATGACTAATGGCACGTTCTTAAAAAAAAACCAGGCCACTATATATTGTAGGTAAATAGTGAAGTCATAGCGTAACCATTGAAACTAAAATCACAACACAACGAAAATTTATTTCTAATAATGAAAAGATTCTGTACACTAGTTAGACACCGAAATATTGGTAAGAATAATGCAAAACACTTAAATTGCAAAGATAGTCCTATAAAACAATCCAAACCTGCTCTTAAACCAACTGCATAGATCTGTTCAGAAAATATCCAGACAGACAAATCTGCTATAGAACCGATGGTACTCATAGATACTCGCTAGCTTTAATCTAGACTCTATTTGCACAGCCGTTTGATATTGGCTCACTCCCTCGGTCCGAGGTCAGACGGTCCCGGGAGAACTCGTTAAAATAAATAGCCAGGCAAATTGGATGGCCCTAACTTTATGCTAGGATAAAAATCATAAGGTACACTCGAAATAATTTGATCTGGTATTATGCTCGATAGAATTCATGTTCGTGGAAATTGATTTAGAATATTGGACGGTCGTGATAAATGCGTTTTATTAAGGTATTAAGTATTCAGTTATAAATCAGTTTATGGTATCGTTGGCTCCTGAACGAAGAGTGTATCGATCAATTAAATCACATTGTATCTAGCCACATCTGGACGTAGGTCAATCCTAAGTTTTCAAGTTTCGCTATAATGTACCCATCCTTCTACCTTACGAATTCCTTAGTGGTATGACTCAAATTCAACTATAAAATGCAATTAAAATCTATCTACCTAAAAGAGCCGCAGAATCATTCAATTAATTTGCGTCTACAATTTCTCTACCAAGATCAATTATCTGTTTCCATGCGACAGCTCTGAATGTGATATGATAAGGTACTAGTTATGTGCAATGCATCAGACTGCCACCAATAAACTTGTTACTCGACAGTGCAAACATTATGTTTACCAACTGATAAACTTGTTATTAATTACTTATCTTCATTTACATCCGGTAAGTTGTCTACAGTAGCAATTTTATACTTACTTACTATATCATACCCCTGCCCTTATCCCAATTATTTATTTGGGGTCGGCGCAACACGTCCTCTAGACGTGTTGCTTAAAGTTTTGGCTATGGTTTTATAGTCGGCCGCCTGCCTGACACTAACCCTCTTTGGGAATGCGATTGTTGGTTGTTTACCCGCCACCATTCGGGTGACCCAAGGTGCTTGGTACAGTGCACTGGGTCTTAAGGTCCATTAGTCGCCTTTTACGACACCCAGTGGAGGATATGGGGTGGTGCTATTCTTTATATCCGGACACCACACGGAATATATACGGAATATATCTATACTTACTTACTAACAGATCAAAAACAAAAAGTTTTTATATTTCATGTAGGCCTTTTTAGGCACTTTTGAAACGATACTGATCTGCAAGAAACTTCTGAGAAAAAAGAAGAAGCATCTGAGAACTGCCAAGAAACTCTTTAAAATAGAGCAATTTATAATATTGTATTATAGTATGAAACAACAACGCATGTTAGTAAAATGTATAAATTGCCAAATAGGGGGAAAAACATTACTCGATACTCAATATTTATTGCTTCCATATTGTACATTTTAAGTTACAGTTGGTAGGTTAGACTTAGAAATAATTATGAACCCTGTTAGGCACAGCATATTTAATGGAAGAAACAATATCTATAAACTACTGTTGTAGTTCATTATCTATATCAGCTATCCTGTTTATACTTAACACTAATTGCTTTGCTACTTATTGGTCTTGTCTTATGGGTTTCTGTTTACCCTTAATCACTGTTATAATTAGTTTACTACTTATACGGTCAAAGCCTCTTCTTAATGATCATGATAAACTTCAGCTCGTGTCACAAAAACATTTTATCGTCTGTCGAGACAGTTTATGCTTTTGACATGTGTAGAACTTGTAATGTCTAGTAGTACAATATGAATCCAACCAATATTATAAACGCGAAAGTTTGTCAGTATGGATGTATGTTTTCGCACTGAAATGGCCCGGTCAATTTTGATGTAAGTTAGCTAGCAAACTTTTAACCTATTGCGTCAGAGGGGGGTAATGTTTTGCGGCTATAAGTGATATTCGCGCGGGTAAAGTCGCGGGCAACAGCTAGTCTTATATAATTTTAACGGGAAAATTGTTAGGGCAAAGTTAAATTCCGATGGATATTTAAGGCAAGTCTTAGAGAATGAAACTGGAACGGATGTAAGATGATCGACAGGACATGTATGGGCATTTAGTGCTAAATATTTGGCGCATCAGTCCATGTAAAGAGTCATCTCTAACTACCGTTAGAGATGAATCTTTAATCTTCGGTACGAAACAACGGCAGATGATTGACGCATCTCCCAAAATTGGGAGTGAGAATCATCACGTCATAAGATCATTAAATTTTGGACAATGCTTGTATGGTAATTACTGGCGATCTTACAACGTAAGCAACCATAAATCTCCTTCAAAAGGTCACTAAATCGAAGGTCAGACAACAATGAAATCAGGAAACGTACAGGTGAAGAAACTATTGATACATGAACTGTATCCACACAAAGAAGGCCTTGTGCATCTTGAGGAATCTCAATTGTATTAATAGGCTTGAAATATGATCGCCATGATGATGTTAGTCACAGTAATATGGGAGGATTAAGGCTTAATCAAGCACTTGCATATAGCATTTGTTTTGGGCTTTGTGTTAAAGCGTGCTTTTTTTTGCGGTACGTTGAAAAAATCTTCAATGTCTACATACATTACATATTTGTTTTTCAAAGAAACATGGCAATTAAATGGCTAGTTGCATAGTGTAACGACTAAGTTTTGTAATGGTGCTATAATTTCCAAAATCCGTTTTTGAACCTATCCCCATTATTCTATCTATCCCCATTCTAGACGTTGATTCCTTAAAGATATTACTTGCTGAATTAAAAAGATCTTAAAGCGGAAAGAGAGCAACTGATAATCACTGTAAAACTTTCAACTTGGTTATGATTTTAACATTTCCTTTGATATCGCTAATTTCCTCTTCGTTAAAGTTTGCTTTAACTTATTTTGTGGTTTTATTGTTATTGTAATGAACTTTAAAGCTACGTTTAAAATAGCTTGTTTTTCGAATTATTTATTTGGTACTTCTTAAATAGTGTTCAGCTCTCTTCCTCTTCTTTTTTCGTTTTGATGGTTTTGATTTTCCTTGTGTCTTTTCGAGTAGTGAAAGCTGCTATATAATTATCTTCTTCTACATTCAAAGGTGAATATTTTCCCTAAAAAAATCTCATTGTAAAATGAACATTATTTTTGATAAAATCTTCCAAACAAATTTTCTCGCTTTGATACTTTCGTCAACAATTCTTCTGATAGCATTTACACATTATAACATTTAACACCGCTATCACCGAAGGAAAAAATCGGCGGTATTTCTAAAGGCCATTGTGCCCGTAAGTAAAACTAGTTTTATTTCGGCGGTTCGGCCTAACCGCGCCGACCGCGCCGCGACGTCTCGTATATTGATAGGTTAATGTTTTATGTGATAACTGGCAAAAAACCTTTCCAAGTGAAATGTTTGAGTACTGTAAAGTTTTATCAGAAGGTGCATTTTGTACAACTTGCACAGTCACTAAAAATATTAGAACATAGTTGATGTTTAACATAAAATCATTGAAGCGTCTGTTTAGGAACTATTCTGAACGACTGTTGTTTGGATAAGTTAGTGGTAAAAATAAGCGGCGTGTGGCTAATTTTGTACAAAACGTTATTTTGGCTAAATTTTACCTTATTTGGGTAGTATAGTATAAAAAAAAATACTCGACTCTTACGGAAACCTTAACAAGATATCATCATAGAGGAAAAATCATTGTTAAAAAAGAAAAAGCTTTTACTCACTAGGCACTTCTGCATTTTCCTTCGATGTATTTTTTGCGGTCCCACCACGCCTTTGTGCCAGTAGCCCCGTTATGTTCGCGTGATGCTAAAAAAACGTTCAAGCACCGATTATATTGTGGATACGTCGTTAATGTTACATCTCCGGATTTTGGGTAATCGCCAAATAAATGGGATGTTTGCGGATGTCGCGGTCTGTGATAACATTCGATGTTTTCTTCTGTATTGAATACTGGTGAAGAGGTTTATTTTCATCCAATCTGTCTTTTTGTAAGGGACATATCAGTTGACATTCCAGGGTTATCAATCACTCTCTCTATTCACAATTTCAAACGATAGGGTATTACAGCCTCCACATCTAGATTTAGCAGAAGATTTTCAACATTACTTACATTCATACCAATCAAAGCTTGAAATGGTAATTTTTTTTCTGTCTAAAATATCTGGTGGGTAATCTTTTCATACCTTAAGTGGAAGCAAAAAGTGGTGGTGGTCCCCTGTAAGTGAGGGAGTACACACCTGCCTTACACCTCTTTCTAGCTTATATTTTATTTATTATGTCTGTGTACATTTTTTGTTGGAGATCCATATAAATAAATAAGCAAGCGTCTTCAAATTAAATCAGTTTCAATTCTCTAATGTTGCGTTTTGTCTCCAGGTCGGGTCCGGTCGCTGCAGCTCACCAGGCACAGGGCCGCTCTCGCCAGCCGAGGGTCCGCGCTGGCCGCACGTGCATCATCCGCACCCGCTGCACCACGCCCTCCTTTCCTCGAGCGTGAAGCGCGGCAAAGAGCTGTGAGTATCTGGGAGGAATGTCAGAACTGGTCTTAAGTGAAGCTAGAGAAATGGGAATTAAAAGCAAAAAGTAGATGCAAAAGTTACGACCTATCCAGTTACTGGGTTCTTAAGCCATTTGCAGCTATTATAGCAAGTCGCTCAATTGCGACGTCTAGGTACTCATGGATATAGAAATTCGTATTATACACCGAGTTTCCCAATGACTAAGATTCTGGAGACCAAATAGACGGAGAAAATGGATGCCGGTTTGAGGATAGTTGTGGAAAGTTTAAGCAGATGTGTCA
Organism: Chrysodeixis includens; assembly: GCA_941860345.1. NCBI lineage: Eukaryota > Metazoa > Arthropoda > Insecta > Lepidoptera > Noctuidae > Chrysodeixis > Chrysodeixis includens. The sequence continues at coordinate 1,438,380 of OW796117.1, read as the reverse complement.
TGTTTCCCTATTGCTTAATGATGTCTTCCTAATCTAAATTTAAATTTCTGGTTTTAATATCTAAACTTCTCAGTCGCTTTTGAGCTAAATACTTAAGTGAATTTGTAGATAAAAAATACCTAGTTACATTCTATCTCATGACTAGTTTATAACGATAAAATAATAGGAACGGCTACACGCGGAAGATGTAAAGTTATTTTAAGAAAACAATGCTTATTGTATTTGTGTGAAATCTTCTTTTCTCTAAAACATTCTGTTTCATGTAATGCAACATTGGATAAACTTCTGACAAAGGTTATTAGAGTAGATTTCATTTATTTAGCGATGGCAACATTTTCCATTAAAGTGACAATATTCTCTGAAGTCTTTTGTTAGAACGAGATAAACCGATTGATGTTGCCATCGTTAAATAAATTTATAGTAGGAATGGTAGATGACCATAATTATTTTTACCCACCTCGTCCGTCACGTAACAATTTTATAACCCGCCCTCAGAATAACATTTATTGAATACCAATATACTAATTACTATCGAAAAACTACTTTTTTTTCCAACATTACTTCTCCATTCTGGCTGTCACATTACACATTTTTTGCCCAAATCTACTAAACCATTTCAATATTTACATACACATCAGTTATCTTTTTACTTGCTGATTGAGTAACAATAAATTTTGTTGCTGACACTACCAACATCATCATTCCCCTGCCCTTATCCCAATTATTATTTGGGTTCGGCGCAGCATGTCTTCTTTGCTCACACTACCAACATAAAAAAAAGCAAATATGTTACGATCCATCTTCATTGCACACCCATTTTATATTCTATAGCAGCATCTGTTTTTCTTATCATTCCAAATTTTCTTCTGAAAGTCAGTCTGACTGAGATCTAGGCTGACAATCCAGAATTACAGAATTGTCTAATGTTTTTATTGTATTGCCTACATGTCTAACCGAATTAGAACTAAGGATATGTAAGTATGGGTCTACGTGTGTACGTAAATGGGGTTTCATATAACAATGGATACATTTTCTATTGATTTCATCATCATCATTTATGGCTTGGTTTTCTTTTAAATTTGAACCTCTCGACTCCGTAGGAGCTACTATCATATTTTTATATCCGTCATTCATCTTTTCTTAACCAGTTTTGGTATCTTTACCTTTCTTGGGTAAATCTAGAAAGACGCTATCTAGTTTCGCAACCTCATTGTAACTGTCAAGCATATTTATGCTTCTAGCGTTGCCAATATTTTGAATTACTTTATTTTCTTTCGTTCCATTTTCACCATTTATTTGTATGTGATGTTTTTGGCAGCTTATTAATATGATTCTGTTTGACAGCGATGGTCGCAGGTGGTCGGTGGCATCGCTGCCATCGTCCGGCTACGGGACCACGCCGGGCAGTTCCAGTCTATCAGTAAGTATATAATATTACATATTAATAAGAGCTAGCCGAGAGTTTAAACCTCTGTAACTGTATTCTGACGATGCCTTTTCAGTTTTGTTTGCAACTAGTGACGGGCCTGTTGGTCTAGTGGTTAGTGACCCTGACTGCTAAGCCGGAGGTCGTGGGTTCGATTCCCACCCAGGACAAATGTTTGTGTGATGAGCATGATCATTTGTTCTGTGTCTGGGTGTAATTTATCTATAATATGTATGTATTTAGAAATATATAAGTATGTTTATCAGTTGTCTAGTACTCATAACACAAGTTACTGTCGTATACTTAATTTGAGACTAGATGGCGTTGTGTGAATGTTGAGGAATATTTATTTAACTACAACAGAAAAATTGTTATGTTCTTGAATTTTTCCTTCAGCCAATGACTAAAGGAAATTTTAATCAAGAGGTATTTCAAAGCTAATTTTTTATTTAATTCTGCTCTCAGTGTTCTACAATTCCATCGCCTCGAAAAGAAAACACATGCAAAATTTAAAGACTTCTAAAACCGACAAACTGATATGATATGACTTTTCAACGAATTGTCCAACCAAGCGTAATTAATGTGTATTTCTCGAAATACTATTTAAGAATCGTCAACGTTCACGAGTGTTTTCAAACAGATCTAGTTGGCTAGTTTCGCGGAAATATTTGGCAAACATAATTACTGGATACTGCATATACATGCGCCTGCGACTGTGTCACTGGGGCACGTAGCTCCGGGAAATCGATACTTCATTATTCATTGTACTACCGTAGACATATTTTTAAAGGGAGGGCTATATATTACATTTTGTTTTTCGATTCGAATCATTCGTGACTGCCTCAGTTGTAAACATTCGTTTCGGACTCAATAAACTGCGTCTTCATTAGTGTTTTGGACCGTATATGGTGTAGTTTGGACAGGAAGCACTTGATCTGGCAATATATTCTTAATTTTCAAAAAAATAAAAATGTTTTTCATAATTCTTTGTTGTTGTTCCATTTTATGCGGCTTGTTGACCATATTTTGGGTAGTCACGAACATTTTTCAGAAATGTCTGACTCAAAAGGGATTTGCGTTTTAGGACGCCAGAACTGTAATTAGGTCGACTTGTAACAAAAACCGCACCTTACAAAAATCGTAAAAGATTTATTAAAAACAATGATGAGGAAAATACTTGATTCTGAAGACCACTTCATCCATATCCCACTTTACTTTTTACCTACAAGAAAAGGTACGGTGTGAACATCAACGTACACATATGGATTACAAGAGGAAAAATAACAGTCCGAAGGCTCTCTCAGGAGTAAATAAGTGTTTAGACGTCCTACCACGACTTGCTAAAGTAATATTATTGTAGTCGTGAAAGCGAGATAGCGCGCTACGTGACGTAGAGTGGTATCTCTTTTTCACAGTTGCAAAAATACTCCTTTAAGGATCTGGTAGGGAGTCTGATAGCGTGTGTACAGGCCATCAAACTAGAACTAAGTATATATTGTCTGTCGGAAAAGCCTCCATTACTGCCCGATGCCGACACCAAAGCTTTTTGTGTGGATAAAGGAGTGGTGAACTATTTCCTTAAGTTTTAGACGATTTTCTTTGGCTAATGTATAGAGAGAACGGTTTGGGAAATGAATGTTGTTTTGGCAGTATTTAAATTATTATATCTGTGTGTTTGAGTGAAATAAGCAATGGAAAAACCCAGTATTATTTTTTTTGTTGAAAATGCTGCATGCAATAAAGGTAAAATTCATTACATTTTTGAAATGGACTTAAACAATGTCTCTTTGAAGTAAACGTTCCAAATGTGATGTAAATCTTAAAGATATGATCTTGAGATGACAGTAGTGTGTTGAAATTGAAATACAACGGGAATAACAACTCTTTCTTTGTATGAAAAACCTTTTAGCTACTAAGAGTAATTTTCCTTACGTTTTTATTTTTGTACTCAAGAAAATAGCCAAGTCCAGACATTTTAATTGCGTCTAGCATTATTCAACAACAGCTTTCTACCAAGTGAAAATAGAATTTCCTCAGGCATTCAAATGAAAATATTATCTAAAGTTTACAACACATTTTACGACAAAAACAAAATATAAATAAACGCCCTCAATATATCGCTTATCAACGCAATCAGAACTTTAAATCTGAGTCGAAACGGTTCATTGTCTTTTGACATATTTATGTCGTAGGAAAATTGAAAGATTTTCAAGATGGCGGATGTGATGTGAACAGATAAATCACGGTATATCTTTGTAAATAGACAAGTGAGGTGTGTTTGATGACCGGAGTTAATACGTAGCTGATTGTGCAGGTGACTGACATTTAGGGTTGACAAAATTTGGTAAAGTTTTTGGTGAAAATGTTAAGTACTGCATGTGATTAGAAAGCGTCGTATGTCTTCCGTCTGATTACGTACGACTCACCATGTATGACGCGTTATATCTGCGAATTTCTTTATTGATAAAAGAAAAAAATACCATTTGTTTTTCATCTTTTCTGACATGGGAATTACTTTTTTTTGTCAAATTCTTAATTAACGTTAAAAGATAAAATATTTCATGGTTTTTTCAACATTTTTAGTAGCTCAGCCTTTTGCAATCTTATATCTTATTTGTACGGAAATAATACATGAAATTCAGGCATGATTCTAAACATCAACGGGACATATTTGAAGTCTTCAGACAGAATCGAATCAACCGTTTACTTTGACAACCCTATGGATATAAATATACTACAAATTGTATTATTATAAAGAGACTTTGTTCTTGTTTATTTGATAACGTTTGAATGATCGACAACTAAACAAATATTATTCATGTCAATATGCCCGATTGCCAATTGATTATATTAATGGAAAGGTGGATAAAACATTGAACAATGTATTGCTATGTCCTGATAAATAAATGTTTTTGGACGTTTAGACAGTCCAGACAGAATTAGTTTTAATTTACCTTTACGACATATTCATACTGTTTTCTTAAGCTGAATTTAAGTAATTTGTAGTTAAAACCTAGATTAATAAAACGTAATCTCAATCAATCTGTAAATTGGTAAAAATCTTTTAAATTCTGATAAAAAAAAATATACTTTTATGTGTAAAATGATTTAACTAGTAACGTGTTTATAAAATGCTTCTTTTAAATAAATAAATAGTGGGCTCTTAATCTTACCCAATAATCCTTTATCGATCTCAAACGTGCGTCATCACATGTAATGATTTGGACACGATCTATGTTTTATGATAGTCATGATAGGTAGAAGTGCTATAGTGTCAGAATCGATCGATGTATCGATTGAGTTCCAATTGATGTTCCAAATCTACATTACCATTGGGTACGGTAAGCTCACGATTGAGGTTTAACGAGTAGCCATAAGTATTGGAATAAGGAAATACAAAAAATTTAGTCGTTCGTAGACTGTCTCGATATTTGTAGTAGATATAAACTAATTGGTTTTTAGAGCCTGTGTAATGTTGCGTTTATTTCTCTTCCATCACAAATAATATGGTATTTATGTGTTAAAGGAGAGATGAGATGTAAATTGAATTTTGTTAAAATATAACAGAAAATGCTTTGCTATTAAATAAAATTTTGACATTTTCTAAAAGCAATTTTCGTAGCGCCCATGCAAGTTAGATTATCTCACCACCGGTTTTAAATTAACAACACCAAAACAATAACACAGACAACCGCCGTAACACATAACCACAGCATAAATACATACAGTAGTGTAACTCGGCCGTTTCTCTAAAATAAATGCCTACAGCCGCGTGGTACGTAACAGCGATAGGACTGGCTACCGACAGCATTTTTTTCAACACACCGTCCGTTCATCAGTTCGACACGCTCGCGAGGCATTACTGACGTAACCAGATGTCCCGTTTTGAACGGAACTGTCCCTTTTTACAATTACAAGTCCCGGCGTCCCCGAAATGAGCAATGGGACACGAAATTGTCCCGTTTATAGTAACCGGGCGAAAGTTTGAGGTTTCTCTCGACTTTTTTCTCAAAAAAATAAGCTTATACTTATTTTAAAGTTGGTTAAAAAGACAGTTTTTTTTCATTGACTAACTATTATTAAACGTAATAAACTAATGTTCCGTTTTGAGTGAAAGAATAAATGGTCACGTTAGGCATTACTCACGTTGCGCCCGTTTATATGAAGACTTCTTACTGTGTAAATTACTATACTGTGACATTATTGTCGTATAATTTGATGCAACCATTAAGCCGTTAGTATTCATCGCTCGTTCAAAGGAACTCTTGCGCAGCGTTACATTGTACTTCATTGTCCGACCACTTGAGATTTGTTCCTCGTACGGTTTTACGACACTGCAAATGTTTTTAACATGCTAAATATTGGTTTAAGGAGCTCTTATTGTGTGGAAACCGGTCTTAGCGTTGTTGAGTACGAGTTGTTTTGCTGTTGCGTTTTATAGTATGTTCAATAGGTTGGTGTGAACTTTGTTTTGATTTCTATAGAGATTAGATGCTTAGAAGGTGGTGGAAAGTAATGGTTGGGCTTGCTTATTTCTTAGATGTTTACGATGATCATTCATAGTTAAAAGTAACAGCCGTATTTATAGACGAGACTTTGTCAACATTCTTCTTAATAGTGATAAAGATAGCATAATTATTAAGAGCAACTTTTAATACTAGAATACGTAAGCAAATAGAAATAAATATGATTGTTTTCCACTAAATGGAATCCTGATAGGATTCGTCAAAATTGTGTTTAGCGTCAAAATTAGCATTTATGTCAAATGTTGTTTTGGCTTATGGTGTTTTGACTACTTCTGCAAGAGTTACTGTCTCAAGTAAGCATCGTGCAACTTAACAATTTTTACTTTACTTAGCATTACCATTCTGACAACTAATTTACCAAAAAAATAAACAACATTCACTTCAAACACCAAGTACTGCAGCGTACAATTGTAAATAGATGTTTCATGTCAAACACCAATTCTGTCAAACGGAATATAATTACATCCACGCTATCTGTCCCTGGAGTCTAGGACTACATGTAACGTTACTACATATACATACCTATATGTTTGTACACGCAGGACAGTACTCATGGTCTACAACCATTAGGTAATACTCTTATATTGGGTGAGGCTAATTCCCTGGACTGTTGGAGGTCGTTTGAATGTTGGTGTGCAAAACCCTTTAATATGACGGGGGGTTGTGTCGTTACTAGTTTTTGAATTAAATAAATATTACACGACTTTCTGCGTGATCTGGACTTGAACTAAGCATTGACTTGTATTATGAGTACCAGATAACTGATAAATACATTTCTAAATATTATAAATAGACTACGATCAGACCGAGAACCAATGATCTTGCTTATCACACAAACATTTGTCCTGGGTGGGGATCGAACCCAAGACCTCTGGAATAGCAGTGAGGACCTCTAACCATTAGACCAACAGGCCTGCTGTTTCCTGGGAAATCACCAAATGACCCCGCCCATTGTGGGCGTAGCGGGAGGGAGTGTCAGACTTTTACTGACCAAAACCCGCTATGTTCCTCCTGGAGCCCTTTGAGTGCCAGGGTCACAGTAACCCTTACGAACATCCCGCAGCTTTAAAAACGTATCTCACATTTCTAAAAACGACCTACCTCAAATTTTACCATGACTTCATCGTAATGATATGTGGTGCTTACCCTTGTTGCAGTCGCAATGCTCGTCGCAGGAGCGCCTGCTGGCGGTGCAGGCGGTGTGCGAGCCCCCGCGCGCGCCCTGCCCGCACTGCCACCAGCACCAGAACTCACTCAAGTAAGTATATGAAGATGGTATAGGATGCTGTTCTTGCTGGAATGTCCTTTAACTCGGTAAGAAAAAAAGATGACATACAGTAGCCCATATGACGTCAATTATAAATTTCTAATGGCTCTTAATTTTTAAATGCCATTTAAAAAGTCGTTATATTTACGTTGATTGGTCATCAACGAGGTATACCGAGGGTCCTTAAAACTATTTGACTGCAAACTCTGCTTTCTGCGGCTGACCTGCGGGAATTATATTTTGTTTTGAATATAAAGTAACTTATGGCAAGGGAAAAGCATCTTTTCTCTCTTTTCTAATTACCTTATGACATCAGACGTCATTTCCTGTTACCACCTTCAGTTTATCCCTATATCCCGAACTGGATCTCACGTATTAAATATGTCATCATCATCATCATCATCTTCGTGCCTCTATCCCATATTACTTGGGGTCGTCGCAACACTTATTAATGTATCTAATATTGTCTTCTCCAATCTACAGCAGCTCACAAGGCAGCGGTATGAACAACTGGGCTTCGCTGTCAGACAGCGGCGGCAGCGGGAACACAGCGGCGCGTGCGCCGTCGCCGCAGAGCCCCGCACGACGCGTGCGCAGTCGGAGTCTCAGGTATATCATATATGACAGTAAAATAAAATCGTCGTTTTGTCAGTATGGTAGATGTTCGTTTACCAAGTATGCTGGAAGAAAGTAAAGGTTATATATCATTTAAGTTTGAACCATCCTCACGGAAGTTATTATAAAAAAAGGTAAAGGTTCAAAAATGTTTCTCTTTTAAAATAAAAAAAAATGTTTCTCTTTTCGCCCACCCTTTACCGCCTTCTAGAGGAGAAGAGGAGTAGAACTGGAGAAAAATAGGACACTGTCTCGTAGATTGTAAAACGGTTTACATGATTCCTCGGAATGAATTTAGAACATTTGCTCGTTCTTCTTCCTTTCTAAAATGTTTCAAGCAAGGTACGAACCCGCAACACACCGCACACTGAATCAATTGTCACAGTCACCTATACCACTCAGCTGCCGAGCCAGCTACGTGCAGTATAAATCATCAGCTACACCGACCAGCAAAAAACTCTTCACCTTTACCATTAACAAGCATGTCTAAATACTCGACCACACACATTTGTCACAGCCAGTAAATAAGTTCAAGTGTTTATTAGACGCGTCTCGGTCTGACTCACTGCGGATCTTGGCAGCTGTATTGTTTACTATGTATATTATGTATGTTATATAACTGTTGTTGTTATGTTATGTAAGGTTTAATGTGGGACGGTATTGTTTTGATTGCATCGGACACGGATCTGTATTTGTGACCTGATTGGCGTTTGATAGTGTTAGTGTTTGATAGAGTGTGGATTTGTGGTAGTGCGGTTTATTGGTGCAAGGGTTGGTGATCTGATTAATTTAGTTGTTTAATGTTATGCCTTGATTTTTCCCTGGATTTGTAGAATTTAGGTTTTCATATTTAACTTAAAAAAATCGTATTTATGTAGTCGCTGTACTATTTAACTATTTCTGGCATCGGAACAAAAAAACTGTTGTGTCTGCTTAGCAATTTCCGTTTAAACCACTTATTTGAAAAATAAGTGGTTTAAACGGAACCGGATCGGATTGGTCATTCTGACTACTATACCAATGCGGAAGTTGCTAAAAGGGAACGGAGCAGCACTCCGATCGTTTTAGCTGGTAAGAGCCCTCACCTCTTCGCCTTCCCCAGGCGATGAAAGTCCAAGAGGGTTTCCACCGGGTAACAATAAACCAGCTAAGAGAAGAAAGACAGACAGCGGACTCTTAGTACCTAATAGGATCCCGTTTTACCCTTTGGGTACGGAATCCTAAAAGCAGGGTTAATCTCTTAATCTCCACTTGATCGTGTAATATTCTTGTTGTCCGTAGTTCGCCGTCCCGCAGCGGCGGCGGCGGTTCGAGCGGCGGCTCCGGCTCGCGCGATGACGCGGTGTCGGCGATGTCGGCGCTCTTTGCCGCAAGGTTCCCGGCCGCACAACGCGCTATGAACGATAAGTATGTTACTTGATATTAAACATATTTTACGATAGGAAAAAAATATGAAAAAATACGGGTTTTTTTTCAGAAGCCTATATTGATATTAAAATGCAAATTTTAAATTCTGTCTAATAAATACCAATATTTAGAAGATTTTTATATCCGTATGATTTATATAAAATATACTTTATTTTTATTTCAGATTAAGAGGCTTAATAGATGAAATAACAGAGTTAGATAAGAAACCCGACCGACCGCCAATTGAAAGATTCGTCCAAAGACAGGTATGTAAGACTATCCAGATTTAATTATTCAATATTTCTAATTTATTTACATACTTTACTTCTTTCACCCCTGATAGGGTAGAATAGAAGAAAAAAACGTGTTACGCCGACCTCAAGTAAAATGGGATAATGGCAGGAAGATGATGATGATGATTTCTTCCACCCCGGTAATTCGTATAGTATTCAACTAAGGAATATTGTATCATCTTCCACAGGTACTGGAGATGGCTCGCGACTGCCTCCACAAGTCTGAATCGAAGCAAGTCACCAGCACATACTTCTACGACATGGCTGACAGCTTAGATCGACTGCTGGCTGAGGTTAATATGCTTATATATTTTGTTATCACTTAATTATCTAGTCATTTTTGGACATGTCATGCGGAGAAAAGAAGATCACGTGGTAAGGAAGGCGCTGGACATGAATGTGGATGGATATAGGGGAAGAGGACGACCAAATAAACGATGGATAGATTGTGTGAAAGTTGATATAGCTGCACGATATTATTTATTTATTTATTATTATAAAAGAAATACAATATTAATTTAAAACAATCTCCCGCAAAACCGGTTTAGCGGTTTGACTGTGGTGGTCTGTCTGTGGTGCATGGTCTGTCCAACATGCAGAGGCATTGTTGAGAACTTTAATCTCAAATGTGATTTGCCATCCACCCCTGTTCTATGGAAGAACAAAGATAACTGGACGGCCCAAGGTAGCTACAAAACTATTTTAAATAATGGAGATGAAATTTTAATATTATTGTAAATTCCAGACACGTGAGAAATCAGCTGACGCGGGCAACCAGGTGGCGCCACTGGTGACGCGGCTGATACTCGCGATGGCGCGGCCGGCGCGCCTGCTCGAGTGTCTCGAGTTCGATCCCGAGCGGTTCTACCGGCTGCTAGAGGCCGCTGAGGGGCATGCGAAACATCAACAGGTGGGTTTTAAAAGATTAATAGTTACAATTAACTTTATAAAGGCATTGATTTTCATCAAATATAGCGAAATATATATTTTTTCTAATGTAACTCTAGTCTTATAACCTTTTTATTTTCAACCTAATTTCGTCTTCAGACTATTCTTTCCTGAACGATCGAATTACACTTTTCATTTCTTTTATTTAGTATTGGTTTGAACTATGGACGTGGTTTTAAGTAACACGTAACGTTTTAATAAACCTGTGATGCTATCAGGGACTTGACTATGAAGTTGGCTTCAGACGAGTCCAAAACCACATTACGTTTTACATAAACTGTGTGACCCTATCAAGGACTTTTCAAGATTTCTTTGCCTCTAACATCAATTATAACATATTCCTTATACAGGGCATAACATCAGACATCCCGCAGTACATCATCCACAAGTTAGGGCTGTCGCGCGACCCGCTGGCCGAGCTGCACGCGCCGCCGCCCCCGCCGCCGCCGCCGCAAAACGCTTCGCCTTCCAAGTATGTACAGTAGGGGTGCTACTGGACTTATGGCTCCAGACTGTACATATGTTATATAGGGTTTTGAAAGATGTTTATATGAACTTCTACCGTTTTTGAGATGATAGGGTGCATCTGATTAATTGGCTAAAAGCGCCTATGTAATAAGGTAGGAGTTTCTTGAACGTATATGCAGCGCTGACGCTACGACAACGCAACGCTACCCGGAAACCTTTGGATGGCATTGTCTTCCTTAACGATTGAGATAGATAGGGTATTTTGTTAAAGTTGATGTCAAATCAAATCAAATCATTTTATTTGCGAAAATATGGGTGTTCAATAACAGGTCTTACAATTTTATAATAGTATCACCATATTCGACCGTCAAAGCGGCATGCAAAAGTAGGTACATAAATACATGAATTATTATTTCTAAAAACAAACTAATTATTTTATATAATAATATGGAACACTACACAAAATTAACACGGAATTGAAACAATAATAAAATAATGCCTAAGAAATCAATTACATTATAATTTATCAATTAAATAATCATTAACAGAATAATAACTTTTCAATATAAGTATGTTTCTTACTTTAGTTTTGAATGCGTTTATATCAGACACTTCTAAAATTGATTTAGGCAAGTGATTATAAATTCTAGGAGCCATACATAACATACTTTTGTTGAGTAGTGCTGTTTTATTTTCTGGTAGGCATAAATTGAATTTGTGTCTTCTGCTGTTCACATTTTATTTGATTTTATTGTATTAGATTAGCATGATTCACGGTTTTATTTTTCAGTAAATCGCGTAAACTACAATTCCTCAAGTGAGATTGCATGTCGATCTATCGCACACCCGAGAGTAACTTTCAAAAACCCAAAATTATTACATGTCTCGTAATGAGCATGCGCTCCAACCAACCAAAATAAATGTGTAAAATATTTTTTACTGATCATTTTTATTGCATTAAGCAACTCAATTTGTGTCATTTCGTGAAGTTTTTGCCTCAAAATCGTTTCGTTATCCCCGTTCCGCAGGTCTCGCGGGCGCCAGTCCCCGCCGCAGGGGCAGGGCGGGGCGCCACCGTCGGAGAACGACTACCACGTCATCAAGCTCATCTCCAACGGCGCGTACGGGGCCGTCTACCTCGTCAAACACAAGCAGACCAGGACAAGGTACCGTGTATTGCTGTTTACACATCATGTTCACAAAATGTAGTTAGTACGGGGTACCGGACTGTTAGAACCAGAACATAAAGTGTCTTGATAGCACAGCGTATTAACTACTACCCACTAATTCTTAATATTAACACAGCTTGTATTGTTCCACTGCGGGGCAAAGGCCTCCCCCAAGTCTTTCCACGATTCTTGCGTCGCTTGGAACCAGTCCGAGGACTGGTTAATGTGATCACATATTTTGATATATTAACCTACGATTCCGTCCTCTTTGATATCGCCTGATAACTGATTAAAATTCGGTTACATTTTCAGTACTGCTTCGATACATGTAGTAATTTTTCCATAAAATTTTGATCAGGTTATGATAATTTTGTGTTAGCCCAATTTTTCGAAATTTTGTTTCCTGGAAAGCGGTATTTAAAAATCGACAAAATAGATTGTTTAGATTTAATGTTTTATTAATCAATATTTCTTGTCTTTAGATACGCGATGAAGAAAATCAGTAAAAACAACTTGATATTAAGGAATCAAGTTGAGCAAGCGTTTGCTGAGAGGGACATCCTCAGTTTTGCGGACAATCCATTTGTGGTAAGATCTCTAACTATTATTTATTTATTTATTATTACTTGGAAAACAAACAGCTATATAAAATATAAAAGACAATAAGAATAGGAAATATAAAGCCATTTTTCACGAATATCTACAGATGCATTATTTGCTAATATCGAATGACGATTGTATTTAGTCGGCAAAAGTTGTTTTTCAAACGCTTTTCAATAGTATGTAATCAGAAAAATAGTGTCGTGTTTTTATTGTCTAATTGAGAGATTATTTACATTTATACTTTTCAGTCTGAAGCAACATCCGTATATTATTTTAAACAATAAAACATTGTGTAAAGTTTTTTTCCAACGATGTGCTTAGAAAGCGATGAGTGAATTTTGGTGCTATTAATTGTATTTTGTCGCTTAATTTTTATGATAAATTATTGGGATAATTTCTGGTGGAATATTCCACGACTTTCACGCATCGTCATCTTGTCTCAGACTACTTACACGTCTAATGCTCCTAATACAAGCTATGCTTAGCTTGTATTAGGAGCATTAGACATGTAACAAACATACTTATGTACTTCTAAAAACATACATATTAAATACAGAACAAATGACAAATGATCGTGCTCATCACACAAATTGTCCTGCGTGGTGATCGAATCCACGACCTGCAGTCAGGGTCACTATACTCCATTTGTTTAGGTAATTAACTAAATGTAAACAATCTTGGTATGTCTTTTAAACAAAATGTGATCTTTAAAAATGTAAAATACGTTTTACAACTTGAAATACATTCAGATTTTCTAAAACTATAGTTAATTGATTTATAAGCAGTAATATCCTAATTAAAAACTATTTTTTTGGTTAAAAAGTAACGCCAAGATTGTTTACATTTAGTTAACTACCTAAACAAATGGAGTATAACTACTAGACCAACAGGCCAGTCAATGGCTGAATGACTTTTGAATTGAAATAATGATCGTTGGTACCGGTATTCGCATAATTGGTTAATCAATAAGAAAAAAATAATAATATGTTAGTATTCTAGTATGTAAGTATCAATGTATTGACTTAAATGAAATAACGGTTTACTCACGCAACGTATGTATCGGGATAGCAGGACTAGTTTCGGACCCAACCGGAGTCCTTAATTATGAGCTGACGCGGCGGCGGGTCGCAAGTCAGTTCGACTTGCGACCCCGCCGCCGCGTCAGTAAACTATCGGATACAAGTATGAATCATCCTTACGAAAGTTATTATAAAAATGTTATGTCCGCTAGGTAACAATGTACTGCTCGTTCGAGAGCAAGCGCCACCTGTGCTTGATCCTGGAGTTCGTAGAAGGCGGCGACTGCGCCACGCTACTGCGCGCCGGCCCGCTGCCGCCCGACATGGCGCGGCATTACTTCGCCGAAGCTGTGCTAGCTGTCGAGTATCTACACTCCTACGGGATTGTGCATAGGGATTTGAAGCCGGATAAGTGAGTTGTGGTTTAATTTTGGTTGTAAAATTAAGGCTCTAGATAGACGGACTGCATTTCAACTGTAATCTAACTGGAAATTGCAGTTTGTTTGCAGTTGACACAACTGCAATAGAACTACAAATCAAACGTGCAGTACTGCAGTCTGATTGCAGTCGGTGTGCAGTCTGATTTGTAGTTGTGACAACAGCATTAATACTGCCCTTGAACTGCAATTTGCAGTTGGATTGCAGTTGAAATGCAGTCCATCTGTCTAGAGTCTAAGGGGGATAGTCTATCGGCGGCATTGAATGATAGTGAATTGGACTATTTGACGTCGATCGATGGTTTCTATCATACAGGTTGATCGATCGGTCGATTGATCTGGTAACACCCTAGGATTTCAGCTGTTTCGAAGTTTGTTTTGTAAATTAATAATTTACAAAACAAACTTCGGGAAGAGTTTTTACTTTATTTTTTACGGAAAATTTTTAATATTTATTTTTGTTCTTACAGCTTATTGATCACCGCGACGGGTCATATTAAGCTCACAGACTTTGGACTCAGTAAAATGGGGCTCATGTCATGTAAGTACCTCTTTGTTGCCTTAGTTAAATTCTACTTCAATATCCTTACATGTTTTTGAATGTTGGTAAATCAAAATTACGTCATTATTAAGGAAATAGTTCTGTTCTCTTAAAGCTACAAAACTATCAAAAGTCATTTATTCAAATTAGGGTACAATGTAGCACTTTTTAAATATCAAAATGATAATAGACAGCACCCCATCGCCCACCCTTCACTGCTTCCTGTGCTTTCGCTACGGGATATGAAACGGCGCCACAAACTCCCCAGCAGCACGCTGTCTTTCAATTTACAAGATTCTAAGATTTTAATTTAAATAGTAATCGGAAATATTTGAGG
This sequence comes from Chrysodeixis includens, assembly GCA_941860345.1. Taxonomy (NCBI): domain Eukaryota; kingdom Metazoa; phylum Arthropoda; class Insecta; order Lepidoptera; family Noctuidae; genus Chrysodeixis; species Chrysodeixis includens. The sequence goes on along the minus strand of OW796117.1, from coordinate 1,423,324 downwards.
ATGTTTCTTGTCTAGAATATTGATCCTAGGTATAAATTGACATCACGACCGTTTCAGCAGTCAGGGCCACCAATTATCACACCAATAGATCAGTTATTGGCATGCACATTAGTTAGCACGCTGTCTTACTTTTACATTATAATAATATAGCAAGGAACCGTGCCTATAATTATGTGTCTGTTCTCCAGTGGCGACGAATCTGTACGAGGAGTACGCGGACCGCGAGGCGCGACAGTTCTCCGATAAGCAAGTGTGCGGCACTCCCGAGTACATCGCACCTGAGGTCATACTCCGACAGGTATGGTATAGCAATACTTATTTATTTACTAAACAGGAGTAATAATGGTCTTGAGTGTGTAAGATAGAGAGGGATAGAAAGTAGCTCTCGCTAACTATGGTCTTGAGTGTGTAAGAGAGAAAGAGATAGAGAATGACTTTCGCTTTGTAGTGGACCTGTAAGAAAATTATTGAACTGATAATTATCGTGATTTCTTACTAACTGTATGTGAATAATATTCTTTCAAAGTGACATAATCTTGTGTGATTACGTGCTTATTCAGTCCAATTCAATGGTTAGTCTCAGTCGGAGCAACGTAACTTGTATTTAGGAAGCTGTATCTTAATGATATTTGAGTCATGTAACTTTAATTTTATTTTACCCAAATTATCAAAAATTCAATAAGATAAGGGATAAGGGCAGGGGAATGACGATGATATCAAAAATTGTAAAACAACCATTCTTAAGTTAACATACATTTTATAAACACAAGTACCCTCCCATTTTACCTATCCTCATTCCAAGATCATCACTTAAATCATACTGTTACTTGTTTGATGATGATTTTACTAATAATATCCTAATACCCAGGGTTACGGCAAGCCGGTGGACTGGTGGTCGATGGGCATCATCCTGTACGAGTTCCTGGTCGGCTGCGTGCCGTTCTTCGGAGACACGCCCGAGGAACTGTTCGCGCATACCGTCAATGGTAAGATATTGATATTGAAATAATGGGAGCACAATTGCTAATCATAATACAGTACAATGTGTGACAGAAACTATACTAAACAAGAAATATCTACGTTTTTAACTTAACTTACATAACATACATATTTACAAAGCGTCAAAAAATATGTCGTCATCTGCGTCAATGGCCGGATACGTGCCCAGGAGACTTATATGATGTGGATTTTTTGTTTAGTTTGATAAAAGAATTTAATAAAAATCCTACTTTGTGATTGCTTTTTAACATTAGCTTTTTTATATAAAATGAAGAGCAATGCACTTCGCGTTGTCTCACTTTCACACGCGCAATGTTGCTTTTAGAGTTTTATGTTACAGCTACTGATAACTCGTTCAAAGTAGATGGCGCCAGGCGTCACGTAAACATATTGCTCCCGTATTAAACCTGTTAAAAAATAGTTAATTACCTATATCTACTAAAATCTTTCTACAAAAGTGAAGATAATAGTGCAATACGTTTGTGCAACTGTTATCTAAACAATTTATTCAACATAAACCATAAAAACTTAACTTCAGTGAGTGTTCAAAACATAGCGAGTAGCATAGACTTGTGAGTGTTAATAACTTCTTATTTTGGGACAAAAACGGCTGTTTGCATGACTTAAAACACTGTGAGTGATATAAACATTAAAAACAAAGTGTTATAATAACTAAAAACAAAGTTTTACAAAAGTGACGCTTAGACAGTGAATAAAGCAAACATTTAAATTGTTCAAAATTGACGGGTATTTATAACGAACTTTCTGCTCCAGAGTCTATTATTCAACAATTTCGTATACCACAATAATTGTCGTCCTGGCTTAGTGTTCCGGCAACCAACCATACTTGAGTGAACCTACGTGGTCCGAGTTCGGTTCCCACATCCAGATCGTCTTTTTGTGAATGTTTAAGGACAAATTTAACAAAATTTAACAATGAATTTCTTCGAGAATATCACTTTCAGAAAATCAAACAATACAAAAAGACATTCGTTGAATAAGACCAATTCGGTAGAAACTAGTCCCAACAGTTCTAAGATAGATGGCAGCACTTGCAGCTTACCAAATATATCCACCGACGAAAATGATGTGCAAGTTCAACAACTACAAAACCAAATACAACAACTCAATTCACAACTAAATTCGGCACACGAGGAGATTCAGAACCTAAATCTCGAAAATACTTCACTAAAGAAGACCGTCCTAGAACTGACAACTAAATATGAGATTGTAAAAAAAGCTACCAAAATTTTAACCAATGACGTAGGAACTCCTGGCAAATTCAAGAGTACACCTACCTCATCAACTCCACGTATTAGCTCTCAGAAGAAAAATACGAAAAAGCATTGTAATACACTCTCCAATGAAAACTTAGACTCTAACAAGACTTCTACTACTATACCCAGCCCCCATGTGAAACAAATACCAAACAAACCAGCAAAGAATAAATTATGTGTTATAAGTGCTAATAAAGTCAATAATATAACATCAATAGCTAAAGAAACATTTAAAAATTCTCAAATATGTCACTATATTATGCCAAACTGCGGCATATCTCAACTTATTAATAATTTAGATAAAAAAATAGCGGACTTTTCAATGTCTGACTATTGTGTCATCTTGATAGGTGAAAAAGACTTTCAGCAAACGGCAAACTATGTAAATATAATTATAGAACTAAGAGAGACCTTGATAAAAATTCAACATACGAATGTAATTTTATGTGCTCCCACCTTCAAATTAAGTAATTTCGCAACTATGTTTAATTGGCGAATTGAGACATTTAATAATTTACTACATCTAGATCTTTTAACTTATGGTTACGCAATTGCATTCGACACTAACTTGAATCTATTGTATGATTTTTCTATGTTTTCAAGAGTCAATAGAAAGTTAAACGACCGTGGAATGCGCAATATCTTTAATAACTTACTGTTATCTATATCAAAGAGTTCGACAGAATGTGACGCCCTAATACACAAAAATGTTAACAACGTCGTCACATCCCCAAATTGTGAGTTTTTTCTTTGATTCTATGTATATTCTTCACCAAAATATTGCCGGACTCTTAAATAAATCTGACCTTTTAAATATTCACATACAGGAATTGTTGAGTCAGCAAAAAGTAGTTGATATAATATGTATAACCGAGCATTTTATAATGTCAGGCCAAGAAAAATTATTACATATTCCTAATTACAAGCTAGCGGCATGCTTTGCTAGACAGAACAAAAAACGTGGCGGTGCCTGTATCTTAGTAAGAGTCGGACACGAGTATAAAGAACGACCTGACATTATGAAATTCTGTATATCAGGAATAATAGAATGTTGTGCTGTAGAACTTCCTTCTCATAAAATCATAATTATATGTCTATACAGACCTCCTAAACTATGTAACCTAAGTAAATTTTATGAAAATTTGGATCTCATTTTAAAAATTGTGTGTAAAAACCCCTTCTCAAAAGTAATTTTAAGTGGAGACTTTAATATAGATGTACTAAACAGGAATAGAATCACCTCAGAATTCGAATGCTTTCTCAGGAGCTTCAATCTCAGACTACAAATTAACCAGCCAACTAGATTTATCAGTAATACTTGTTTAGACAATTGCGCATAATCTTAAGCTGAACTGCCAACATGAAGTAACTGATTTTGGATTATCTGACCACACTGCTCAAATAATGAAGATAAAAGTTAAAAAAACCAGTCAAATAAAAACATGGAGAACATCAAAACGAGATATAACTCAAGAAAATCTTATTAAATTTCAGTCGCACCTCGAAAGCCTATCATTTTTTGATGTATATAATACAGAGGACGCTAACAAATCGTATGATGATTTTCTTGATATTTTCCTACTGTTGTACGACCTCTGTTTCCCGTTTAAATTAATAACAGTAAAATCTGAAAAAAAGTCAAAATGGGTCTCTCGTGGGATACGAATATGTAGCAAAAAACAACGGCAATTGCTATGGTTACAGAGATTAAAACCAACTTGTGAAAACAAAAATAAATTTAAAATTTACTCAAGTAGGTTTAAGAAAATCATTAAACTTACACAAAAAGCTCAGAATAACCACCTAATAAATAACTCTAAAAATAAATCCAAAACGGCCTGGCAAATTATTAATAATAACAAAATTGTAAGAGAACCCATTTCACAGATAAAAAAAGGCGATGAAATAATATCAAACCCTATTTTAATAGCCGAATCTTTCAATAATTTTTTCATTGACCAAACCTCCAGCTTATCTAAACATACGAAATGTGATAAAATTAACGTAAAAGTCAATCCACAATCAATATTCATGGCTCCAGTTACACCTCTAGATGTAATGCGTATAATTAAAAACCTAAAAAATAAAAAGAGCTCAGGCATAGATGGCATCTCAACAACAGTCATCAAATTTGTTGCACGCTGTATAGCAGAACCCCTTACTCACATTATTAATGTAAGCATACAGTCTGGTATATTTCCAGAAAGCCTTAAAACCGTAATAGTCATACCTGTACATAAAAAAAACGACAAAGAAGAAATGGTAAACTATAGACCAATTGCTCGTATTTCCATATTTTCAAAGATCATTGAGAAAATTATCTATGAATCCTTTGACAGCTTCTTAACTAAATACCACATACTATGCGATGAACAAAAGGGGTTCAGAAAGAACAAAAATATTAACATTGCTATCTTTGATTTTCTCTTTGAAATAATGCCTAAAGTAGATACCAAAGTACCGGTATGTGCAATATATGCTGATATGTCGAAAGCTTTCGACTACGTGGACCATGATATCCTTCTAACCAAACTTGAAGCATACGGTATTCGTGGCAACGCTTTTAATTTAATAAGAACGTACCTCAAAGGCCGTAGACAATGTACAGAGATATCAAGCTTATGTTTAAAATATAGAAAGGAATTAAAATCTTTATCGTCTTTTAAAGAAATAAGATATGGAGTCCCACAGGGTAGTGTCCTCGGACCTTTATTATTTCTATTATATATCAATGACCTGCCATGTCATATATCTAATCCAATAGTTTTATTTGCAGACGATAGCACTTCAATAGTTTCATGTATCAATAAAGACTCATACGTAAATGATATCAATAATTCAATAAGCAGTTTAATAAAATGGCTTGAGAATAATAACCTTATTATCAATCTACAAAAAACTAAGATTATGCATTTTCACCAACGTATATCTACAGGTGACTTGGATATCAACTATAATGGTCAAACCATCGATAGGGTGTATAGCACAAAATTTTTAGGAATCCTAATTGATAGCCAGTTAACATGGAAGCCGCAAGCAGAAGAAATCTGTAAGCGTTTAAGCACAGCCGCGTTTATGTTATTTAACCTTTCCAAAAAAGTAAAGGTCATTGGGCGCAATCCGACCCAGTTAACGAAAGTTTTCCTACAAAAACCAAATTAGTTTTAAATTGTTAAGTATTAACCTACATTAAAATTTAGATAGTTATTTTTTTTTTAAACCATGGGAATAAAATGTTAAAGATAAATAAAAAATAGGTTATAAATGTATTGATAAAATCTAAATAGGCAAAGAGTAGCCTTTATTTCAATTGATGCAAGTAATGCAGCTTTGGATAACTTCCCACGCCTAACTTTTGAAGATTTGGTACTATTTACATTGGGCACCTACCATTTAAGGATCGCTAGATCATACGTTCATGAACACTTGCGACCAAATGGTCTGCATATTGTTGAACTATACCGGCACCATGAATTGGTTAACCACAAAATATTAATACGGGGAAAAATACAGTCGCGACATGTCAGGAGCAAAACATACTATACTTACATATTGGTGAACCCAACAAGACAGGGCAGAGTTAGTATCGAAGATCACTACTGCTCTTGTATCCACGGTCGCCGCACTATTGGATGCTGTGCGCATATAGCCAGCATAGTATATTTTTTGTCTTGGGCCTGATATCAAAATCAAATTGATGCGCCTGCGGCGTTTTTAGACGACACAATTATTTCTGTAGACATTGATCATGTCGAATAAAACTTATAAACTCTTCTATACTTGTTTTATTTTACTTTTAAAATCATGTTTACTGTCAAGAAACCAATAAAAATGTACTAAGCCTTGTTATAAATAACCTTATTATTGTATTTTATTTTTTTAGATTTCTGTATTTTTCCCATTGTCTGCGTTAATGCGACATATATATTCGTAAACTAGAGACATTTATCTAAACATACTACCTATTTTTTTTTCTGTAGGCCGTGGGTATAGTTTCCATACTTAGGTGCCCAATGACCTTTGTCAACGATATTAGTGGCTTACCATGGTCTTGTGATTTCTATTTTAAGGTTTGGCGTAATATTTTGGGGGTTTTGCAGTGAACGAGAAAGCATTTTTAAAGCTCAAAAGCGCTGTTTGAGGGCTATATTTGGTCTTAAAGTTACTGACAGTTGTGTACCTATATTTAAGTCTCAGAAATTATTAACCTTCCCATGCCTCTACATTCTCGAATTAGCAATATTTGTAATCACAAACCGAAATTTATTTACAACCATATCAGAATCCAGAAAACGAAGTACAGCATTAAGGTCACAGTACCAGAACCGACTATGCACAGGCACATTTAAAACTAGCCTATTAAAGAAAAGCGTGATCTGTATGGCTCCTGTTATATATAATAAAATCCCAAACCAAATAAAAACCTTGCCATTAATGAAATTTAAAAAATGTTTTACAGAATTACTAGTGGATAAATGTTATTATTCCGTCCAAGATTTCCTAGATGACACCTTATAATTATTAACCTTATTATAATAACCATTAATATCATTGTTTAGTATTTGCATGCCAACAAGGCAGAATGTACACGGCTCTGAATATGTTTATTTAACATCTTATTTTGTATTGTACCTACATTCTAAGCAAATAAAGATCTATTCTATTCTATTCTATTCTATTCTATTCTATTCTATTCTATTCTATTCTATTCTATTCTATTCATTCACGTTATGAACGCCTAGTAGATTCTCATAATTCTTATTCGAATCGCTTTTTTACCAAACTCATACTCAATTCTTTATTAGCATTCCAAATGTTATACAGGTGGTACATTTTATAGTCTAGAATCAATATGGACCCTATAGGGCACAGCTTAAAGAAGTTGGAGAACTTAGGAGTAGCTTATTACTAGATTAATAATTTTATTTATTTCCAACTTATAAATAGTCATTACAGGTTATCGCCTAATGCGCCAGTTATGTTTCTTATAATTATAAATTTATACCTTAAATTAAATAATATGTATCTATAACTTACAGCGATTGTATATATAACCTTAATCCTAAAACCTTAATCCTAAAACCTTAATCATAAAAAATATATCTATTCTATACTATAACAAAGGATAAATAACAAATTTCTATTAAAATCGTAAATACGTCAGTCTTGTCGTGCAGTTCATTAATAATCCGAATTGCTCAGGTCCTAGCTGTTGGTACTGCCAGGACCAATTTTATTTAACAATATTTTAGTGTACGTGTGAGTGGGTGTGTGAGTTTGCGTGTAATTGTGTCATATGTATTGTGTGTGATATCAGAGTTTAAATACATTCTTAATAATCGTCCATGTTGTGTTTAGATGATATCGAGTGGCCTTCAGAAGAGGACTTCCCGATCGCAGTGGAGGCGCGCGCTATTATTACGGAGTTGCTAGCACGAAACCCGAGAGACAGGCTGGGGACCGGCGGGACGCATCAAGTTAAGGTAAGGTTTGAAACTACACACTTTTTCTAGCAAAAGATATACTGTTATACTCTTTTCTGCATGTAACGTGACAACGCTTCGAAAGAGAGAAGAAATGCGCGGAAGTCATTTTACATACATACTTGTATTCTGCGCATCTCTCCTCTCGCTCTAACTCTTGCCAAGTTACATGCCGGCAATAATACGACGTAGCCCAATGAGATATTGTACATTTTTTTCTTTACGACATACAACGCCATCTAGTCTCAAACTAAGCAGAGCTTGTATTATGGGTACTAAACAACTGATAAACATACTTATATATTTTTAAATACATATTATAGATGAATTACAACTAGACACAGAACAAATGGTTGTGCTCATCACAGAAACATGTCCTGGGTGGGAATCGAACCCACGACCTCCGGTATAGCAGTCAGGGCCACTAACCACTAGAGACCAACAGGCCACTGTGCATATATAACTTTCTCTGTCTGTTTTAGGATCACATCTATTTCTGCGGTCTGGATTGGAACAACCTGTTGCGAAGGAAAGCGGAGTTCATACCGCAGCTGGAAAATGATGAAGATACCAGCTATTTTGATAGTGAGTATTATGTTCGATTAGTTCATAAAATTAAGATATTAATTCTCATTAAGTCCAGTTGCTTCATAAAGGATGGGGGGAGAGGGGTTGTCTTTATTCCATTAAGCGGGTCCTCTGCTGTTCTAAACTACACGCCCGAAATGAAGTTCGGAGTCAAATTTGGGTGACCTTTTCCAAGTAATTGGGTCTTAAATTAGGTTACAGATAAAATTTGATTTAAAATACTCTCATCGTCATCGTTTTCTGTCTTCGTCCCATTTTACTTGGGGAAGGCACAACGCGTTTTTTTCTTCCACTCTCCCCTATCAGACGTCACACTGTCAATTACCCCATTTTTATTCATATCCTTTTTATACAATCCATCCATCTTTTATTTGACCTTCCTCTTCTTCTCCATCCATTAACATTCATATTCATCACTCTCTTAGTCACATGAGTCTTATCCTTTCTTATCAAATGTCCATACCAAGACAGATGATATCCTTTCATTATTTCTGGTTTATAACTCTACAAATACTTTATTTACATTATTATCATTCCTGTATTTCGCTGCGACCACTCAACATTCATACTCATCACTCTCTTAGTCACATGAGTCTCATCCCTTCTCATCACATGCCCATACCAAGACAGATGATATCTTTTCATTATTTCTAGTTTAAAATACTCTACAAATACTTATAATTTACATCACTATCCCTATTATAGCTCGCTGCGACCGCTACAACCACAGCGAGGTGGACACGGACGAAGCCGCCGAGCCCCCCGAGCCGGCCGAGGAGGCGGGACTGTTCGCCGCCTTCTCCAGCACCTCCCCGCAGTGGCGGCGGCACTACCACCACTCCTGTGCTGAACATGACTCCAGGGTAAGTGGCATACGATAGCAAAACTCTGTTGAGACTTTCCTTGCTGTAAACAAAAGCATTCCGGCCTGGATCGTAGCAGAAAATCAATGGACAACATTATCATTACCATCATTCATGCGCTGGACATGACTCCAGGGTAAGTGGTATACGATAGCAAAGGTCTGTTGAGACTATCCTTGCGGTATACGAAAGCATTCCGGCCTGGATCGTAGCAGAAAAGCAATGGAGAAGTGTGCTGATCATGACTCCAGAGTAAGTGCTATACGATAAAGACGATAGCAAAGGTCTGTTGAGACTCTTCTTGCTGTATACAAAAGCATTCAGGCCTGAATCGTAGCAGAACAGCAATGGACAACATTACCATTACCATCATTCATGCGCTGGACATGACTCCAGGGTAAGTACTATACGATAGCAAAGGTCTGTTGAGACTCTCCTTGCTGTATACAAAAGCATTCCGGCCTGGATCGTAGCAGAAAAGCAATGGAGAAGTGTGCTGATCATGACTCCAGGGTGAGTGGTATACGATAAAGACGATAGCAAAGGTCTGTTGTACCGGGGCTGCGGGATGTTCGTGAGAGTTACCGCGACCCCCGGCACCCAAAGGGCTCCAAAAAAAAACATAGTGGGTTTTAGTCAGTAAAAGTCTAAAACTCCCTCCCGTTACGCCCACAGCGGGCGGGGTCATTTGATGATTTCCCATGAAAAAAAAAAAGAATGTTGAGATTCTCCTTGCTGTATACAAAAGCATTCCGGCCTGGATCGTAGCAATGGAGCAGTATACGAACATGACTCCAGGGTAAGTGGTATCCCATGGACACGATAGAAAAGAGTATTTAAAAGATATACACCGTGACTTTTAGGTCGTTTTAAAAAAGCAGCCCAGTTCATGTATCCAATGACTAGTAAACGTTTATAATAAAAAAATATGTTTTTTTTAAGATTTGAATGAATAAAAATATTATTCATTATTATGACACAAGGCAGTTTTACGAACACTCTGTAGTGAGCGCGGTCCGAACCTTGTGTCAAAGGGGCCGCGCGGGCGGCGCGGCGGCGTCTTATCACAGGTCATTCACCTTAGCGTAAAACAGCTGTCTTACTATTGCAATCATAATGTTCGCAGTAAGTATGTAGCATGTATCTTCAACAGTTTGATACGTAAACATTTTTAACAGGATGTTTCATATTTCCAACGTATTATTTATTTTTTTCATGCATATTATTTTAATTAATGATAAAAAAATTATATTCGCGCCTAGAGGTATTTTATGACGGATACATTGTGTGGACGACTTTTTTAAAACGACCTAAAAATCACGGTGTATAACGGTTTACTCACGCGTATTTATCGGGATAGCCCGACTAGTTTCGGACCCAACCGGAGTCCCTAATCATGCGCTGATGCGGCGGCGGGGTCGCGAGTCGAACTGGATATATCTCTTAAATATGAATCATTCTCACGAAAGTTATTATAATAAGCAAGGAGTTATGTCCCAGCAGTCGGCAAAGCCATTCCGGCTTAGGTCGCAGCGGAAAGAAACAGAGACACTCTGTTGGTTTTGGTAAGAGCCTGGCTTACGATTTGCATGTTTTTTATTCAACATATAGCATTAAACGAGCCTTACCAGTTAACTAAGAATTGTATTTTGAAAGACTTTGCTCTCTTTCTTAGTAAAACAACGACAATAATTAAGCTGAATTAAAACTCAACTATTTGGACAGCCTGGCTAAACCAGACGCTGTTGGTGAAAATTATACGTAAAATAACCACAGGTTTTAAGGTATTATGGAGTCTTCTCTTCCTACAAGGTAAAACCATAATTATAAATTAATTATGTATTTTTTTTCCTTTTTCAATGTATTATTATGGTATGATTTATTACAATGCGTAACTCTACAACTACATTCAGCTGGGAGCCATCAGTCGTCAGGTACGTATTAAGCTTGGAAAATATACTTCAGATTTTCAAACTAAACTTATTCACTTCCTATTTCACTCATTTCTACAAGTTTTCAAAAAAAAATGATCTTATTTTTATGAACTACCTACTTTAGCTTTGATATTAAAATTAACTAAAACTTAAAACACTTACTCAATTCTCAATTCTTTATTGCGTACCATAATGTAATAGGTTGTTAGTATAAGTAATTATACTAACAATTAGTAATTGTACTCGTATTCTTTAAACCGTGTTTTTCTGTTTTATTAAAAGTTTCTACTAAATTTGGTAACTTTTTATTAGTATGTAATTTGGACCAATTTAACCAAAATTAGTACACATTAAGCTATAACACCTGATTTGATTTTATACAGTCATATTCTCGCACATTGCCATACATTTACCCTTTTGCAATAATCAATGCTTTAAAGTCCCTTTTCCCCCGTTCACTATATTTTCTCTTTTTGCCTTTTTTTAATTATCATTCAATACTTAAATCTTTAGCTTATATAGGCCGAGATAAATAAACAATTAAACATGCCTTGACCTCGATTGTCGACTATAATAAAAATATTTAACATATTGCACTGATTATAATATATGCAAAAGTTTGTAACAGCTACGAACATGTGTCCTAAAACACTGGTCTTCAAGGCCAGACTAAAGACGTCTTGGAATGAGTGCGTGAACGTAATTTTATGATATTATTTTCGTACATCTTTATCTTGAAAAATCTTCTTTTCCTTCTCGAAAGAAAGTTTACAGTTACAATAATAACATATCGCCACGTCAGTTTATTTCTTATTTTGCAATAAAAACTATAAAAAGCGAATATTTTTGTTAATTTTATTGGTCATATTGAGTCGACGTCAAAAAGAAAGTTGTTATATTTCTGCGAATATTTCTGTTAATTTTAATGGAACCTTCATATAAAGTCGATGTCTAAAACAAAATTGTCGACTCAGGAACGAATGTTTCTTTATCTCACCCCTACCTACCTTCTTACCTACATATACTTTATTTATTTATTTATGCTTCTTATACAATTATTGTACAATGGCGGACTTAATGCCTGAGGCATTCTCTGCCAGTCAATCATAACTTTAGTGTTGCCCATCTAGTATTCTTCCCATTACGCTTGCCTTACTAATTCGCCGTTATCTGTTATATTTCTGCGAATATTTCTGTTAATTTTAATGGAATCTTCCTATGAATTCGACGTCAAAAAGAAAATTGTCGGCCTAGGAACGAATGTTTCTTTATCTCACCTACCTACCTAGCTACACATTCTAGTGTTGCCCATCTAGTATTGTTCCCATTACGCTTGCCTTATTGATTTGCCGTTATCTGTACAGAGTACGGACAGCTGGCCGGGCACGCCGGACAGTGCGGGCCCGCCTACTACGCCCACAGCGCCTCTACATCATCATCCTAAGTGCCCGGTAAGTCCAATAGTTGTTTTTTAAAGATCTTTATGTATGTCGTAGATGTTTTTTTTTTCGGCTGCTATAGAAGTACTATTAGACTAAGTTCGAATTTTCAGACTACATTAAACTCACAATTAAATATTTGAAAATATACCCTAAACGCTATCTCGTAAAGCTTTTTGTCATATCCAGTCAAGGAGATAAAATTCTTTACTCAGAAAAATACACATTTTAACCTGATTGCGTCAGAATCAGAGTAATATTTTCGGTACCTCGTATTGAATACCCGTCTACTTGTCCACAGATACTGGGCGGTACATCAACAGCCGAGTCTTCACAGACAGACAGTGATGACGTATCTCCGGCCGCCCGTCGTCGCGCCGCTCTAAGGCCGCACGCGACGCACGCAACGCACGCACCGCATGCGACGCATGCACCGCACGCAACGCACGCGACGCACGGACTACACGCTCATCCTCCCAGTCAGTTGCTGCATCCGCATCCGCCGACCACGTCGCTGGCGTTGGTGCCTAGGATGTGAGTATGATGGAATTTTATAAAAGAGTGTTAATAAATTCAGTGAAATCTTAATATATGGTGTGGATCTAATAAATCGGTCATGAGTTGATTTTTTACTTGATAAATCATGCTAAACTAGCCTATAATACTAAATTTACCAATGCCAGACTGAAAATTATCTGAAGAAGCTGATATGCCTTCACGACATTAAGAACTTTTTTTTTGTCGTCATTCATCCATATTAAAATTTTACCTCAAATTATCAACAAAAATATTTCAGGGTCAAATCCTATTTTGTATCCTATAAAAACCCTCTTAAATCCCCAGATCGGACATACCAAAGAAAGAAGAGACATTCAAGAGCATAAGCTTGGACCGTCCCGACAAGGCCGAGCGACTCGAGCGACACGACCGGCCCGACCGACCCGAGCGGCCCGAGAAGACTCGTCCGACGGCTATCGTCGCTAAGTCTATGCGACGGTCTGCTAGCACATCAGGACTGTCTTTGGTTATACATCCAGGTATGTACAAGTGTAACAGCTTTGTAGTATATTAGCTGTTGCCCGCGACTTCGTACGCAAAAAAAAAAAAGAAATTAGGGATGAAAAATAGATGTTGGCCGATTCTCAGACCTACTGAATGCACATACAAAATTTCAAGAGAATCGGTCAAGCCGTTTCGGAGGAGTACGGGAACAAACGTCGTGACAAAAGAAGTGAGTGTTTAAAAAAGGGTACGGGCGCACTTCCATTTTATTAGCATTCCTAAACACGACTGGATGAGGTTTTCTTTTTTGAAATGTCGTTCAAATCTTTACCATGGTTGTGTACGCTATGATATGTTAATTTCAATAACAGCGCTATTGTTCAAAGTCTGATTTTATTTATATTTACGGGCCTGTTGGTCTAGTAATTAGTGGCCCGGAGTGCTATACTAGAGGTCGTGGGTTCGATTCCCACCTAGGACAAATGTTTGTGTGATGAACACGATCATTTGTTCTGTGTCTGGGTGTAATTGTTAATATATAATTAATTATGTTTGTCACTTGTCTGGTACTCATAACACAAGTTGCTATCGTATACTTAATTTGAGACTAGATGGCGCTGTGCGTACGTTCGGTATATTTATATTGCAATGTGACCATACACGACCTAACACGCCTACCTCTCCTAGCAGACGATAGCACGTTAAGCTTCGGCGCGGGCTCGCCGTGCGCGGGCAACACGTCGTCAACTAACTCCTCGCGCGACTCGTCGCCCTGCCGCGACCCGCCTTCACCATTCGCGCTGCCTAATCATTCGTAAGTATTATTGTTTATTATTCCAATTATTGTCAAATGATACAGGTGACGTATTCCTGAAGTATTCAGTGCGCAGTGCAAACAATTTCTGTATAGACCAAAAGACGTGTAAGAAATTTTCAATAAAAACAACATTGTGCTTGCATAAAAACACAAAAATAAATCACAAGTTATTTGTCAAAAGCAGTGATGGGTTGGCTAGCCTCAAATATTTATTGAACAAATATGACGCTAATCGCTTGACGATCAATCGTAATTTCGTAATAAATTTGACAACACTATACTACTGTTTTCGATTTTTTTTTTTAAAAGTCTACCTACCTACCTCTAGTACATCTAGTAGACAAGATCAGAAGGAGTCACGATCTTATTAATAATTTCCTTCCTCAGGTTGATCCAATCATCGAAGCCCCCGATCGTAGTGCGTCGCGGGCCGCGCGGGTTCGGCTTCACGATCCACACGGTGCGCGTCTACTACGGCGATACCGACTACTACACCATGCACCATCTCGTCTCGGTCAGTACACGACACATAACTAATAATTATTTAATAAAAGGAACACCAACAGCTTCTGTAAATAAAAAAATAACAAATACCGTAGGTAGATATAGATAAGTGGCTTATAAAGTTGCCATTATTATTCAATTTTAAGTAAACATTACAAGGAGATAGTAATAATTATTTAGGACTAGTTCAAGGTGGCGCAAGACAGATTAATGTGGAAGGATTTGGGGTAGGTTTTTGCTTAGTTGTGGGACACAATAGTCTAGGAAAAAATTAAACAATACTGCTTCTCAATCTGAATTTTCTAACGTCTTGATCAGCTGCGTCAAAAGGGATTTAAAATTCTGAAACCAGGTTGTTATAACCATATTATTATAGAAAAAAGAAAAGGAGTTTTCAAAATCATTAAGTTGTTTTTCTACTAGGATTCAAAGAATCCTTGATATTAGATTGCTGAAAACTCGCTTCTAAATATAAATAGTTTCATTCATCGACTATTGCTAGCAGTGATAAAGTGAAATATAACATTTTACAAGCACATAAAAATCACTTTATGAAACATATTTATATTTGTTTGAACCTGGATTAATGTGTTTTGTCTGATAGCATTTTTTTATATTCTCTTTAAACTTTTGTTTGTGAAAGTTTGTCAAATATGTGAATTTTGATAAGAGATATCTCCAACTTTAAGTATTGTATATCTAATATGTTATTTCGTATGTAGGCGGTGAACGAGCAGGGCGCGGCGTGGGCGGCGGGGCTGCGCGCGGGCGACCTCATCACGCAGCTCAACGGCGAGTCCGTGCAGGGCCTGCTGCACACACAGGTATACACACACGCATGATCTCTTTCTCTCTGTCTTACACACAGATACACACGATCTCTCTCTCTGTCTTACACCACGGAGGTAATACAAAGAGGAGATGTTCTAACACGATTTCCTTAGGAAACAACGCGTGACATTTTGCGGGGTGAGGGGGGTGCTAGATCCCGCCCACTTCTCTATTTTCCATCTACCGGTCTATAGCAAAACTATTCGCTCCTTCTGTCGATTTCGTTTTGTAGTGACGTAACTATCTCACGATAGATGGCCACGTGTTTATAAAATGATATGAAAACTACAAAAATAACATTTTGGCCTTAAAAGGATCTCTAGGAATGAATGTTGAACAAATTTCATTATTAATATTATTAAAATTTGTTAGTTCTAGCTCTACATACCTAAATATTTTTAATTTCCATGACACCAAGTGTCGCCATCTAGTGTCAGGTCGGATTATGTTTGGAAACGCACTATTATTCACTGACTAAAGCCACGCCCAAATGATGACGTCAGGGCCTAGTTGAGTGTCACAGTGCACAGTTGCTTAGGCCATCTCCTCTTTGTATTTGCTTCGTGGTCTTACACACACACACACACACACATCACACTTAAATCCTTACAATATACACAATGTATTAGAGACTATAGTATTCTCTTGAGAATGTTATATAGAACAAAAAAATACATAAGAAAATGGTATATAACGTTTATTAACCTCATTTTTGTTCAGGTTCTTCGACTGCTGTTAGCAGCTCCACATGCGACGCTTCGCGCGACGCCATTAGATCAAACTACTATACAGGTATGATATTGTAATTATTAAGAAAGTAACCTAAATTATGTTCTGTTTAAATTAGTTATTTCTTTTTATAAGAGTATCTTTTTAAAATTGTAGTTAATTAGCTGTTGCCCACGAATTCGTTCGCCAAAAAAAATCTCTCTCTCTCTTACTCAGACCTACTGAATGCATAATCAGAATTTCAAGAGAATCGTATTTTCGTCGGAATTTCAGCCGTCTCAGAGGAGTACGGTATTTAACATTGTCAATATAAGAATTGTATATATAAGATTTAAGTTATTTTCCAGTAGGTACTGAAATTCTTTATTGTTTTCTATAGTTAACCCAATATAACAACTATAAGAAAGTGACCGAAGAAACGGATACTTCACAGAAAATTTTCTATTTGGACAAAACTTGTTTGATTTTGATATACAATAGGTGAAATTTATCTTTAATATGTACATATTAGTATGTCTTTAGAAATACTATTTATATCAGTTGTCTAGTACTCATAATACATGCTGTGTTCAGTTTGAGACTAGATAATGTCGAGTGAAAGTCGTGGAGTATCTCATAATAAAAGCTCTGCTTAGTTTGAGACTAACGATTTTAAACTTTCGTGACTTGTTCACATATTTTAGACGACAAACGGGACTTAACAGTCCACTCGTGACCACGATCGGTGCAACTCGATTGAAACGTCTGGAGAAAAGAAATATCGAATTATATCGCGATTAAGTCCCGTTTGTCGTCTAAAATAGTTTGAGACTAGATGGCGCTGTGTGTACGCCGTGGACTATTATTAACATGTTGTGTGTGTCAGGCGGGCGGTCGCCGTCGCGCGTGGTGCGGGCGGCGCGCCACGGCCCCGCCGCGGCCGCGCCCGCGACGTCGCTGCTCGCTGTTTCGACGCATCTCCACTAAACGAGCCTCGCAGGAGATGCACCAGGTAAGCCTCAACACCTAGTCAATGTCATATTACAGGTAAAAAGCTCTTTCCCAATATGCTCTGGGTGTGTTTGTGCATGGGAACTAAATGTCTGTGCAATCCCCGGTGAAACAAGGATTCAATTCCTTAGTGCGGGAGCCGTTTAAAAAAAAAAGGAAATGTAGAGAAAAAGCCAAATTTGTTTTATATACCCAGTATAATTACATTGATTCGGCTTTAAAGATTAGTTATTAAAAAAAAAACAAACAAACAGTATGACAATTATAATGTACATATATTAAGTCTACACATAGTAAAAATACTATTGTTTAAAAAGCATATTTTATATCTACAATAATATTCTATGTTATTTGAACAGATGGTGTCATCAGGAGAGTGCGCGTCGTCGCCATCGCCGGCGCCCGCCTCGCCGGCCGCGGATAGTCCGCTACACAATACTACCACGACACATTATCAACGGTAAAGATAAAGATACATTTATTCGCGAATACGGGTACAATACAGGTCGTACAGATACATTTTAATAGTTCAGCCATATTTTGCCATGAAGGCATGCGCATTTAAACCATAAATAGGTACACAGAAATTCATAAAAAAAAACATTAAAAGGTTAAAAAACGTATTTTTTTCGGATTTATTTTCATTGAAAGTAGACTAAATTAAAATTGAAAAACCACGAAAGGAAATCGGTCCGGACATTATTATTATTAATGTTAATTCAGTCAATTTGGGTAACTTTGAATTTTTTTACAATATTCGTGATAGTTTTATATTTTTGTCATAAAAATCCCAGTCTATTGATATGACATTAATCGTGACATATAAATACTATAGTCAACCGGTTGTTGCTATAGAATCAAGGACTACGTTATATTGCAGTTTTAAAACAGCAGCGAATTCTTGTAACAACTTCACCATGAAAAAACGCGGGAATCTACCAAATTATAACATTGACAGGTACTTTTTTTTTCGTAATTTCAAAAAAAAAAACACGTTTTCTGCCATCTGTTTTACGCAGGAACAATATTGGAACGCCAACAAATTTCATGTAATCGAATAATAAATCTTTTTCACAACTTTATTCAAAGTTAGACCGCTATTCAAAGTTACCCAAATTGACCGTACCTGATTAAATATGTGTTCCCCAGGCCATCCTCTCTCCACGGCTTGAAGCACAAGCTGGTAGGCGGTGTAGTAGGCGCGGGCGGCGGCGCGGACGTGCGGCGCGCCTCGCTGCAGCACATGCCGCTGTCGCCGCTCGCGCGCACGCCCTCGCCCTCGCCGCAGCCACAGCCCGCCTCGCCCACCAGGTACGCGTGTAGATAGTGGTGATACATGTGTGAAGTATGAAGGTAGATAGATAAGAATTCTTTATTGACTACTAGCTGACTCGGCAGACTTCGTACTGCCCCAACGATAAATAAAAAAAAAGTCGCACCTTTTAAACCTTCCCTAGGCCTCCACGAGCAATTCAAGACCAAGATGAGATAAATCCGTTCAGCCGTTCTCGAGTATTAGCGAGACTAACACGAACAACAATTGATTTTTATATATAAGATAGATAGATAAAGATGTAGGTACATAAAGTTGTTACAATAGAGGTGGCGGCGATGGCATTCATAGTGTTGATGTCTGTAGATAATGTGGATATTGAATCTTAGTACTTAGTAATAAGAGATCTAGGTTTATCGAACAAAAGTGTTAGCCAAAGTTTGCGCTTTGGCTAACAATAAATCTGTTACAAAAAATAGAACAAAAGACTGGTTTAAAACAAACAGCATTGCAATGTAAGACATCTGCGAGAATTACAAGGAGGTTCGCTATTAGTAAATAAAATAAAACATATTTATTTATTGCATAATGTACACAGTTACAGTTATACAGTTCTTTATAACTATATACATCACCCTGTAAGGGCGCAGCAAAATTCCTTAAAACTACGTACTGACCATATTCGTATATCACATTCAATGCGCAATGCTTTCTCATGGGAAATACATATGCCTCTTGTGTGTCCTGTATGTAATCATTACGTGCATGTAATTAAAAATTGTGTTTTTATGATCATGCTTACGAAATATTTAAGATATCATAAGAAGTTTGAAAATCGTTTTATTTTTGCACTATGGTGTGCTTATAAACCATAGCCCGCCTTGGTCGAGTCGGCAAGTTCAGTCACTTCGTCCTTCTTTGGTCAGCAAAGTATTGATCGAAGAAGCATTGGATGGGCATAACGTTTGATGTCAGAGGGAGAATAATTTTAAATATTTCGTAACGTGATCATATCATTTTAATGTGTTTATTGTCTGTGATAGTTCATTGTTTCCAAAATTAAGGCAATTTATTGTCTCAAGTAACTTTCTTCAACAAAAAAACAAAATGATTTCCAAAAAATAATGAAGAAATTTTTTGAACATTATACAAACGTACTCGCTCAACAAATGCTTGTATGGAACGCAAGTACGTTATTGCTAAGGTTGATGCCTCATTAGTCTGTTACGTTTCGTTGTACCATCAACGAAATGTAACATCATCGTGCGCGCGCTGTGATGGTTCACAGCGCTGCGATGACTGGACAATGTCCCCCTGCTCGATGAGCAAATAAGGTGGGTTCGTCGTTATCCTGGGTAGTGGTCGTAGCAGGGCAACGCACTAATAAGGCATCATCTTAGTGACCCCTCACACTAGCGTGTTTCGAGCTGTGTCGTCGTGCCAGCGTCCGCGCAACGTCCACCTGACGTCGACGCCGCGGCGACGCGCCGCGGTTGTTGTTCACATAAAACGTTGAACTGACGCCGCGGCGACGCGTTGCCAGCGCTGCGCACGCTCGGCGTTCGTTCGACGGCCAGCGCTGACGTCGCGTCGCCGCGGCGTCCACGTCGCGCGGACGCTGGCACGACGACACAGCTCGAAACATGCTAGTGTGGGGGGTCTCTGAATCAGTAAACCAATTAAATACTCCTCTTTACGAACCCAAAATCTTATAACTCATTTCGTTCTGGATTTTCACCCCTCTATCATAAATAACTATCACGGTATACATCATCATCACACACTAACCCGGTTGTAGCCGCTGCGAGGCCCGCAGCCCGTCCCCGCTGGCGGCGCGCGAGTGTGCGGCGGGCGGGCGCCGCGCCTGGCCGCGCCGGGACCCCGCCTCGCCGCTGCTCAGGCGGGCGCTCTCCCCGGACAGGTAACTACATACACCATAGTAGCTGCGAGGCCCGCAGCCCGTCCCCGCTGGCGGCGGGCGGGCGCCGCGCCTGGCCGCGCCGGGACCCCGCCTCGCCGCTGCTCAGGCGGGCGCTCTCCCCGGACAGGTAACTACATACACCATAGTAGCTGCGAGGCCCGCAGCCCGTCCCCGCTGGCGGCGGGCGGGCGCCGCGCCTGGCCGCGCCGGGACCCCGCCTCGCCGCTGCTCAGGCGGGCGCTCTCCCCGGACAGGTAACTACATACACCATAGTAGCTGCGAGGCCCGCAGCCCGTCCCCGCTGGCGGCGGGCGGGCGCCGCGCCTGGCCGCGCCGGGACCCCGCCTCGCCGCTGCTCAGGCGGGCGCTCTCCCCGGACAGGTAACTACATACACCATAGTAGCTGCGAGGCCCGCAGCCCGTCCCCGCTGGCGGCGGGCGGGCGCCGCGCCTGGCCGCGCCGGGACCCCGCCTCGCCGCTGCTCAGGCGGGCGCTCTCCCCGGACAGGTAACTACATACACCATAGTAGCTGCGAGGCCCGCAGCCCGTCCCCGCTGGCGGCGGGCGGGCGCCGCGCCTGGCCGCGCCGGGACCCCGCCTCGCCGCTGCTCAGGCGGGCGCTCTCCCCGGACAGGTAACTACATACACCATAGTAGCTGCGAGGCCCGCAGCCCGTCCCCGCTGGCGGCGGGCGGGCGCCGCGCCTGGCCGCGCCGGGACCCCGCCTCGCCGCTGCTCAGGCGGGCGCTCTCCCCGGACAGGTAACTACATACACCATAGTAGCTGCGAGGCCCGCAGCCCGTCCCCGCTGGCGGCGGGCGGGCGCCGCGCCTGGCCGCGCCGGGACCCCGCCTCGCCGCTGCTCAGGCGGGCGCTCTCCCCGGACAGGTAACTACATACACCATAGTAGCTGCGAGGCCCGCAGCCCGTCCCCGCTGGCGGCGGGCGGGCGCCGCGCCTGGCCGCGCCGGGACCCCGCCTCGCCGCTGCTCAGGCGGGCGCTCTCCCCGGACAGGTAACTACATACACCATAGTAGCTGCGAGGCCCGCAGCCCGTCCCCGCTGGCGGCGGGCGGGCGCCGCGCCTGGCCGCGCCGGGACCCCGCCTCGCCGCTGCTCAGGCGGGCGCTCTCCCCGGACAGGTAACTACATACACCATAGTAGCTGCGAGGCCCGCAGCCCGTCCCCGCTGGCGGCGGGCGGGCGCCGCGCCTGGCCGCGCCGGGACCCCGCCTCGCCGCTGCTCAGGCGGGCGCTCTCCCCGGACAGGTAACTACATACACCATAGTAGCTGCGAGGCCCGCAGCCCGTCCCCGCTGGCGGCGGGCGGGCGCCGCGCCTGGCCGCGCCGGGACCCCGCCTCGCCGCTGCTCAGGCGGGCGCTCTCCCCGGACAGGTAACTACATACACCATAGTAGCTGCGAGGCCCGCAGCCCGTCCCCGCTGGCGGCGGGCGGGCGCCGCGCCTGGCCGCGCCGGGACCCCGCCTCGCCGCTGCTCAGGCGGGCGCTCTCCCCGGACAGGTAACTACATACACCATAGTAGCTGCGAGGCCCGCAGCCCGTCCTCAAACAGGGAAACCTCTTCTAATCAGTCTACCCGTGACCACAGTCGGTGCAACTCGATCGAAACGTCGGGAGAAAAGAAATATCGAATTTATCGTGAATAAGTACCGATTGTCGTCTAAAATATATGCTCAGTACCATCTTCAAACAGAGGGCCCTAATATGCTCGGTAGCATCCACAAGCCGGGTAGCATCCACAAGCCTCTACTTGAGATGGACTAAGGCTGAGTCAAATAGTTTGAAGCATATGATTACGGATCATGTTGATTCGACCTTTGGTTGAGGCAGACGCTCGAGGCTTATGGTATGACATGTTTATGTTGACTGGCCTCTCGTTTTGCAACCCGTCTCCGGTATTTTTAATTATTACATTTATGGGTTCACTTTTCACCTTTACATTTATTTTCTGTTTTCACACTTTGTTACAT
Source organism: Chrysodeixis includens (assembly GCA_941860345.1). Taxonomy (NCBI): domain Eukaryota; kingdom Metazoa; phylum Arthropoda; class Insecta; order Lepidoptera; family Noctuidae; genus Chrysodeixis; species Chrysodeixis includens. The sequence goes on along the minus strand of OW796117.1, from coordinate 1,400,680 downwards.
GTCTTGTGTTCATTTTGTTCGCAACATTTGTGTTAAACGCATGCTTTATCATTTTATGTTAAACAACTACAAAATTATTTATTTTACTTGATGATGATGATGAAGAATGTTTTGGTACAGGTTTAGTAGAAAATATAACTAAAACTGAGACTTAATATGTATATGACAATATTTCCTATAAGTTAACAATACATTCAATTATACACAGATTGCATCCTCGCTCAGCTGAATCCAAATGCTCAATCTCCCCACTCTGCTGCGGCGGATCTGGAGGCGTGGCCACAACAGCCGGTCCCCGTAGAGGCGTGGCCTGGCGTGCTGCCGCCCCGGCCCCGCCCACACCGACCCCGCCCCCAGCAGACAAGCAGGACGATGCGCCGGCGCCGCTGCCGCGCATTGCCGAGGAGAAAGACTCACCAACACATCATGCCAGAAACTTGCCAAATAGGTAATCTTTCTATCTTGTGTAAAACATAAACAAGATTTTTCTATTTTACCTTTCGTTCCTTAAAAAGCTTACAACCAATGTCGTCATAAAATATACGTATCGATTAATGAATCTTTGTATCAAATCATACTATATTAGTGTATCTAACTAGACAGCTTATAAACCTTCATTTAAAACGAAATACTATCCTTAAGCTAAGAAAAACTGTAACCTCATTCCTATTGTATTAAAAAAAATATCTTCAATATCACCATTATGCACAGAACTCCAGCCAAACAAGCGACGCCCAGCATCTTCACGTCCTCTCCAAAGCCGAGCTTGGACCGCTCGGCGTACGAGGCGTCCGCGTCCTTCGCCTCTCTGTCCCTCTCGGACGAGTCCTTCGCGAACGACACGTCCGCGGACATGTCCAACCTCGACACATCCAGGGAGGTCTATCTAGGTAAGATGTTAGGCTAGAATCACACTATATTTTTATAATAACTTTCGTGAGGAAGATTTACTCACGCGTATTTATCGGTATAACCCGACTAGTTTGTCAGCTCATGATTAAGGACTCCGATTGGGTCTGAATCTAGTCGGGCTATTCCGATAAATACACGTGAGTAAACCGTTATATCGTTTAAGTAGAAGCACACTGATCATAATTTTTGTACCTTGGGCCGTCCATGTCTGTTCTTCCATAGAGCAGGGGTGGATGGCCCTTGGTAGATGCCCCATCACACTTTAGATAAATTCTCAACAAGGCCTCTGTATGTTGGACATGTGTCCCCGTGTAAGCCTTTAAAAAGGACACGGTTTTTTCCCTTGAAGTTATCTCGTGAATCAAAAGAGATACAAATAATAATCATAATATTAATTTGCTTTTAGAAATGGTATTTTAGATGTTACAATAAGTAGGTATATACCTAACAGTTCTACATGTTTAGCTAAAATCCATAGCATGCAATGTTAGGTTAAATTATTAAAATATAAATTAGCTTATAAATATAATGTGTTATGAAAGTCATTAATAATTGGTCATGCTATAGAAAATTGCCACCAACTGACCAAAATTAAATGAAAAGTCTTAAATTTATTTTCAGAATAGACTAGGTATTGATTGTATGAAGAAAATTAATCATTTCTGCGGGTTGAAGCACTGTTTCAAATATTAGTTTGATAGTCGATACACTTAGTTCAGGTTTTGATTATGTTTCGGGACAATAAGTATTTCAATAAACCTTCCTTTCTCAGGGGTCAATCTACCTCCATACCAAATAACATCAAATGAACTTCAGCAGTTTCGCCGACAAAATGTAACGTCTTGCTAGAGTTTCTATTGCATATCCGCTACATTGCATTATTCTGCAGTTACTAACTATAACTTAACTACCCTTGCATATTAAAAGTTCTTAGAGTCTCTTAAAATCTTAGCCCAGGACCTAATGTAACTAACACAGTATTGAATGCAAGTATCAACCTCTATAAGAATCATTTATAGGCAAGATTTCTTCTGAGAAATAAAACCACACCCTCTATTTTTATACAGTCGGTAGTTTTTTTTGTATCACAAAATATGATATGATTAACCTGATAACAATATTTGAGATTAATAACTAACGTTTCGTACTTAAGGTATCGTAACTTAGCTTATTGTTTTTTTATACTTTTTGTACAGATGACAGCCGATCAAGTACAGAGCCAAGCATGATAATCGAAGAGAAACCAAAAAAACCACAAGTACAAGAACAACCCGTAATCGAAGTCCAAAAAACCCGAAAGAAGTCGGACTCAAGCCTCAAAGACGAAGACTTGAAGTCCAAAGACAAGCAGAAAACGAAAACCGAAAAACCCGAATTGAAAAAGCAAGAATCGATACGATCAGAAGAGAAGGAACTATCTTCTGTGAGTGAGTGTAAGAAGGAGAAGGTGATGGAAAGGACTGGCTCCGTCAAGAAGGTGGAGAAACAGGAGAAGAAGGTGGAGAAGAAGCAGGAACAGAAGGAGGCTAAGAGGAGTGAGTCGGTTAAGAAGATTGAGCTCAAGAAGCAGGAGTCTGTTGACACTATTAAGGTAGGTTTTGGTTTAAAAAACGTAGTAGTTGATCAATTTAGTTATACATGCCGATCTAATTGTACCGTTGAATAGAATGTGAATGTTTGTGAAAATCCCACGAAAGAAGGATTTAATTTCTTACCTGCGGCTGAAATTTTTAAAGGACTATAACAAAGATTGTCTTAAAACATCTTTTTTTGTACATTACCTGATCAATAAAGTTGAAGTAGACAAGAGATGGAGTTTCGATAGGCTTCAATTCTACTCTATTTTCACTTAAGCCTACATTCGTAAAACGAAAAAGAAAAGATTTTGCCAATATGACATTATTAATCATTTAAATACCTTCCACAGTCACCAGAACCGCTGGAATCTGAGAGCCGCAGCAAAAACAGCATGGTGAGCAAGCTGCTCGGCGTGATGGGCCGCAAGGGCGCGCGCGATAAGGACGACGACGACCACAGGGCCAGCAAGAAGGCCGACAAACATGCTAAGAAGAAGGTACGATTAAATTCAAAGCTAAAATACTATAGTTTGACCAAAACCGCTGTACCGCGCCTTAGGAATCCGCGGTGAGATGGGGGCCGGGAAAAAAGTGCATGAGTCCTCATGAGATCGACATTGTCGGATAGGTCTTACGATAGCAGGCTAGTTCTTAGGCACGACAAAATTAAATTATTTAATTGAAATTAATTAGTTAGGAGTATACTTCTAAAATTGCACTAAAAATGCAATTACAAATAAATCCGCTTACATATCGGCTTCATTCTATTTACAGAGTGGTAACCAGCCACCTGCAACTCCTCAACCAGCCAAACCGGAGCCACCTCCTCAAGACAAGTCTTCTGACAAGGAGCTCGACGACAAGAAGACAAAGAAAGGCCGCGGCAGAGCATCCAGCTCATCCTCAGGCGAAAAGTAAGACGAAACATACGTAAACCTACAAGTGCGAGTGAGACAAACATAATTTCAGACTACTCTCATTACAAATACGACTGAGATTTACTTCACATTATACGCAAACGAAAGTGGTAAACATGTTCTTGCTCATGTTTCGTAAGTGCAAGCGGGATAAATATATTAAACATTATACGTGCAAGCGAGATAAAAGTATAGCTTAAAGAGACTCGTAAAAAGCTTTATATGAAAAGATATTTGAACCTGTGAAGCGAGTGATGGGTATAAGACTTAGAATGATAACACCAAAGCAAGCTTCCATTTAACGGTTAAGGGTTATAGGAAAGGCAGATAAAGTAACATAAGTTGGTACAATTATAACAAGCAGTCTTACTGAGGGATGTTTTACCTAGTTAAAGTTGTGAAGGTCAGTTAGGCATGTTGAATATAGTACGGATACTGAATCTTGTGAGACTGTGAGGCCTGTCCAATATAACATGGAAAATGCGAAGTAACGAATGTGTACCTTTAATATATCCAATGTACGATTTGATAAGACTAGCTGATTCTGTAAAATATATCTTGATCGATGAAAAAACCTGGTCCGTATTGAACGAAGCTTCATAGCAAATGATAGGCAAATTTAGTTAATGAAAACCTAAAAATGATTGATTGAGAATTGTTTTCGTGTAACCGCTTGCTAAACTTGTAAAAGAGAAGTGAAATAAAAGTTACAGCATTGCAGGGCAATGTATCTTTATAACTGTAACTGAGGTTATAACTGTACGTATTTTTTTTCTAAAACCTTGATCTCTGAAAGAAGAGTCTTTAGAGGCTTTAAAAGACTTTCAAAAGCCGATCTAATACAAAAGCTTGAATAGTAAAGTTTGCATCACAACTGCTAACTATCGCGACTGCTTTATAATGGCGTCAGCAGTGTTCAATTATGTCGCAAGACAGATAGTGAGACATATAGGTTAATATATAATAAGATTGTATGTTATTGTGTACACGTCGGTTTGAGGGTAGGCCGCATTTGAGAGTTTGTAAATAGAGAACGTAGTCAGAGATTTGATTTATGATTCGAATTAAAAATTGTTTAAGCTTTTTTTGTCTAGTTTTTAAAATAATCATTGTTTTGAGTATCGTTTAGTTTGGACATCATTTAAATGCATTTTTTATTAAGTTTAGAGCACGGTCTTGTTATAAACTAACGTTTTTTTTTTATCGTAAGTCGAAGCTCTGTCTATTGATTTTAATCCTTATTAGCATAAATTAATTAATATTTGTCTCAAATTCTTAGGCTTATGAAAATTTAATAATTATATTTTAATTAAAGAAATATTAATATAATCGAAATTATGTAACTTGATTTTTGATCTATTTTAAACAATCAATATTTATTTTTATTTTTTTATTAACGGCTATGATATTTAAAGTTTTTATCTAACTTTATAATTATCAAATATTCATAAGTCCTTCAAATCGGCGTTCGGTGTTGTGATTGATAAAAAATAAAATAAAAATCATTGTAAAAATATGTAAGCTTTGTTTAGACTGTCTTAGCTTTAGTTGTTAAATAAATACGTTCGTGCTGATAGCGTCTTTGTAGGGAGATACATGTGTGAGGATATCCTCTTCTTTGAAGTCGGTTAACTATGTTATTGCGTGTTCTGTGGGTTACGGTTTTAAATAATGGAATTGAATGATGCGTTTTTTGTTTTAATTTAAACTGTAGATGTGATCATATGAAATTGGAATCTAAACCAAAAACAATTTTAGCACGAAAATGGCAATTCAAAATGTTGTCAGCACGAAAAAAAACGCGATTTTTTTGGTAAATATTTCGCTTTCAGTATTACAAAATTGAGGCGTTGGTAAATAAATTAAATTGATTATTTTGTAACATTTTTGAATGGAGTTTGTTAGCACTGATGTAATTTTCATTAAAATCATTGCCTTGTATAAGTTTTTATTAAATCTCATTTTTAGACTAGTTTTAAGATTGTAGTGTTGTATTTTTAGGCTTTAGTTTTGTCCTGTTTTTATGTCTGACACAAATGACACTTCTCTTGTTAAAAATCTTTTTTTTACCTAAATAACTTGAAAATATAGTAAGATCTCATGAGCCCACTTGTTTTGGAAATTATGATACAAATAACTGTTAGCACAAGTAATGTTTTGTTTACTATGTTATATTTTGTACTCCAAAGAAGTAATTTATGATCTCAGATTTTAATAATATTCTTCAAGAGGTATATTACCCCGGTTTCTGGAAGGCTGATCAATTGAATCTGCTGTTAAATCAACTGATCACATCTGTGATTGGTTGACCATAAGACAACCAATCACATGGGATTTAAGTGAAGTTTTTTTTTGTGTTGATCAGCGTTTGGGAAACCAGGGATCAGTCTGTCAGTCCTTTACCAAGCGATTTTGTGTTAGACATGTCAAAACAAGGTGTGTGACGTAATGTGATATATTTTATAAAAATGCTTTCTTAATGTCTTTGAATGCAATATTTTACCCCATTTTTTTCGTTTTAGACTATGTTTTTGTGGTATTCACGTATAAATAAACACTACTTGTAATACTTCGCTTTGGGTTAAAGTTTGTAAAAGCGTTTGTATAAGCAAGTTTTTTCTCAACAAACGTTAATGATGTAAGAAATTACTCGAGCTTAGTTCTTTTTAATAAGTCACGTTACTTCCAGAAATTTGAGCAATTGGATCATAGTTGAAATATCACTTGTATAGGACTTTAACTAGCTTTTTAGATCGGATTAGTTTCGATTGTACACCAATATAATATTGCAGAAAAAACCAACACCAATACGTAAAGTATTTATATGTGTATATCACAAACAAGTTTGTTTTCGTGTTTTTAATCAATATTCGTATCTTATTAACTCTTTATCGTAATAACAGAGAGATACCTTCCTACCCGGGTATGGAGGTATTCACAATGTTAGTCAACATTCCAGTTAGTTATTATCAGTGCCATAATAGGAGCCTCTCTGACTTCTCTTTAATTGCTCAGATTGTAACATTTTACTTTTTATGTAACGGTATTTTTTTCTTATAATTGATAATGAAGGCATAAGCTAAAGGTGAATAATTTGTGAATACATCAAAATATGTTTTTCATTTACAATGTTACATATTTCTCTGTGACGACTTATTGTATTTTTAAACAATTTATAAGCAAGAAGTCCTTGACTCTTTTTGTCATGAAAACAGTTAATTTGTAGTAACTTTAATGTATGCAATATCATACTTGGGAATGTTACAAACTGAGTAATATAACAGTAATCAAATAACAATTAATATTTAATCGTTTTAACGCAAAGGCTCTGTTCGTCTTCCTAATAAAATGTTATATTTTGCTAAATATCTCATTAAAAAGTGACATTTACATGCATTGTCAACTCTAATTTAACATTTTTTTCTCTTACTTTTAACAACAAAAGCAATTAAAACTAATCAGTAGTAAAGCTTATGACAATATTTTTTAGAAATTCTTGTTAATTAGTACACAATTTGAAGTTGTTTTCCGCAATGACTTTTTAATTTTTATAAATAGACTACTTGTCTATTCCTTGTATGTTTGCAAGATTGAGTAAGTGGTCTATTTATATTTTTAATTAATGTCGAATACAGCCAACATAATGATAATGTAGTAATGGTTTTGTTAACACGACATTATTTATATATTTTAGCTGACATTGCTATTATGATGTTGCCGCTAATTTTGTTGAGAAAAATATCACAGTTATGTCGTAAATGTTCATTTTTATTCGATACATCCATTTATCTATTTTAAATGCGTCTTGTAAGAAATAATTTGTAGATACGTAACTACGAGATACGTCTAACTATTGTTTCAAAACTGTTTCGTTATGGCAAAAATACATTTAAATACTCATTGGTTAATTATTTGTATATTAAGTAAATTAGTTTTTTGTGCATGGTAACACAGGGTGGAAATATAATTACCCATTATAATGTTTTCGCGCTCTATGATCAAATATGGCAACTATTTTTTAATGGCGACCAAATGTTACAATGAATTTTTGTAGATTATTTTTGAGCGTATGTATACATTGTTTTCGGGACCAGGATTACTTATTAAACTACGTTTTATCGCTAATCATTACTTTTAATTTTAATTATATGAAAGCAATTTACGTATAACTCTGTAATTGAGCTCGCTCAAGTACTTTAGCTTATAATGAGCGTGTTCAAATAGGGTTGCGATCCACGAGCGGATCTGTCGCTCGTGTGACACCCCTAACAATATTGTTTAATGTTTTAATCGTCATGTATCGTGTAGTCTGCCATACAAAATAAATTGTACTTCAGTAATAGTTTAATTAAACTAGCGTTTAAAATGTTAAATGTGATTTATAAATAACGAGAAATATCTACATATAGTGAACGAGGAAATATTTTCTCTAGTGTAACGATTATGTATGAATTGAGTGGATAATGAAATAAAGTCATGGATTAACTGTTCTTAAATCATTGTTTTTCTTTCCTACCTATTGTAAGAAATGTTTGCTCTATGAACCTAAAACATTAATTGTCCTATTGGCGTAGTGGTTAGTGTCGGAAGTGCCCATAAGTAAGAAACTCACAGGTATGGTAGTCTGGCTAGGAGGACTGCCACGTCAAAGGTGTCAAGATCGATGCCCACGGCGCGCACCGACTTTTAGATTATAGTGAGTGTTTCCGAAATGATAAATATCACAGATACCTACAGCAAGGGCGGATACAGGGGGAGGGTCAGGGGGGGTCAT